>CM060399.1:214803402-215328402 GCA_030545235.1 Helianthus tuberosus | reverse complement strand
GGTATATTTCGAGGTGTGTACGGTAAATTTCGACGTGTGTAGAAAAAAAATCTATAATGTGTAGGGTATATGTAGGAAAATTTTGATATGTGTAGGTTTTGTAGATTATAAAAAACAAAGTCGGTGGAAACCCACCGGCTTTGCCTCCCCCTCCCTCATAATTTCATGATGTTCTAATTTTAGCCCTTTGACTTTGGTACCTTCAAAATTTTATGAAATGGCAAATTTAGTCCTTAAATTACTACTCCATTTTACAAATAGTTTGTTTTTAACACTCCAACTTTGTGGTAGTTTTCTTTTCTGCCCAACTTTGTTATAGTTTCATTCTTACCCTAAAACTTTATCAAATTTTATCTTTACCCTTTCTTAGCCCTTAAGTTTAGATTTTTAACCACTTAACTTTTTTATGAACTTTGTAAATGTCACTTTGACCCCCTCGAGAGTTTTTGGCTTGACGATATAACTTTGAGTTAGTCCGGTCGTGTATAATACGTTATGATTGTACGATATAAGTTCGATTTACGTTACGTTTTGATCCAATCGCAATGCAACTATAGGATACATTGAGTTCCATCGGATACGTCAATACGTGCGTTTTCATATGGTTACACATCACATAACGCTCGGACTAATCCGTTTGATATTTGCGAAGTACCCGCGCCGCAACGCGCGCGGGTCTTATTACTAGTTATATCAAAACGATAAGTATCCCATATTACATGTCATATTAACATGATGTTTGTTGTATATTTTTAGGATACCAAAACAACATTTCATGCGGGCCCACACACATATATTCATGTCCAATGTCCGAATAACACAACTTTAAGTCGGTATAGAAATTTCAACTTGTGTAAACATCAAATTGATAATATCAAACAATCAATGAATGTTGACATTTTTAGATGATATGTTTTGCATATCTTTGACTTTTATTATTTGTTTCTTTAATTTGTAGTGATTCATCTGAAGGAGCATCAACCAAAGAGCTACCACACAACATGTGTTTGATGCATGGAATAAACATATTTATAATTGATTAATATGTGTATATAATATATTTGTTTATTCAGCAACATAAATATCATCAGTTTTTGGTACTAAATTAAGTCCTAGAATTTCTGACACGACGTGAAAAAAGTAATGAATTAACTAACACGATACGCTTTATAAAGTAGCTCACCGGACACGACACATTTAATAAATGGGTTAACCCGGACACATGTTTTTATAACAAAGTACATATTCAGATTTTATAAGGGGTTATTTAAACATGCTAAAACTTTGTAGGAACCGTTCGCGTAATAATAAATAAAATAAACAAAGTTTATTAAAATGATTACAATACAGAAAACTGAAAAAAATCAAAATATTATTACAACTGAAATAAACAAATACAAGAAAGGTGTAGAAGCAGAATTGACTGAGGCACGTGTTCAACACGCTTCCCTTAAAACAAATTCCGAGTCTCCCAGGAGTACTCGTTTTGTTTCCCAGGGTACAACAGCCGGAGCAGTAGTACTGCCGAAGTTCGCCTACAGCCCGATGTCTACCTTGAAGAGAGCAGGAGAAGATCAGAAAAACTTTAGAGAGAAAGTGAATAGCTGTTGTGTTGCTGGTGTCCTCTGCAGGTGGGTATGGAGCTGTATTTATACAGCTCCCGGTTTGAAACAGCCAAAAACGAATTAAATGAGAGGTTTAAATTGCATTAAACGTCTTTAATGCAATTTAATACGTCATTTAATTCTCAGTCAAAGCTTATTAACTCGTCAGTTACGAAGCTGGACTGAAACTGCACTGTCATTCAATGCTGAAAGCTTCTGGGCGCGGGTGCGCGCGCAAGTCACCCTGGTGCGCGCGCGCCCAGGTCTGCATGCCCATGCGCGGTGCGTCCTCTTGGCTCAAGTTCATGCGCGCGTGCGCCACGTCACCTGTGACCCTATACGAGCGCCACACAGTTGCGTCATATTGGCTCACTCTGGTGCGCCGCGCACGACACAGCAGGACCCATGCACCATGCGCGACCGCGCGCCTCCGTGTCATGTGTACTCGCGCGCGCATGCGCATGACTGCCACGTCATGCACCGCATCACCTACCACTTGGTCCTTGCAACCCTTGTGCTCCACCACGCGCACGCGGTTAAAAATACAAAGGCGGCTCTCAAGCGGCTCGCGGCGATGCGAGTGTGCGAAGTGCAAAGTGCTCCATCAAAGCGCCACATTGCGCCTCATCGCCCACGCCACGCGCGCGCGCGCGAGCGTGTGCGAGTGCGAGTTAGGGTGCTCCGCACCCTTCGCAAGGACACTAGTGTGTGCTTCCATGAAACAATAAGGATGGAGAGTTCCACCTTAAATACCCATTTAAGTTCCATCTCTCCTCCTATGTGGGACAAGGTGCTACTTTCCCTTTTGTTTCAGCATTCAATGTTTCAAACACCCAACTTTGAGCATCGATATCTCATTCATCTTAGCTCGGTTTTGGACGTGGTTTAGTTCGTTGCGAAGCTCTTCCAACATAGAACACAAACCCACAAATAAATATATATAAAACCCGCTCATTTTATTATATTTATTTCTAGTCCAAATAGGAAAAAAACATTTTCCTATATTTGTGAAAAATGCTATTTTCACCTATTTTTCCAACAATCCCCCACATGAAAAATGCTATTTTCATCAAATTTCCAACAATCCCCCACATGTATGGAAATGGATCTTTTCCTTACACTTTTCAACGATAAACTTCGACAGTTGAGTATTGCAAGATAGGTAGGTTTTACCCTTTGAACCTTCTTTTGTGAACCATACTTAGCTTACTAGCGGTTTGTAGACGCGATGTCCTTGAACATACCCCCATTTGTGTAAAAGACAATACACTTCACACAATACTCTCCCTGGTTTGGCCAACTCCTCATTGTCGTGTCCTATTATGGTCCTGGAACACTAGCCTGGTTCTGCGAGAGCTCTAGGATTTGCACACCCCACAAATCCATTTGAAGCGACCCTACTTCTCTCTAACATAGGTGATTCCTCTGAATCATTAAAAGCATCATGGTTATTTGATTTCCCGAAATCGTTAACCTTAATATGCTTAGCCTCACTTCAATGTCACTGATTGGAATGGACTAGGAAGTATATGTAACTCCCTTTTATTTAGTTTGGGGTACTCCCCCACAGTGACTCCGTTTGGTAATATGATTAAGTTGTCCTATTGAACTTAGATCTTGGGATCTCCAGTCAACTAAGTTAGGTTTCCCTCATATTCCCATTTATCACGGGCTTTAGTCCCATTCCTCTTGACGACGTTTCTACTAACTCTCTGCTTAAGCCTTTTGTTAACGGGTCCGCAATGTTATCCGTTGATCTCACATAATCAATTGTGATAACACCCGTTGAGAGTAGTTGTCGTATCGTGTTATGTCTACGTCGCATATGCCTTGATCTGCCATTGTACATCAAGCTTTGAGCTCTACCAATCGCTGATTGGCTATCACAATGTACACATATGGCTGGCAAAGGCTTTGGCCATCTTGGAATATCTTCCACGAATTGACGTAGCCATTCCGCCTCCTCGCCTGACTTATCCAAGACGATAAATTCTGATTCCATTGTGGATCTTGCTATCACCGTTTGCTTAGAAGACTTCCAAGCAATAGCAGCTCCTCCAAGCGTAAACACGTAACCACTTGTTGATTTGGAATCTTTATTATCCGATATCCAGTTTGCATCAGTGTATCCTTCGATCACTGCTGGTTGTCGGGTATAATGCAGTCCATAATCTCTTGTGTATCTTATGTATTTAAGCACCATAGTGATAGCTTTCCAATGATCCGCGCACGGATTGCTGGTGTATCTACTTAGCCTACTCACCGCGTAAGCCAAGTCGGGTCTAGTACATGTCATTAGATACATTAGACTGCCAATAATTCTTGAATACTCTAACTGAGCAACTCCATCTCCTTTATTCTTCTTGAGATGTTGGGAGGTATCAACTGGAGTTCGAGCTACACTCGTATCTCTCGAGTTGAATTTTTCAAGAATTTTATCGACATAGTGAGATTGACTTAACACAAGACCTTCTTGGGTTCTTATGATCTTTACTCCAAGAATCACATCCGCTAAACCCATGTCTTTCATGTCAAATCTCGCTTTTAACATGCTTTTAGTAGATTTTATAATTTTATCATTACTCCCAATGATAAGCATATCGTCTACATAAAGGCATAAAATCACATAACCTTCATTTGTGTCTTGGAAATAAACACATTTGTCGCACTCATTTATTTTGAAACCATTGTCAATCATGACATGATCAAACTTTTGGTGCCATTGTTTTGGTGCTTGCTTCAAGCCATACAAAGACTTGACGAGTTTACATACTTTACCCTCTTGACCTGGGGCAGAGATACCTTCAGGTTGCTCCATGTAAATCTCTTCTTTTAAATCGCCATTTAGAAATGCGGTTTTAACATCCATTTTGGTGAACTTCCAAATTTCTTAAAGCCGCTATAGCAAGAACCAATCTAATCGAGGTTATGCGCGTTACAAGCGAGTAGGTATCAAAGTAATCTAGACCTTCCTTTTGTCTAAATCCTTTAATCACCAACCTAGCCTTGTATTTATCAATACTTCCATCAGTTTTCATCTTCCTTTTGAATATCCAACGATATCCAAGTGGTTTGCAACCAGGTGGAAGATCTACTAACTCCCAAGTATGATTTTGCAATATAGAATCAATTTCATTCCTTATTGCTTCTTTCCATTGAGGTCCTTCTGAAGAAGAAACCGCTTTGCGATATGTATTGGGCTCGCCCTCAACCATATAGCTAACGAAGTCTGGACCAAAGGATTTTTCAACCCTTGGCCTTTTGCTTCGCCTTCGGTCACTTTCTTCAACCTCAGGTTGTTCATGTGTCTCATCATGAACTACCTCATCAACTCGTCTAGATGAGCTTTCACCTACTTCAAAATTAGGTGTTGATGACGTTGCATGTATTTGTCTTCTCAAAGGAAACACATTTTCAAAGTAAGACACAACGTTAGGATTCACCTCCATGATAGTGTTTACGTGTACATCAGGATTCTTGGACTCATGTACAGGAAAGCGATGTGCACTACTTTGATGCGCATACCCAATAAATATGCAATCAACAGTTTTGGGTCCTATCCTAAGAGCCTTAGGAGGTGGTACAATCACCTTTGCTAGGCACCCCCACACTTTCAAGTATTTGTATGAAGGCTTCTTCCTTTTCCATAACTCATATGGAGTTTCATCTCTCTTTTTGAGTGGTATCTTGTTCAAAAGATAATTAGCCGAGAGAATGGCTTCCCCCCACATTTCCTGGCTCACCCCAGAAGTTATCAACATGGCGTTCATCATTTCTTTCAATGTGCGGTTCTTTCGTTCCGCCACGCCATTTGATTGTGGAGAATAAGGAGGTGTACACTCATGTACAATGCCACTTTTTGCGCATAAATCGGCAAAAGGTGCAACATATTCACCTCCTCGGTCGCTTCGCAAAGCTTTTATCTTCTTTTGAAGTTGATTCTCAACTTCATTTTTATACAAGATAAATTTACTTATTGCTTCATCTTTACTTTTTAGTAAATATACATAGCAATATTTAGTACTATCATCAATAAACGTGATGAAGTACTTATTTCCACCTCTTGTGGGTACCGCTTTTAAATCACAAATATCAGTGTGAATTAAATCAAGGGGTTCGGTTATTCGTTCAACCGATTTCGATGATGTTCTTGTAAGTTTGGATTCTACGCAAGTTTCACATTTATAGTGTGAATCAATATGGAATGTTGGTATGCAATTTAAATTGATTAAACGGCGTATTGAATTAAAATTTACGTGACCTAATCTACCATGCCATTTATTCGATTCAGAAAACTCAAGCATATAAGTAGAAGTAGTAGCAATTTTATTCATGCTTTTCTTGACTGCCATTACATTCAATTTAAACATACCATTTTGGGCATAGCCCTTGCCTACATACATTCCTCGTTAAGTAAGTACAAATTGATCGCTCTCAAAAACTAAACGAAATCCAAACTTATTAAGCAACCAACCCGAGACTAGGCTCTTGCGCAAGTCTGGGACATATAACACGTTGCTTAAAGTGAGCTCCTTCCCTGAAGTCCATTTCAAAATCACCGTTCCTTCACCCTTGATGTCCGCGGTGGCTGCATTTCCCATGTACAGCTTCTCATCTCCCGCAAGCTCCTTGAAGGTGGTAAAGAGGCTCCTGTCTGGGCACACATGACGGGTCGCTCCCGTATCAATCCACCACCCTTTTGGAGTGTTGGTCACAGCATTGACCTCATCCAACATTGCGGTTTTGTCGGAAATCATTGCCACCAAAGGCATTCCGTCTTCATCCACCATGTGCGCGCGCTCACGCTTTGGTTTCTTGCATTGGTTAGCCCGATGCCCCGGCTCGTCACAGTTGTAACAAGTCCCTTGGAACGTTGGAGGTTTCTTTTTCACAACCCCTTTCTTCGGTCCAAGTTTGCTAGCCTTTGCTTTCTCTTTGTCCTTTTTCCCCTTACCCTTCGCGCCCTTAGAGGATTGCCCATGCTCAACCACGTTTGCGCTAGCAGAAGTTTGTGCATGGCTGCCTTTTAGGGCAATTCTATTGCCCTCTTCAATCCGAAGACGAACAATAAGGTCCTCTAAAGTCATCTCCTTTCGTTTGTGTTTAAGATAATTCTTAAAATCCACCCAACCAGGAGGTAACTTTTCAATCAACGCTGCCACTTGGAATGTCTAGCTAAGTGTCATGCCTTCCGCAAAGATGTCATGTAGTATAATTTGGAATTCTTGGACTTGATTCATAACACTTTTAGAATCAACCATTTTGAAATCCAAGAAACGGGCTACCACAAATTTCTTTGTGCCAGCATCCTCCATTTTGTACTTTTTGTCCAAGGCATCCCAAAGGTCTTTGGAAGTCTTGACGTTGTAGTACACATTATACAACACATCTGACAGGCCGTTTAACACATAGCCACGACATATGAAATCCGAATGCTTCCACGCATCTACCGCGCACTGTCTTTGTGCGTCGGTCTCCCCTTCCACAAGTTGGGGAGCGGTTTCCGACAAGAACCTCGCAAGGTTCATGGTGGTCAGGTAGAAGAACATCTTCTGCTGCCACCTTTTGAAGTGTAGACCCGAGAACTTCTCGGGTCGTTCAGCGTGATTGGCCACTGTGGACGCTCCCACAGTGGTGGCGTTAAGAGGGGTTCCCGTTACAACATTTGTGGTGTTGTTAACGTTGACATTTTCGTTCGACATGCTGAAAAAATTAATATTAAAATTTTTAGTCAAAAAATCCGATTTACGCACAAACCAAAAGGATACTACTAATTTTTAATTTTACCACAATTTACTGTTTCGGCTTCTAAGTCCAACTTTGAAGACCAAAAACAGAAAATTATAATTTTTAGAACTTACTAATTGGCTTCTAAGTCCAACTTTGAAGACCATATCAGAAAGTTTTAGCACTTTTAGGACAAGATAAAAATGTAACCACAAAAGTTTTCAACCAAAGTCGCTCCTTTGAAGAAGAAAACTAAAAAAAACCTGTTTTTAAAACACAAACTGAGTGAAAACAAAACTCGTTTGAATCACAAACAGAATGGTTTTGATTACACGAACGGTTTTAAAAATTTGTTTTAAGATTTTAGGAACCGTTCGCGTAATAATAAATAAAATAAACAAAGTTTATTAAAATGATTACAATACAGAAAGCTGAAAAAAATCAAAATACTATTACAACTGAAATAAACTGTAACACCTCGAAAATTTACGTCCTATAATGTCTTGACACGTGTCATAACCTTTGAACGTGTGAAAGAATGTTCTTGAAGGACTAAAGTTGACAAACAATGAAACTGTGTAAATATAAGGGTTCAAAGTGTCAACAATGAATAAATATACTTTGCAATAACCCTACATGATGTTTATAACCTTAAACGGATGGATCATGGATCATACGAAGCGAATTGTGAAAGAAAGTGAGAGATTACAAACTACAGGGGTTAAATGTGTCAACATGTTTAAGATATATCTCTGAGTGACCTTTTAGCAAACCCGAAGCTTTGTAACGATTAATTATGCTCACTAGAATGCACCATAAAAATTTCACCAAGTTTCGTTACCGTATGAAAAAGTTATGATAAAATTCGTGTGTGAGGGTTAGAATCGTTAACATTGAAATTTAGGGCTTTTCGGGTGATCACAAAGTTACCCGAGGACTTGACAAAGATGGTATAAGCCTTAAAGCCCCATATGTCAATTATAAAGTCTTAGAATGCAAGAAAACCAAGTGAAAACGACCTTTCGGGGGACCAGGGACTGAAATGCAATTAACAGAAACTTGTTTGGCTGGTCTTCATCACACTCGCGTAGCGCGAGCATGTATGCCCCGGCAGTCGCGCTACGCGACTGCCTTGTCTGATCAGAATGTTTTGCACAGCTGTATGTTGATGTTTTAACCGACTTTGATCACTAGTATGGCATACCATGGGCGTCCTAAAGTGGTTTATAGGTTGTAGATGACACATGTATTCATCCTTGATCAATTGTAGACTCGTTTGTCAACAATCAAAGGAGTTTGGATCAATTTATAAAGCTCCTAATGTTGACAACTTTGAACATTCATTCCATACTTCATCTTTGAGCATTTCTGGAACTCAAGACCATCTTCCAAGCTTTCCAAATCGTTCATAAGACTTGTGTAAGTATGTTTAACCCTTCTTAATCAAGTTTGGATTAGTTTATAGCTTAAAAATCAAACCGTCGTAACTACAGTTTGACTTAACGATAAAACACAAACGGTCCAGGGTTTTGTCGAAACGAAAGTTGTTATAAGTTGGTAATCATGTGGGCTTTAAACCCTTAAAAGGGCACCCACTGATTCCATTCCTAACTAGGTTGTTTGTCGAGTCAAACTTCTTTCGAAAAAGTCAACAGAATCATTAATCATGTAATTAACGATACAGAAGGCGTGTAATATATTTTATCGTGCATATAACCTGATAATAAGTATAAAAACTTGTCTACGCTTGTTTGATTCGACAACTTTCTGTTTTGAACCGATTCGGAACCGAAAGACGCAAAAGTTTGACTTTTGCTTTGACCTCAGTTCTGACCCGGTTTAGATAGGTTTAGACATGCCTTAAAGTTCCATTAGGACCTAGTTACATGTTGGTATAACCCTCTGCATTTATACCACATAAATCCTTAATTGTCCGATGTTTCCGTTAATCGCCTAAATATTGACCGTAATGCCCTTATGACCATAAAACAAGAATTTTGGAAATGTGAAAGTACAATAATCTTAGTTACTGATTATTAAACATGTCTGTAAATTTTCACATCAGTTGGAGGTCTAGATTAGGAGTTATGCTTAATGACGTAATTAGAACGCTTCTTAGTAATTAAACGGCGTCATTAGCGTAAAGCCTATCTAAACCCAATTTTTGGCACCAAACCTTTACCCACTGATGTAATATAATATTTTGGGATTTTTGAAGATTTTTAATTATTTTTAAACTGATCATAAGCTAGGATTAGTGCGTTGATTCGGTAAATACCGAATATACCCTTTTCGGCCATAAAATGAGTTTTACAAATCCTTTTGATGCCAATCCAATTGCTACTGATTTCAAATAATAAATGGAGTGTTTTGAACCTGTTTAACTGATTAGAAAACTCAGAATCCTATTTTAACCCGTACGTCGCTTAAAACGGCTTTATACGCGTATTATACGCATAGTTTGGGTTTAAAACTATTTTGACATATAAGACTTATAACCAACTGTTATAACCTGTTAAAATAAACTATTTTACTGATGTATTCAGACCCGGTTCATAGAAACTTAATTAATTCCTTTTATAACCTTTAAAATGACCAAAATACCCCTACGGGGCTTAAAATGAGATTAAACTCGTTTTGGGCATAATGGAAGGTATCCTACTGATATCACGACATATTTAAGGCATGTTAACTTAGGAAACCTGTTTAGGACTCTTATGGTTACCAGTTACGCTTCATACGCGTTCGGTTCGGTTTATGTAACTAGTTTACATAAATTAGCCGAAACGGGTCAAACCTTCTCGGTTTTATCTCAAAATCCAGAATGTGTATAATATACCCATATTAAGCAAGTCTTCAAACTTGTCGGGTCTAAATCACATTCTATCCGGTCTTCGCTTAATCGTGCGTGCGAACCGTATCTTTAAAACTAACCGGTCTAAGCTTAAGCTTAACTAAAGACCCGTTAGGATTCTAATAGGTTATTATAAACCTTCGTTCCAGATTAGGAGAACCAGTAAAAGATACTTGCACTCGCTGATTTTGATCTATACTTGCTCAGGTAAATACTTTTAACTTATTTCCCTATACGGGCTTGGGGTACGGTATATAAAATACCGCTTGGTCGGACATTGAATCTTTAATTGTATGATGGTTAAAGTATTGAGATGTTTCATTTAAATTGTTTTGTTTGCTTAAAGCCTTTGGGGGTTAATGACCGTGTCCCGGATATCCCTGGCATCATTTTACGAAATGGCCACGACCTTAGCACTCAGGTGTAGGCGTACACCTGTCAGTGTCTCATTTAAATAAAGTGGTGTGTCTATTGATCTTTAACCCGGCTCGATCCGGGCTACTGAACGCATAAGGAACATGTAAATCCTTTACAAGTTTATATATTTAAATAAGCATCCCAAGTTATAAAATATTATTTGTGCCTTGTGCCTTAAATGCATTTTCTTAAACTCTTTTCAAAATGAGTCGGTTGATTGTATTTACCAGTGTAAACTGACGTATTTTTCTTAAAAAGGTTAAGTGCAGGTACTACGCGTAATAGGCTGGCTTGTCTCCTAGCATCCACAATAAGTCTCGCAAGCTTGGATGTCATAGACTGTTGAACATTGTTTCCTTTTATTTTGAATCTACCTGTGGATTTATATTCGACTACTTGTGATACTTAATATTACAATATTGTTGGTTGAAATGAATCTATACTTTGCTTCCGCTGTGCATTTAAATATTGTGTTGTTTGACTATTATGTTGCCAACCACGTCACGATACTCCCCTACCGGGCCCACCGGTAACACGTGGAAATCCGGGGTGTGACAGGTTGGTATCAGAGCCAACACTGAGTGAATTAAACACTAGCCTTTTGTGTTTAATCTCAGTTACACAATTGCACATTCCTAAATCTTCGAGTCTAGACAAAGAACATAGGAATAATCCAAAATTTTTTATTTTAATTTAAATTTTGTCCTGTATTTTTCCTTGTCATTACCTTTGTTATATTAACAGGTTTAGCAATGCCGCCAAGATTCAGGCGAGGAGATCGAGGAAAGGCGCCGATCAGCGCCCCTAACGACCACGAGGCCGGGCCTTCAGGCCGGCGAACTCCTTCTTCTACAAGGAGTATAGATCCGCGAGAACCTTGGAGGATCTATGAGGAGCCTGCCAGACAATCCACGTCACATATCTCAACGCCTCCATATCATCACTCCTTTGGGCCTCAGTCCGAGAATGAGCCCAACAACCCGCAACCTTCATACATACCGTTACAGCGATCCTCATCGCAAGATTCTTTCCGCGACCCTACTCCTGTCTTTCAGGGCCAGTTTAACCCAGCAGAGTACCTACCAGAACAAGTAGGCTTTAACCCACTAGGACCGGAGGATCACTTTTCTGGTGATCAAGATATGGACGAGGACACAGATCCCGTCGAGGCTTCAACCAGAACCCTAAACCATCCTTTTGTGATCTCAGATGGTTCGTCTTTTCACGGAACACCATACCAAGGTCCGGATAGTCACCTAGCACGGTTCGAACGATGTGAGTGGTACTATACACCATCTTACCACTCATCGCCTCACCAGCAGCCACAACAGCAGCAAGATCCCTCTGGGGATCCACATTTCGAGGCAGTCACGCCACCGCCTCCACCGCCGCCAGTTCATCTAGAGCCTCCAGAACCACCAAGACGTAGGAGGACTGGCGCACGGATGTCAGCACAAGGAGGGGAGTTTCATTTCAGTACCCCTCAACACTCTAGCGGCAGCCACTACCCGCCAGTTTATGAAGACCCACAAATGGGTGGACCTTCAGTTCCAGTTTCAGAGGTGAATTCGGCACCTATTGCACCGCCATCACCGGGTTTTGGCAACCCTATCCCTGCTTATACTGCTCCGGCAGCTTACAACCCATACGGACCGCCAGCATACCATAACTATAACTATGCTGAGGCCGACCCATACCTAGTGGCAGCAAACTACCTTGCCCAAAACCCTGAGGGACCATATGGAACCCCTTGGGGAATAGGACATCCAGCTCGAGGGTATCAAGTACCTGCTCAGCCGCCGCCACAGTACCAGCCACCACGGTTTTCTCCACTAGAGCAGGAGGATCTCCGTCAAAGACTGGGCAGGGTTGAGCGAGACCTCCAGAGAGAGCGTAAGAAGAATGAGGGATTCATGAGTGGCTTGGCAAATTTGCTGAAGGGAAAGAACAAACGGGATCGTTAAATTCCAATATGTATTATTGTATTTCCTTGTTTAAATCAAGTCCCTACGTGGACATTTATTTATGTGTGTATGTAGTCCCTGCGTGGACATCTATCTTTGTACTTAGTCCCTACGAGGACTTGTCTTTATTAGTCCCTGCGTGGACACTTATTTTAGCAAACAGTCCCTGCGAGGATTTGTATTGCCAGTATAGCTCCTGCGTGGGCAAGTGTTTCTGTGAAAAGTCCCGTTTAGGGCAAAATGTACTACTTTTAGTTTTAATGGAATGTAAGTTTATAAATTTCATCTTTGCTATGTTATGCATAATTAAATTATAGATGAAATAAATAAATCGGAATCATTCCTTTTAAAAATCTATCTGCCTATGTTATTTTTAATCTAGGATCTTAAAGGTATAACCTAGCCTGCATGTCATTTTAAGACCTGGCCGAGATGGTAAAACCCGTTAAAAAGATTCAAATCCCTGTTAACATCTGAAAACATGTTAACGCTCCTGGCAGACATGATTCATTAAAAACACACGTGTTATTATTATATATGGATCTTTTCAAAGATCCCAAACCCAACTAAATGATCTCTGAATCATGGGTTAAATCATTAATATATATGATCAGTTCTGTTTACCATCCATTGGTAATAGAATGCCTACGGGCCCTTCTCATTTTCATATGAGACAAAAGACAGTAATAGTCTGTGACCCTGTCTGATAAAGGTAATGAACTTAGTTCAAACCTTCATGCTTTGATTCTCTGAAATCATAGCTTATGATCTAAATTGTCCCTGTGACTAGGCCTTATGTGCTAATAAAACTGTTATTGTTTTAATAATTAGGATAAATTATATTAGAAATCCTAAATAAATGTGAGTAATAAATTAACCATATATGGTCTATGTTTACCACGGTTAATAAATTGTCATAAAAGACAATTCTATAATAAACTCACCAATAAATTGATGTCGATATGTAACAGTTCAAGCTACATGGCAGACTCAAATGAGGTCAACAGTCACCCAGGGAGAGAGCATGATATTGCCCGAGTAAATGTAGCGGGTGCAGAATTACAGGCAATGATAGATAATGCCGTTAATCGAGCTATTGATAGACAGCTCCATGAATCAGGTGGTACCCATGCAAGGACCCAATCTGCACCACACTCTAGAACACCCTCCAGGACTCACACTGCCCACAATAGTAATTCTCACCACTCATCAAACCAGAGGAGTGCTCCATCCCAAAGAGTCATACGGAATCAAGAACCCCGTAATAAGGGTTGCTCCTATAAGTATTTCGTTTCGTGCAAACCCAGGGATTTCACTGGGGAAAAAGGAGCGGTAGATTGCATGACTTGGATGGACGAAATGGATACGGTTGTGGATATTAGTGGATGTGATAATAGGGACATTGTGAAATTCGTGTCTCAGTCTTTTAAGGGGGAAGCATTAGCTTGGTGGAGATCTTTAATCCAAGCTACGGGGAAAGTCCCGTTGTACAATATGACATGGGAACAGTTCATGGCACTAATCAAGGAAAATTTCTGCCCTCAACACGAGGTTGAGAAAATTGAATCTGACTTCTTGTCGCTGGTCATGAGAAACCTAGACTGTCAGGCCTACCTTACCAGTTTCAACACCTTGTCAAGGTTGGTTTCATATTTGGTAACTCCGGAGCCTAAACGTATAGCTCGATTCATTGGGGGTTTGGCCCCGGAGATCAAAGCAAGTGTGAAAGCCTCCAGACCAACTACTTTTCGGTCAGTAGCGGACATATCGTTGTCCCTTACCTTGGATGCGGTCAGGCTGAAATCGCAAAGGAACACCGATACCGAAAAGAGGAAGCGTGAGGATGACAACTCACGACGTTCAGACAAGAAGCAGAAGGGAAACAATGACCACCGGAAGGGGTCAGGATTTAGGAAGGATGGTCAGCAGTCGGGTGAAAAACCCAGATGCAAAATCTGCAAGAGACAACACTTTGGAAAGTGCAGGTATGAATCAAACTCGAATTCACAATCGAAATCTTTTGCATGTGGGTTGTGCAAGTCCAAGGAACACAAAACCTTGGATTGCAAAAAGATGAAGGATGCGACCTGCTACGGTTGCAACGAAAAGGGGCACATCAAGACCAATTGCCCAAAATACGCCAAGAAGCCTGAAGAGGCTAAGAAGACCAATGCTAGGGTCTTCAGGATGGATGCTGTAGGATCATGTTCTGACCCGAACGAGTCGTTCAGAGGAGTTTTCATCAATTACAGGTGCAGAAAACAAGTAATCAACGTAGAAACAGCTAGCAATTCACTTAATTCACTGATTTGATTGATTTAACAGCTTGTACATTCAAATCTCGATCCGGCAGCACTTCGGTACGAGTTACAAGGTCTCCTTGCATCTAATTTCGTTTATGTGGTATATATAGGGTTTCTAATTTCGCTCATATGGACAAGATGTCCATTAAAGCGAAATCACTTGATTCCCTATGTACATAAAAGCGAAATCTCTGATTTCCCACATACGAACATTCTGATTTCCCACATACGAACATTCTGATTTCCCACATATGGACATAGGGGTTTCCCACATACGGACATAGGGGTTTCCCACATACGGACATAGGGGTTTCCCACATACGGACATAGGGGTTTCCCACATACGTACATGTCCATATATGTGAAATCAATTCTATCAGGAAATCTCGTACAATGTGCCCTAATCTAACATTCTAAGACTAAGACTCGATACAAGACGAAGTCGACAGATGTAGTGCACCAACAGATGCTAAGGAAGCCGTCAAGGACGACAATGTGATAACAGGTACCTTTCTCGTAAATGATGTTTATGCGAGAGTGTTATTTGATTCAGGCGCTGATAAGTCGTTCGTAGATAATAAGTTTTGTGAATTGTTGAAATTACCTGTTAAGACTTTAAGTGTGAAGTATGAGGTGGAACTAGCAGATGGCACTTTAGAAACCGCCTCAACCTTATTAGATGGGTGTTTCATATCCATTAAGAACCACTCTTTTCCTTTGTCCCTACTTCCTTTAAAACTAGCCGGTTTCGACATAGTTTTGGGTATGGACTGGTTATCTTATAACCAGGCCCAGATTATTTGCAATAAGAAGCAAGTGATGATCAAGACTCCGTCTGGTGAATCACTTACTATCCAGGGAGATACCCAGTATGGGCTACCCGAGAAAATGTCTATGCTCAAAGACTCTAAGTGTTTGAAGAAAGGTTGTGTCATCTACATGGCACAAGTGATTATTGAAGAGCCGAAGCCCAAGATTGGGGATATCCCCGTCATTTCTGAATACCCCGAAGTTTTTCCAGAAGAACTACCTGGTTTGCCACCAGATAGGCAAGTAGAATTCAGAATTGACATTATTCCTGGATCAGCACCAGTAGCAAGGGCGCCTTATAGATTGGCACCAACAGAGATGAAGGAATTGAGAACGCAGCTAGATGATTTACTAGCCAAAGGTTTCATCAAACCTAGTACGTCTCCTTGGGGAGCACCAGTTTTATTTGTCAAGAAGAAGGATGGATCGATGCGTCTGTGCATCAACTACCGCGAGCTTAATAAGGTCACTATCAAGAATAGGTATCCTTTACCCAGAATCGACGATCTGTTCGATCAACTTCAAGGGGCAAGTTTCTTCTCGAAGATTGACCTGAGGTCAGGCTACCATCAACTGAAGGTTAGAGATGAAGACGTGCACAAAACAGCATTTAGGACTCGTTATGGTCATTACGAGTTCCTAGTGATGCCTTTTGGGCTCACTAATGCACCGGCCGCGTTCATGGATCTCATGAATCGCGTTTGCAAGCCGCACTTAGATAAATTCGTCATCGTTTTCATCGACGACATTCTCATCTACTCGAAGAACCAAGCTGACCATGAGAAGCATCTTCACTGCATTTTGGAACTACTTCATAAAGAAAAGCTCTATGCCAAGTTCTCGAAGTGTGAATTCTGGCTTCGGGAAGTCCAATTTCTTGGACATGTTGTTAGTGAGCGTGGTATCCAAGTAGATCCCGCTAAAGTTGAAGCTGTCATGAATTGGCATGAGCCAAAGACGCCTACAGAAATACGTAGCTTCCTAGGTTTGGCAGGATACTATAGGTGATTCATTGAAAACTTCTCAAGGATTGCTGCACCCCTGACTTTGCTGACGCGTAAGAAGATTAAGTTTGACTGGGGTCCTAAGCAGCAGGAATCCTTCGATATTCTGAAACAAAAGTTGAGCAATGCTCCAGTACTGACATTGCCTGATGGAATAGAGGAGTTTGTAGTTTATTGTGATGCATCACACACCGGGATGGGATGTGTGCTTATGCAGAAAGGCAAAGTCATTGCCTATGCTTCACGCCAGTTAAAGGTGCACGAAAAGAATTACACCACCCACGACTTGGAATTGGGTGCCGTTGTATTCGCACTAAAACTGTGGAGACACTACTTATATGGAATAAAATGTGTGATCTATTCTGATCACAAAAGCCTTCAACATCTGTTCAACCAGAAGGACTTGAACATGAGGCAACGTCGTTGGATTAGTGCGTTGATTAGTGCGTTGATTCGGTAAATACCGAATATACCCTTTTCGGCCATAAAATGAGTTTTACAAATCCTTTTGATGCCAATCCAATTGCTACTGATTTTAAATAATAAATGGAGTGTTTTGAACCTGTTTAACTGATCAGAAAACTCAGAATCCTATTTTAACCCGTACGTCGCTTAAAACGGCTTTATACGCGTATTATACGCATAGTTTGGGTTTAAAACTATTTTGACATATAAGACTTATAACCAACTATTATAACCTGTTAAAATAAACTATTTTACTGATGTATTCAGACCCAGTTCATAGAAACTTAATTAATTCCTTTTATAATCTTTAAAATGACCAAAATACCCCTACGGGGCTTAAAATGAGATTAAACTCGTTTTGGGCATAATGGAAGGTATCCTACTGATATCACGACATATTTAAGGCATGTTAACTTAGGAAACCTGTTTAGGACTCTTATGGTTACCAGTTACGCTTCATACGCGTTCGGTTCGGTTTATGTAACTAGTTTACATAAATTAGCCGAAACAGGTCAAACCTTCTCGGTTTTATCTCAAAATCCAGAATGTGTATAATATACCCATATTAAGCAAGTCTTCAAAATTGTCGGGTCTAAATCACATTCTATCCGGTCTTCGCTTAATCGTGCGTGCGAACCGTATCTTTAAAACTAACCGGTCTAAGCTTAAGCTTAACTAAAGACCCGTTAGGATTCTAATAGGTTATTATAAACCTTCGTTCCAGATTAGGAGAACCAGTAAAAGATACTTGCACTCGCCGATTTTGATCTATACTTGCTCAGGTAAATACTTTTAACTTATTTCCCTATACGGGCTTGGGGTACGGTATATAAAATACCGCTTGGTCGGACATTGAATCTTTAATTGTATGATGGTTAAAGTATTGAGATGTTTCATTTAAATTGTTTTGTTTGCTTAAAGCCTTTGGAGGTTAATGACCGTGTCCCGGATATCCCTGGCATCATTTTACGAAATGGCCACGACCTTAGCACTCAGGTGTAGGCGTACACCTGTCAGTGTCTCATTTAAATAAAGTGGTGTGTCTATTGATCTTTAACCCGGCTCGATCCGGGCTACTGAACGCATAAGGAACATGTAAATCCTTTACAAGTTTATATATTTAAATAAGCATCCCAAGTTATAAAATATTATTTGTGCCTTGTGCCTTAAATGCATTTTCTTAAACTCTTTTCAAAATGAGTCGGTTGATTGTATTTACCAGTGTAAACTGACGTATTTTTCTTAAAAGAGTAAACTGCTAAAATCGTCCCTGAGGTTTGACTCAAATTGCTAGATCAGTCCAAAATCAAGTTTTGTTGCTAAAACAGTCATTGGGCCTAAGTTCTGTTGCTAATTCAGTCCATTGAAAGGGAAAATGATTGGACTAAATTAGCAATTTGAGTCAAACATTAGGGACGAATTTAGCAATTAACTCCTATTAATTGGACTGAATTAGCAATTTGAGTCAAACCTTAGGGACGAATTTAGCAACAAAACTTGATTTTGCACTGATCTAGCAATTTGAGTCATACCTCAGGGACGATTTTAGCAGTTTACTCTTCTTAAAAAGGTTAAGTGCATGTACTACGCGTAATAGGCTGGCTTGTCTCCTAGCATCCACAATAAGTCTCGCAAGCTTGGATGTCATAGACTGTTGAACATTGTTTCCTTTTATTTTGAATCTATCTGTGGATTTATATTCGACTACTTGTGATACTTAATATTACAATATTGTTGGTTGAAATGAATCTATACTTTGCTTCCGCTGTGCATTTAAATATTGTGTTGTTTGACTATTATGTTGCCAACCACGTCACGATACTCCCCTACCGGGCCCACCGGTAACACGTGGAAATCCGGGGTGTGACAGGTTGGTATCAGAGCCAACACTGAGTGAATTAAACACTAGCCTTTTGTGTTTAATCTCAGTTACACAATTGCACATTCCTAAATCTTCGAGTCTAGACAAAGAACATAGGAATAATCCAAAAATTTTTATTTTAATTTAAATTTTGTCCTGTATTTTTCCTTGTCATTACCTTTGTTATATTAACAGGTTTAGCAATGCCGCCAAGATTCAGGCGAGGAGATCGAGGAAAGGCGCCGATCAGCGCCCCTAACGACCACGAGGCCGGGCCTTCAGGCCGGCGAACTCCTTCTTCTACAAGGAGTATAGATCCGCGAGAACCTTGGAGGATCTATGAGGAGCCTGCCAGACAATCCACGTCACATATCTCAACGCCTCCATATCATCACTCCTTTGGGCCTCAGTCCGAGAATGAGCCCAACAACCCGCAACCTTCATACATACCGTTACAGCGATCCTCATCGCAAGATTCTTTCCGCGACCCTACTCCTGTCTTTCAAGGCCAGTTTAACCCAGCAGAGTACCTACCAGAACAAGTAGGCTTTAACCCACTAGGACCGGAGGATCACTTTTCTGGTGATCAAGATATGGACGAGGACACAGATCCCGTCGAGGCTTCAACCAGAACCCTGAACCATCCTTTTGTGATCTCAGATGGTTCGTCTTTTCACGGAACACCATACCAAGGTCCGGATAATCACCTAGCACGGTTCGAACGATGTGAGTGGTACTATACACCATCTTACCACTCATCGCCTCACCAGCAGCCGCAACAGCAGCAAGATCCCTCTGGGGATCCACATTTCGAGGCAGTCACGCCACCGCCTCCACCGCTGCCAGTTCATCTAGAGCCTCCAGAACCACCAAGACGTAGGAGGACTGGCGCACGGATGTCAGCACAAGGAGGGGAGTTTCATTTCAGTACCCCTCAACACTCTAGCGGCAGCCACTACCCGCCAGTTTATGAAGACCCACAAATGGGTGGACCTTCAGTTCCAGTTTCAGAGGTGAATTCGGCACCTATTGCACCGCCATCACCGGGTTTTGGCAACCCTATCCCTGATTATACTGCTCCGGCAGCTTACAACCCATACGGACCGCCAGCATACCATAACTATAACTATGCTGAGGCCGACCCATACCTAGTGGCAGCAAACTACCTTGCCCAAAACCCTGAGGGACCATATGCTCCACCACGCGCACGCGGTTAAAAATACAAAGGTGGCTCTCAAGCGGCTCGCGGCGATGCGAGTGTGCCATCAAAGCGCCACATTGCGCTTCATCGCCCACGCCATGCGCGCGCGCGCGCGTGCGAGTGCGAGTTAGGGTGCTCCGCACCCTTCGCGAGGACACTAGTGTGTGCTTCCATGAAACAATAAGGGTGGAGAGTTCCACCTTAAATACCCATTTAAGTTCCATCTCTCCTCCTATGTGGGACAAGGTGCTACTTTCCCTTTTGTTTCAGCATTCAATGTTTCAAACACCCAACTTTGAGCATCGATATCTCATTCATCTTAGCTCGGTTTTGGACGTGGTTTAGTTCGTTGCGAAGCTCTTCCAACATAGAACACAAACCCACAAATAAATATATATAAAACCCGCTCATTTTATTATATTTATTTCTAGTCCAAAATAGGAAAAAATCATTTTCCTATATTTGTGAAAAATGCTATTTTCACCTATTTTTCCAACAAACTTTAAGTATGGTTTTTTTTTTCCTAATGTTTCTTTATAACTATTAATTTCTGTCTCAAGCTTATCACCTCTTAGGGGCTGTTTGGCAACATCTGAATCAATAAGTGCTGAATGAATAAGAGGTCTGAATGGGTAAGAGGCTCTGAACCAGTAAGTGCTGAACCAGTAAAGTGCTGTTTGGTTGCACATCTGAATGATTGTGTAAAATGACATTTTTACCCCTTTTAATTAATTATTAAAATATATAGATATGTTGCTTTGGATTCTTGGTGAAGATCGTGCCTGCCACCAGCTTTTCCCAATAAACCATCCACTTCACTCCTATTCTAAAACCATTAAATCAAACCCTTAAGCTTTAGATTCCCATCAAACAACCCACTCCAATTTCAACAAGAAACTTCCCTTCCTTCAACATCTAATCAAACCCTGAATCAGAGCTGAATCGAACCCAACCAGAGTGACGTCGTCTTCTTCGTAGCTCCGGTGGCTACGCCGCCGTCGCTCACCACCACATCATCCATTATCATCATCGTCAGCATCTAACATCATCAGCATCATCTAACATCCTTAACCTCGTCCTCTACCATCATTGCCAGAAAAGAAACGAGGTAGAGGCCGCCGGTTCTGTTTCGGGTCGGCGGCGTTGTGGAGGTGCAGAGGAGGAGGAGATGGTGGCGATGTGGAGGAGCAGAGGAGGAGGATACGGTGGCGATGTGGAAGGCGGCGGAGGTTTTGAGATGGGGTTTCTTCTCCATCAGAGGTGAAAGGGGTGAAAGGGGCAAGGCACGGTCTTTTTTTCTTTCAGCATGTTTATATCTCTGAATGATTCAGAGCTGAATCATTAAGAGGCTTCCCATTAAGAGGTACAACCAAACAGCCCCACCTCTGACCGAATCAGAGGTGCACCTCTGAATGGTTTCATTCAGAGCGTGCCAAACAGGCCCTTAATTTTAAAAAACTCTTAATTTTAAATACCAATTCTCCAATCATTTATTCATGTCTTATATTCCAAATTAAATATATAAAACCATATTTGTTAATTGAAAAGTAGAGAAAAAGAAACAAAAAACGATTAGAAGGATCCCAATTACACAATGAGAATTGTTTCCTCTGAGCCGGAACAACAAATTATTTAATTTGTCACCAACTCGATCACAATAAGAATTTGTCATATTCATTAATAGCCATTAAACTAGTTAAACCCAAACATAACACAAATTTAAATGGCGACACAATGCAAATAAACATTTGTCTCGGCTTAGGGCTGAAGAATTCAACCCGCCAACCAAAACCCATACACTTGACATGATAGACACCTCTACTAACAACTTGTCAAATATTCTTGCTCGAAAGAGTAACTATGTCCGACCGTGAGATTATTTACATTGTTGAGCCGGAATAACATGAGTTATAATGGAGGAACTATGATTAACAAATACACGAACCCTCATTGTCTGTTAATTAAGTGTAAGGAGCTCAAATTCACAACCAATATCATCATATTCTAGAGTTATTATCAATGACAATTCAGTTATCTCAAAACTTTTCAACCAAATAAAGTTGTATATGACGAGCAACCTTTTTACACAACAAAATAATTCTTCATGTGCATGCATGATGCATGGTAATACATAACCTGTACACATTTGACACATATAATCCAAAGAAACAGAAAAGTTCAATTTTTTGGATAGCTTAGCAATTCTTAGGGGCTGTTTGGCAACATCTGAATCAATAAGTGCTGAATGAATAAGAGGTCTGAATGGTTAAGAGGCTCTGAACCAGTAAGTGCTGAACCAGTAAAGTGTTGTTTGGTTGCACCTCTTAATGGCTGTGTAAAATGACATTTTTACCCCTCTGAACATATATAGCAACATATACAGATCTGTACATACATTATAAACTACACATGTATTAACTTTTTTTTTTAACAGAACACATGTATTAACTTTAGAAGATACATTCAAAATCAAAATATGTGGCTTCAAAGTCAGAATGTATAATTATTTATACTTGTATCTTCAGCAACAGATATATACCCACATGACTCCATAAGTGGCTCAGATATTATCAATCTTTTGCTCAGATATCCCCATCATTTTCACATACATATCTTCTTCATCCTCCTTCTCAACTCAATAACTTGTTCTGCAAACTTTTACCGATGGCGACACCTGATCAGGAATCAATCAACACATTCATCAGCATCACCGGTGCATCTGAATCGATCGCCATACAAAAACTCACGGTAATTTTGAATCTAAATCACGTCACTGATGTTACACATATTTGTTTATATATCTATCGCCGGTTGATTGATTTTGTTATTGTTTTGTTGAGGGGCGGCGACGGAGGAGACACGGTGGAGGAGGGGCGGCGACGGAGGTGAGTGGCGGCGCTGTGGAGGAGAGACGGTGGAGGAGGGGCGGCGACGGAGGTGAAGGCTGTGGAGGAGTTGCAGTGGCTGTGGAAGAAGAAGATGGGTTTTGATGATTAGGGCAAAGGGTATGTTTGTGAAAACTTTCATTCAGCGCCCTTTAGTATCTGAATGAATCAGACTGAATGGAACCATTCAGAGGCAGGCTCTTTAACAAACCAAACGCATAAGCCTCTGACCGATTCAGAGGGCTCCCTCTGAATGGAGCCATTCAGACACAACCAAACAGCCCCTTAGACTACTTGGGTCGAGGGGCATGAAATGTCATGTGACAGCCACGTCAGCAGAGGGGGCAAACCCGAAAAAGCACGGGTGGAAGAGGCTTCAAAGTGACGTTTAAAAAAAAAGTTAAATAAGACCATGTGTAGTGGTCACCCCCCATCACCTCCCATGATGTTGGGTTATGCAACACGTGACGTTTGTGTAAGAGATGAGGGTTATATCTTATGGGTGTGTAGTAGGGTTATACCCTTCAATTATACATATATGTGTATGTATATATACGTGTGTGAGAGAAAAACAAATGGTGGAGGGGTATGGAGTCGTGAAAATTTTCGCTGGGGAAGCAAGTTGGAGGCAGTGATGGACCCATGATTTTTTTCAATGGGGTCCCTTTTTTCGCTGTAAATTTTTTTCGCTAAAATTTTCAGGTCGGTCGCCGTGCGGATCGTGTCGGGGCTAAGAACATAATAAATACAATATCATAATATATAGCATTTTTAAGCATTCAGATATCAAATAGTGATGGTTAATGGGTTGTTTGGAAACAACTACCTAAATAACTTTAAAATTTTGTTTAATTTTTTATGAAGACCGTGTAATTGAAACTATTATCTGGACCATTTGGTAATCAACTATGAAATAAAATCTATCTGGACCATTTGGTAATCAACTATGAAATAAAATCTTTCAAAGACATTGAGTTTTAAAAAGTTAATTAGAGGGTGAGTAGGTGAATGCTCTTTTAATTAACGCTGGTTTTAATTTTAATGTAAAAAAGCCAAAAAGTCATGAGATTTAAGACTTGACCCAAGGTTCTTTTGGTTGTTAAACAAGGGATTAACCATCACAACAACTTCACTTTTAATGATAAGGGGTCCAACTAATTATCTTTATGGGTCCTTACAAAATTTAACATACCGGTTCTATAAATTTTTTAAAAAATATTGGGGTTCAGGAACCCCGACCCGCATTATATAAGTCCGCCCCTGGTTAGAGGGGTATTGCCCCCCAGGGGTGTACGAAGGCGCCATAGGGTATGTGGTTTCGACTTTCGATGCTTTCCAATCATCTTCACTATTTAATTTAGTATTTTCGTTTCCAGTATTTCGATGCTTTCCAATCATCTTCAGTACACTCATTTAAAAAATAAAATTCAACTTTATGTACCCATAGGTTTGATCTTTTAAAATTGGACCCGATCTATCTAATTTATTTTTATATAATATTCAATTTGAATCATTCTATACCTATATTAATTTCTAACATGCCAATAAACAGTAATTTTTTTTTGTATTTTATTGGCTTTTTCTTTTTTCCATTTTTGATATAGTAACTTTATGGTCTTTTTAAATTTGTAATAAAGTTCTAACTTTTTATAGTTTTGCCAAGTTAAACGGGTTTATTGTTTATTAGTTTTTATTTTACGTTTGTTTTTCTGGATTTGTTGTCGTTCGGTTCTTCGGTATTCTGTGGTCACGTTTGCTCCATCAAGTTTTTATACCCAATGGATTTTCTAACATGTGTCAGTATAAATTCGATTTCATCTATTTATTACGTTACGTGAGTCATTTGGTGTTATAAATTCGTGTTTTTGTTTTACATTTTTTTTCCGGTTTTGGTCGTTGTTCGGTTGCTACTTAGCATAATTTTTCGCCGAGTAAATTACAAAGTTCGTCCTTTATGTATGCTACTTATTACAAAGTATGTCCTTTATCTTTAATAAGCTCAGAAAACATACTCAATGTTTGTAAACCCTTACAAGTTATGTCCTTTAGTCATAACACAATTAGTTTTCATGGTTAAAGTTGACTAAGTCAACCCCACATAAGGGTATTTTAGTCATTTTGCCTTGAACATTAAAATAAATAATAAACAAAACAATTTAAAAACACATAAATATAAATCCCCTCTTTGTCTCTCTGAATTCTGTATAACCTTCTCCTTTTTATCTCTAATTGACCTAACTCTACCTCCACCTTAACTCCACCACCATCTACTACCACCACACCTCCACCACCACCTCCACCGCCGCCACCTCAACTCCACGTCCACCACCACTCCACCTAACATAACTGCACATCAGCAACCAAAACGCATACACAAATCAACAATATCTCTAATCAAACACTCAATTCACTAAAACAAACACAGTTTAACCTCAGATCCACTACAATTACGCTTACAAAATCAACAAACACCTCAACCGTAAACAAATTACCAGATGAACAGGCACTTTGATGCGTTTGACAACCAGCACCTCCTCCACCGTACCTACCACCAGCACCTCCTCCACCGTATCATCACCACCCCCAAATCCAAAATCAAATCAAATCAAACCCGTATCATCTCCTCCACCGTACCTACCACCAGCACCTCCTCCACCGTATCTACACTCGTTTCTTTATTCTTGAACATTAATCGAGATGGAGGGTGGTGGGTTTTTGTCTGAAGCAGAGAGAGAGAACGACGGTAGAACAGTTAGGGTTCCGATCTGAAAATGAAACCCTAAATGTCAAAAACACCTATATGTTTCAATAACCTGCAAAAAAGTGAAAAATTAGGGTTCCGATCTGGTAGAACAGTTAGAGAGAGAGAACGACGGCAGGTGGATGGTGTAGCGACGGCGATCTGCAATGAGGTAGTGGTGGTGGCAAGTGGGTTGTGGTGGTGGTAGAATAGTTAGAGAGAGAGAGAAGCGGCGGCGGCTGGTGGGTCGTGGTGGTGGCAGGTGGGTCGGTTTGGTGGTTTGGAGCAGAGTAAACTTGCAGGTGAAGTGGTGGTGGTGGCAGATCGGTGGTGGTGGTGGTGGTGGCGGTGGCGGTGGCAGGTGGGTTGTGGTTGTGGGGGTAGGATAATTAGAAAGAGAGAGAGGGAGAAGATTATCTATATATATACACATATATAATTATAAAATTGTTTTATTTATTGGTTTTATGATTATTTATTATAATATTTAGGATAAAATGACTAAAATACCCTTATGTGGGGTTGACTTGGTCAACTTTAACCATGAAAACTAATTGTGTTATGACTAAAGGACATAACTTGTAAGGGTTTACAAACATTGAGTATGTTTTCTGAGCTTATTAAAGATAAAGGACATACTTTGTAATATATGACACACATAAAGGACGAACTTTGTAATTTACTCTTTTTCGCCTCCTAACCCCCCCAACGCTGGTTGCACGGTTTTACGCTCCCCGCCCTGCAACGCAAGAGACTTAAAACTAGTTACTTTAAAAAAATACAAACAAAAGCATATACCGAGTCCTAATCATTATTAATACACCCATTTGAAAAAAAAAAGATAAACTTTATGGACAAATAATATTTCTAGATTAAATTTACACAATATTCAATATGAATACTTTGAAAAATATAAATACAAGCATATACCGCGTCCAAAAAAAATTATGTCAAATATAGTTTTGCTTATAATACAATTTATATTTGTATCAAAATATATAAAGTAGCCAATTTAAAGTGATATATATTTATGTTTATAGCAAATACCAAATGACGTAATATTTTTTAAAAGGGAGTTAATATTCACATACCTCAAAATCTTAATTTTACATCTTGTATACGGATCGTATAATGTTATACGGCTCGTATAAAATAATCTGACATGACAAATATTTGGTCGTATAATATTATGCGGTTCGTATAATGTTATACGGTTTGTATAGATGAAGAAAATATTAGGTCGTATAACATTCTATTCGGACCGTATAACATTATACGGGTCGTATATATTATATGAGGTCTGAGTCATATAACATTATATGAGCCGTATGACATTTATACGAGTCGTATAATGTTATACGATCCGTATACATGGAGACAAAAAAAACATTCCATGACATATTTTTTTTTATAATAATCAGTTACACGACCCGTATAACTCTATACAGACATATACAATGAAAATAAGATTTTAGTGACTAAGGGCATGTTTGGGATTCCTTCTCAAAACAACTTATTACTTATATTTCACTATTCAAGAAGTTAATAAGTCAGGATTTCCTGACTTATTGACTTCTACACTCACATCAAAAGAAATCCCAAACACTCAAAAAGTCCTTTTTCACTATTCAATAAGTTAAGGAATCCCATACACCCACTAACAATATTCGGCTCTAAAAATAGAGCTAAGCTATTGTTAGCTTTTTATACCACAATTGTCACCGTGTCATGTGCGCTACATAAAATACATTACAAACACCCCCTCTGAGTTACATCACATTATCTTTCGTGGTCCAGTAATTTGACAAATTTCCAAATCTAACCCTATCTTAACAAAGTTATTTTCATAAAGTCACAATCACAAAAGCAAGAGCCACGATCCCTTTTCAAACCCAAAGAGCGGGCCGGTAATCACATACACTAATACCCACAATAAAACCAAAGGTCATCCACCCAATCGCAAAACAACCACCACACGATCCCAATTTAAAACCCATCTAACGACTCAAACACATCCACAGATAAGTAAAAATAGTCCGTATCCCACTGGATCCCAGTTAATAATAATTTAATATCCATAACGACCCGACCCGCAGATCCACGGATCCAAGTCTGAATAACTTACTCAACGCGTGAAGCTCATACTCGTTTCTTGTTTGAACTTTCTTCGTGATGTTTTCAAATTAGGGTTTATAAATTGTAATAATCAATCAGATCTGTAACAACTGTTAGTTGAATTAGGTTTTCTTCAAGTTGAATTTGAATTTCAACTTGAAAGAAAGATGGCGAAAGTGTTCGATAATTGGAATCGGCTGGTGCGAGCTACTCTCCGGCGAGAACAGCTCCGAGTTGCCGGACAAAGTACCGCCGAGAGGAAATCCGGTGGACTCGTTAGTGCAGTTCCTGATTCGCTTCAGCGGACTACTAATATCAATGCGATCTTGCAAGCCGCTGATGAGATTCAAGCTGAAGATCCGCATGTTGCTAGGATATGTAAGTTTAATTTGTTTGTGTATTGATATTGTATAGTTATACACTTATACTATATCTGTTTTAAACTTGAAGGACTGTAGATTTGAGTATTGATGCGAATTGAGTACCTTTTTATGATGAATTTTTAGCTGTAGTAGTAGAACCGTAGAAGAGGTCAATTTGATTGGTAAACTAACTTAGAAGTTTGAAATTTCTTTCACTGTTGTAGGTTGTAGCTTAGGCATGTAAAGTGGAAGTATGCCTGGTATTTTTTTAGCAATTTGTGGAGGGATTAGATAGAGAGTTTGAACATGTTTATAGGTTTTTATATGCTGTTTTTAAGATACCAGATTTAAGTTGGAGATAAGAGTCTTTCTATTGATCGAATTTCTTTTGGTCTGAATAGTTCAACTAAAAGATTGTCAATAGGTAATGAAGAATCCCTGAGAGCCACTCAAAATTTCAAATATCGATAGTTATTCCATCCAGGGGATTCGAGGACAAGGAGAACTTATTTTTATGCGATTGTGCATTTAATTTTCTACTTATATGTCACTGATCTTGAGGAAAATCAACCAGTTATAATTTAGCACGCAGTCGTTAAACATTCTGTGGTTTTCAAGGGAACATTTAGCCTGTTATTGCATTCTAACGAGGAAAGCTTTTAAAAATCAAATATTCTAAACATTGACTTAACTTTTTAAGAGTGTTGTGTGACTACGTACGTGGTAATGGTGTGGGGATATTCTAAGGTTTATGTATATGCTTTTAAAGTATATTGACATGGCAGAATATTGGTTTTAGTTTTATGTTTTTGAGCTTTAAAGTATATTGGTTATGTAGCTTGTATCCTTTCCATGTTTCCATCAACATCTCCACTAATTTGGCTGAATCAAAAGTTAATGAAATCTCATAGTTATGAATTAAGGCTTAATTATTAACACATCTGACTGCTAAACAACATATGTTGTTCAAATCTTAGTGTGTGAGCAGGCATATTCCATGGCTCAGAATTTGGACCCAAATAGTGATGGAAGAGGAGTTCTTCAGTTTAAGACCGGTTTAATGTCAGTGATCAAGGTAAGAATGAGACCAAAGATTTGAGTTTATTGAGTGTGTGTGTGAACAATGAACATCTGCACTATAACATCATCTCTCTCTCTCTCTCTTTTTGTGTGTGTGTGTGTGGGGGGGGGGGGGGGACTATTTAAGAATCTAATCTGTTTCATTATTATCAAAATTTAAAATTATAATTTGGGTTTGTCGCAGCAAAAACTAGCCAAAAGGGATGGGGCGCCGATAGATCGTGACCGTGATGCTCAGTACTTGTGGGATTTTTATCAGCGTTACAAGCGAAGACACAGAGTTGATGAAATACAGAGAGAGGAACAAAAGTTGCTTGAATCTGGAACTTTTAGTGCTGACATGGACGGGTACACTTACATTCATTGTTCTTGATTTCTTGTCGACAAAGTTTTTCGTCTTATAAGTGTTTGTGCATACAACATCTATTCTTTGGGCATGAACTTCTTGAGTTATGGTAGATATCATTGTCGCTAGCTAAAATAAAAGTCTAATTAGAACTTTTTATATGGTTTTTAGCTTGGGACTGAGATCTCGAGAAACTAAAAAGGTATTTGCCACACTGAGAGCTCTTGTTGAGGTAATGGAAGTCCTTAGTAAAGATGCCGAGCCTGATGGAGTTGGAAGACGTATTGCAGAAGAGGTATCTCACTTTTCCCTCTATTTATAAATTTGTGTTATTCTTTTCATTTTAATTTATATTTTACTATTTATTGTAGTTAAAAAGGTTAAAGAAAACAGATCAAGGATTGTCAGGGGATCTCACGCCTTACAACATTGTTCCTCTTGACGCGCCATCTTTGACTAATGCTATTGGATTCTATCCAGAAGTAAGTTAATCGACTATTTTAATAGTCGTTATGTCTTACTTGTTTTTCTTTCACTTGAAAGTTGAAAGTATTCCTGTGATGCACGTGCACCTTTAGGCATGGCCTTTTTATATAAGGTCTTTTTCGTTTTCTTTTGATTCACAGGTTAGGGCTGCGATATCGGCACTTAGGTATCATGAACAATATCCACGTCTTCCAGCTGATTTTGAGGTTCCTGCACAGCGTACCCTAGACATGTTTGATCTTTTGGAATTTGTGTTCGGGTTTCAGGTTTGGATCCTTTCATAGCTGAATCTTGTTGGTTTTTCAGGCTTGTACGAATGATCTGTTACTAATTTTGTTCAGTCAATTTCTTATTCACTATGATATGAGATTAGCGGTCCTTTGTGGGCATTTTCTTGTCACTTAGGAATAATGTTTAGATGTTGTCGGTTTAGATTTTATATTTATGATGACATTACATGTGCAGAAGGACAACATCAGGAATCAACGTGAGAATGTTGTTCTTGCTATAGCAAATGCACAATCACTGCTTGGTATACCTGTCGAATCTGATCCAGTGAGTGATGCTATTTATTTGTTTAAACATTATCATAAGTTTCTCTAATTAGCGTAATTTAATAGACATGTTGCTGATGTGTAAATTTTATATGGTTTTAGAAAATAGACGAGAGAGCAATTACGGAGGTTTTCCTAAAGGTTCTGGATAATTACATCAAATGGTGCAAATATCTACGTATACGTCTTGTTTGGAATAGGTATTTACTTGCACTGGTATTTGCCTATTATATTTATCATTCCTCATGCTTTACTAATTTTAATGAGAGATTGTTTCTAACAGTTTACAAGCCATTAACAAAGACAGAAAGCTTTTCTTGGTTTCACTCTACTTCTTAATCTGGGGTGAAGCTGCAAACGTGCGTTTTCTTCCAGAATGTATTTGCTATATATTCCACCATGTAAGGCTCGTCTTTATTGATTATTAATCTTTTACTCTTGTATTTCTTACATTCATCATGCTTCATTTGATTTTTTTTACATAATGGAAACCAACTAATATTTGGATAACTTAGATGGCCCGGGAATTAGATGCATGTTTAGATCATGGAGAAGCTCACCCTGCTGGCAGTTGTGTTGGTGAAAACAATACCGTGTCATTTTTGACACGAGTTATTCAACCAATTTACGATACATTGTCTGAGGTCAGTGAGTGCCTTCACATATTTTTGTTAATAGAATATTACGGTGCATTGTTTTGTTTTGTAATGATCTATTGTTGCTGCTAAATGTTTACCATTGTATTGTATCACTAAACTTTATTAAAATCTTACCTTTTCAATAGGAAGCTGCAAGAAACAATAATGGGAAAGCTGCTCACTCAGCATGGCGGAATTATGATGATTTCAATGAATATTTCTGGTAGATCTTTGTGACAAATTATCTTATTTCAGTATATGTTTTGGGGCTTATACCTTTTAACATAATTTCAGGTCACCTGCCTGCTTTGAGTTAAGCTGGCCTATGAGAGACACATCACCATTTCTTCGAAAGCCCATTGGGAGAAAAAGGGTCGGTCAATCGGTCATTGCATTAATTTATTTACAATGTGATCTGTTTTTTATGCGACTAGTTTTTAATTGCTTTTTCTAATAAACAGACTGGAAAAAGCACTTTCGTTGAGCATCGAACATTTCTTCACTTGTATCGTAGTTTTCATCGTATGTGGATCTTTTTAATAGTCATGTTCCAGGTACACTTCCTTTTCACAAATTCTTATGCGTATTTTTTTTTATTTTGGTTAATAATCCTTTTCATTATCTTTCAGGGATTGACAATTATAGCCTTCAATGATGGGAAATTAAATCAAAACACTTTTAAAACTTTGCTTAGCATTGGTCCAACTTATGCTATCTTGAAGTTTATAGAATGTGAGTGGTTACTTATGTTGCAACTCTTATTTTTAATTGTTTTTTTCAAGCTTTTGTGTGATCTTTTTTTATATTTATATATGTTATGTAGGTTGTTTGGATGTACTGTTAATGTTTGGGGCATACAGCACAGCAAGAGGAATGGCAATATCAAGGCTGGTTATTAGGTTCTTCTGGGGTGGATTGAGCTCAGTGTTTATAACATATGTATATATGTAAGTCTATAATCATCTTTTTTTATGGCATTTTATGCACTTCTATAGCTGACACTTTTCTTTGTGAATAATGAATTTTCCAGAAAACTCATGGACGGAAGACACGACAATTCTTCAAATTCATTGTATTATAGAATATATCTACTTGTGGTGGGTATATATGCTGCAATCCGTGTAGTCTTTGCAATACTGATAAAATTCCCAGCCTGCCATTCTCTATCTGAAAAGTCGGATCATCCATTTTTCCAATTTTTCAAGTGGATTTACGAGGTTTTTTTTCTTCATGATTTGAAATTTTAGTTCTTTGTAACAAGAAAGTGTCTTTGAGTTTTTAATCTTTTGGAATTTTGTTGGTCATCCAGGAGCGGTATTTTGTTGGCCGTGGCCTATATGAGAAACCCATGGATTACATTAGGTTTGATTACATAGTTTCACCTTTTTCTATATTTAGAACATTCAATGTAAAAGTGTTTTCTGTTTTTTCATCTTAACATTTGTGGTTAATGTTTGCAGATATGTGCTCTACTGGCTTGTGATCTTTGCGTGCAAGTTTACCTTTGCGTACTTTCTTCAGGCTAGTTGTGATGCATATGAGATTGTTATTATATATTGTTAAGTTAAACGCCTGTAACTATGATGTCTGTTGAAATTTTCAGATAAAACCATTAGTTGAACCCACCAACATTATTAAACGCCTTCCACGTCTTGAATATTCCTGGCACGATTTAGTCTCAAAGAGTAAGCATTAAAATCAATTCCTTGTTTCACTTTTTTTAATTCTTTTAGTGCATTTCTTGAAAATTCATTTCCCTACATTTATTGTTTGGTTTTTACAGATAATAATAATGTTCTAACCTTGGTTAGCATATGGGCTCCTATAGTGGCTGTGAGTAATTTTTTCTCTTTCCAATCTGCAAGTTATTTGTAAAACAATTTATTTTGAGCAATATTTGTTTCATTAAAAAAAGTCTCATCTGTTACGTGTATGATACACAACACGAACACAGGGACATAGGCTTTTAACTGAACTCAAGTGCTACTATCTTATATGGTAACACACAATGGTTTTCAGTTCCTTAAGTGTTCATATTATTATTGTTGTTGATTTTTCAGATATATGTTATGGATATTCATATTTTTTACACTCTCCTATCAGCAATTATCGGTGGTGTAATGGGTGCACGTGCCCGATTAGGCGAGGTTTGAAGAAATTCTTTCTGGTTTTTGCAAGTATTACAGTACTATTCACTCTCAAAAGCGTGATTTGTTTTGTATGATATGACACATGTATCGTTATGTAGATTCGGTCAATTGAGATGGTACATAAAAGGTTCGAGAGCTTCCCAAAGGCCTTTGTCGACCAACTTGTGTCTACGCAAGCAAAGAATTTGTAATCAACTTGCTATAATCTTTTTATGTTTAGTGTTTTTTTTGTTAATAGTAGATTTTAGTTAAATAATTTTTGATTTCATGTCTTACATTATGTTTCCTCCAGGATGTCAATGAGTGGACAACCTGTTCAGGTGGGTTGCTTAAATCTGCTTGGTGGTTTACATCATGTCCTAACTATTTATCTACTTAGGTTATATGTTTATATATAAAATTTTCTTTTGCAGAGCCATGAAGAAAAAACGGACAAGATGTATGCAGCCCAGTTTTCCCCATTTTGGAATGAAATAATCAAAAGCCTGCGTGAAGAAGATTACATCAGTAATAGGCAAGTGACCCATATTTAATATTTTTTCATATTTGTATAACAGGTTTTGAAATATGCAGTAATTACTTTTTATATTCAGGGAAATGGACTTGCTTTCTATGCCAAGCAATACTGGAAGTCTTAGATTAGTTCAGTGGCCATTGTTTCTTTTAAGCAGCAAGGTAACTCTGAAATGTAATAACTAATAAGTAACAGCCGATAAATCATTTGTTTGTCACAATTTGATTATGTGTTGACCATGGACTATTTGGTCAGATATATTATGCCATTGACTTAGCTATAGACTGCAAGGATACTCAACATGATCTTTGGAGTAGAATTATCAGAGATGAATATATGGCATATGCTGTCCAGGAATGCTATTATAGTATTGAGAAAATTCTACTGTCTTTAGTTGACGGTGAAGGAAAACTCTGGTTCGTATTGTACAGTTTTATTTTCTCCATCTGTGTTTGGAAATATATTATTCCTTATTTTCTTTCAGGCCATTTTGATTTAAACAATTTACTTTCTTACAGGGTTGAGAGAATTTTTCGTGAGATCAACAATAGTATAGAGGAGAATTCACTTGTCATGACTTTAAATCTTAAGAAGCTTCCTTTGGTGCTGTCAAGATTTACTGCATTGACTGGTCTTCTGGTAATTTTTGCTAATTTAATATTTAAACGGAACAGTCCTACATGTACAGTTCCTGCATGGATCTTATATCAACTAAATCCCATTTCTCATAATCTTTATAGCTGGTAAGGCTGGTGGGTGTGGTTTAAAGCCCCTAGGGGCTTTATCACGCCACGTAAGCGCCACGTAGATTTTGAGATAAAAATGATGCCCCCTTTAACAATGATGGTGTGGGATAAAGCCCCACTAGCGCCCCCACCTAATTAAATATTAAAAAAGAAAGAAAAAATAAACAAAATTGGTTAAGAGGCATGGGGCCCACCAGATGCACCCATTCACACCCGTTAGTGGGCTGGCGGACAAGGGGTAGCGCCCCCTTGGTAACATGCAGGGGGTGGAGGAGGGCGCCAAGGGGCGCCAAAATTGTTGATGTGGCGGGGTGGCTCGAGGCCACACTCCCTGGCCTAAGGTGTATATCATCTGACTTTTTTACTTCAAATTGTTGTATCAGATCATGGATGAAACTCCACAACTTGCAAAAGGAGCTGCGAAAGCTGTGTATGAGTTATATGATGTAGTAACTCACAGTCTCCTGTCATCTGAGCTAGGGTATGCTGTCAAATGCATGTTTTTATTACTTATTTCTTGTTAATTGTTAAATCATACTCGCATAAGAGATTAACTTACGTTTCTAATTTTTCAGTGAGCAAATTGACACATGGCAGATCTTGGCAAGGGCGAGAAATGAAGGACGGCTGTTTTCAAGAATTGGATGGCCAAGAGATCCCGACATCGTAAGCTTCTTAAAACTTTATAAGAATTAAATTTCTCTTTCATAGTGTATAATATAAGTTAAATTTCTTTTATCAGAAGGAGCAGGTGAAGCGATTGAACCTACTTTTAAAAGTGAAGGATTCTGCTAATAATATCCCCAAAAACCTTGAAGCAAGAAGAAGATTAGAGTTCTTCACAAACTCTCTCTTTATGCATATGCCTGCTGCAAAACCAGTTAGTGAAATGATGCCGTTTTGGTACGTGTCTTCACATCTTGAAGAAGCTAACTGTTTTTGTTTTTATTTTTATTATGGTAACAGCTCTGATTCTTTTGTGCTTTGTTTGAGAACAGTGTTTTCACCCCATACTACAGTGAGACTGTACTCTACAGTTCCCACGACTTGTGGCAAGAAAATGAGGATGGAATTTCTACAATCTTTTATCTTCAGAAGATCTTTCCAGGTAATTACTTCTAAATTATAAATTTTATATATATATATATATATATAGAGAGAGAGAGAGAGAGAGAGGCCAGTTAATGTACAATGCGGCTTAACGTACATCATATACAACAGATAATTACGCACGATCATTTGAAAATCACGCACGTTATAAACTAAAAAACCCAAATCACGCATGTTGGAAAACATTAATCACGCATGATGAAAACATTAATCACGCACGTTATACACATGATCACGCACGTTGTCGTACGTGATGTACGTTAAGCCGTATTGTATTTTACACTTTTCCTATATATATATATATATAGAGAGAGAGAGAGAGAGGAGAGAGAGACATCTTTTAAAGTCAATTTTCATCATTTCAGACGAATGGGAAAATTTTCTGGAGCGAATTGGGCGTGGTAATACGGGAGATATGGAACTCCAAGATAGCTCTACCGATGCATTAGAACTTCGGTTTTGGGTATCCTATCGAGGACAAACCTTAGCTAGAACTGGTCAGATTTTCTATTATTTTAAGGTTGATTAGATAAGTTGTTCAATATGGTCCTTAACGTTTCTAACTATCTTGTACCGTTGTTTTTGCTTATAGTTCGTGGCATGATGTATTACAGAAGGGCTTTAATGCTTCAAAGTTACTTAGAAAACAGATCACTAGGAGGTACTCTACCACTCTTGAGTTCTATACTTCTATGACTCATTAAGATTCTTGAGCAAGAATCTGTTTTTATGTTTATTTTTCTGTTTTAAATCAACAGTTGGAAATCCTCAAGCATCACTTTCACCTCAAGGATTTGAACAATCGCGTGAAGCTAGAGCTCAGGCAGATATAAAATTCACATATGTTGTTTCATGCCAAATATACGGACAGCAAAAGCAAAGGAAAGAGAAAGAGGCTGCGGATATTGCTCTTTTGCTGCAAAGGTAATGGTTCTTTGTTATTAAATTGGTGTTATTTTTTAATATATGTTTTCTATAATTTATTTTGGACTTGTTGGTTTATTTGTTTTAATTACAGGAACGAGGCACTTAGAGTTGCTTTCATACATGTGGAAGAAAGTCCTGGGCCTGAAGGGAAACTTGTAAAATCGTTTTATTCGAAGCTTGTGAAAGCTGATATACAGGGAAAAGACCAGGTATATTTATCCTTTGTACAAATCTAATCTGTTTGATTTTATCTTGGTCCCTTTCATTGTATCATATGATGTGTTATAGTACTATTACAGTTTTGTCCTTTTAGAAAAATATACACCTTGCTTGTAACTTTTGACCACATAAACCTAACTGCTAATACAGTTCTGTCGAATAACAAAGTTGGACATTAATATGAATACTTCGTATTAGTTAACAAGTTTATTTTCATATAATTTCTTTTGTGGATAGCTGAATTTGACCCCACGTGCTTTAGGAAATATATTCCATTAAACTCCCTGGAGATCCGAAACTTGGGGAAGGTAAGCCCGAGAACCAAAATCATGCTATAGTTTTTACTCGTGGAGAAGCAGTCCAAACCATAGATATGAATCAGGTACACTATTTATATCCTGTTTTAGTAAAAATTTTATTATCGTCATATTGGATGCTTTCTCTAAAAGATTCTTATTTTTATTTTAAGGATAATTATCTTGAAGAAGCAATGAAAATGAGAAACCTACTTGAAGAATTTCGAGGAAATCACGGCTTACGCCCTCCAACTATTCTTGGTGTTAGAGAGCATGTATTTACCGGAAGGTATGCCTTTCTTTTAATCATTTCGTTCATACAACTATCTCGTTAATTATCTATAGAAGCGAAGAAAATGTATTGTTAGTTTCATTTGTATTTTTATTTGATGTTTTTTATATCCCCTACAGTGTTTCTTCTCTGGCCTGGTTTATGTCTAACCAAGAGACAAGTTTTGTAACATTGGGACAACGCGTTTTGGCTTATCCTCTCAAGTAAGTTTCCTATTACCTGCATATGATCTTCATATAATGAAGATGCTATGTACAAATTTCTTTTTTTGCACCCATGTTGATTGTTGCCATTTTTTTTTTACAAAGAGTAAAGTACACGGATGGTGGTTGACCAAAATTTTGGATTTGGTCCCTAGCTTTTCAAAAGTACACAGATGGTCCCTGTGGTTTGCACTTTGTAATGCATTTGGTCTCTAACTTTTGCTAAAAGTACACGGATGGTCCCTGTAGTTTGCACTTTGTAACGCATTTAGTCCCTTACTTAGACATGCTAAAACCTTTAGATTTGTTAGTTGGGGATTAAATGAGTACGAAGTGCGAACCACATGGACCATTCGTGTACTTTTGAAAAGCGAGAGACCAAATTTAAATTTTAGTTAACCACAGGGACCATCTGTGTATTTTTGTCTCATAAAAATTTCAGTTAACGAAAGTGAGATTCTAATATTTCAATTTATTGGTTCATATTGCAGAGTGCGAATGCATTATGGACATCCTGATGTCTTTGACCGAATATTTCATATTTCTCGAGGTGGAATAAGTAAGGCATCACGTGTTATTAATATCAGCGAAGATATATATGCAGGGTTCAATTCCACTTTGAGACAGGGTAACATCACACACCATGAATACATTCAGGTAGGTTATAATAAATCCTTTGAATATTTTTAATATTAAACGTTTTAAATAAATGCCTAAATCTTTCCATATCTATAGGTGGGGAAAGGAAGAGATGTGGGTTTAAATCAAATTGCCCTGTTTGAAGGTAAAGTTGCTGGTGGGAATGGGGAGCAGGTTTTAAGCAGAGATGTGTATAGAATTGGTCAACTCTTTGACTTTTTTAGAATGCTCTCTTTCTACTTTACCACAGTTGGTTACTATGTATGCACAATGGTATGATATTTCTTCTTCAATTTTTTTAAAATATTATTTGTGTCCTTTTGCCCTCATTATTTTATAATTCGACTTTCTTTTTCTGGATGCAGATGACAGTTCTTACGATCTATGTTTTCTTGTATGGGAGGGCATACCTGGTAATTTTACTTATATTTATTTATTATTAATTTAATTTGAATTTAAATAAATTTCCAAATATTAAACTGAAAAAAAAGCAGCATATGCAAGCAACCACTTAAGGTGATCTAAATTGAGTGTTGCATTCTTTTGTTTCTTTAAACTTTAGTTGTATATATAAGTAGTATAACTGTGAAATATCTGAGTACATATTATCTTTTGAGTATTAATCGATTATTGCAAATTGCATTTTAAAATTTCAGGCATTCTCGGGACTTGATCAAGGAATTAGCCGTAGATCCATGTTGCTTGGTAATACTGCGTTTAATGCAGTTTTAAATGCTCAATTCTTAGTCCAGATTGGAGTATTTACTGCTGTTCCAATGATTATGGGTTTTATACTTGAACTTGGATTACTCAAGGTTTGTAACAGCAAATTACGTTAGTTTCAAGGTTTCTATTTTTATTGTGCAACAACACGAGTTATATGTTCATGATTTTTTTGCAGGCCGTTTTCAGCTTTATTACAATGCAGCTTCAGCTATGTTCTGTATTCTTCACATTTTCATTAGGAACAAGAACTCATTATTTTGGACGGACAATCTTACATGGTGGTGCTAAGGTATGTAAAACTAGTTTATTTTATTCACAACTGAAAATATCATTTTATTCACAAGTTAACACATGTTATTATTCCACAGTACCGAGCAACTGGTAGAGGATTTGTTGTGCAACATATCAAATTTGCTGATAACTACAGGCTCTATTCAAGAAGTCATTTTGTCAAGGCGTGAGTATTTGAGCATTTGTCTTTGTTTTTTTCAGTTGTGAAAAATTATCAACATATTTACTTAAAAATATAAATTGTTTACAGGCTGGAAGTTGCATTGCTTCTTATTGTTTATATTGCTTATGGGTACTCTCAAGGAGGTGCTGTTTCATACATTTTGCTGACACTTAGCAGTTGGTTTCTGGTGATTTCATGGTTGTTTGCTCCTTATATCTTCAACCCATCTGGTTTTGAATGGCAGAAGTATGTTTCTTTTTACCTCTGTTGTTGTTAGTAAGGATCAATGTTTTTAGAATACAAGCTTATCTTACATTTTATGATTTTGGTACCGTGTGAGCAGGACTGTTGAAGATTTTGATGACTGGATAAACTGGCTTCTGTATAAAGGCGGAGTTGGGGTCAAAGGAGACAATAGCTGGGAATCATGGTGGGATGAAGAACAGGTTTGTTATTACATTATTCCGGATCGTTAGAAAACGACAGTTTCTGTATTCTGGAATTCTTTTTGGATCATGGATTATGATACTATTTATTCACTATATTTGATTCTCAGGCGCATATCCAAACGATCAGAGGCCGGATACTTGAAACTATCTTGAGTCTGAGGTTTTTCTTGTTTCAGTATGGAATAGTTTACAAACTTGATCTCACAGGAAAGAGTACATCTGCTTCGGTACAGTTTTACATCGTGCTTTATTTCAAATTTAATTATTATCATCTACTATAAAGTTATTACGTATATTTGGACATTTATGATTAGTTCTTGAATTAAAAACTTAGAACTTATCTTAAATCTTATGAACAGATGTATGGTCTCTCCTGGGTGGTGTTGGCTGGATTTGTCATAATATTCAAGGTTGGTACTGTATTTTCTTTCTTTTTTTTTTTTTAATTATTATTTTAATCACTCACTTGATTAGATTGTAAACATGAATTGTGAATTGATTTGCAGATTTTCACATTTAACTCAAAGAAATCCGGCTTCCAGTTATTTTTGAGATTTATTCAAGGAGTTATAGCTCTGTGCCTTATTGCTGCGGTTATCCTCTTCGTCATACTCACAGATTTATCAGTCCCCGACTTATTTGCCAGCTTCCTTGCTTTTGTTGCTACTGGTTGGGCCATACTAAGCGTAAGTTTATTACATTATGTCGATTATATGCTTGCTTTATTATTGTGATTGTTAATTGTCATTGGTCAAAATGGATCCAGTTCAGGTTACCCTTATAAACAATTATTGTGCCAAAAGTTTAAATTTTGTAACAAATATATTTCTTCCACTGGTCTAAAACTACAATTTGGACGGCTATTGACCCGTTCTACTCATTTTTTTTGGCTAATTTACTTGATTTTTTGCTGTTGACCCAGTTAGAGATGAAAACATAACATTATTGACTTTTATTTTTGTTTGAAAATGAACAGTTGGCGGTGCCATGGAAAGGAATTGTGAGGAGTTTAGGACTATGGGAGTCAGTGAGGGAATTTGCAAGAATGTATGATGCGGGCATGGGCATTTTAATTTTTGCACCAATTGCTATGTTATCGTGGTTCCCATTTGTCTCCACATTCCAGTCCCGTCTTCTGTTTAATCAAGCATTTAGCCGTGGTCTCGAGATCTCTATTATCCTCGCTGGCAACAAGGCTAATGTTCAGGCGTAATTTTATCTGCACATGGATTGACGTTTAACCCTCTATGTTTAGCTTTGTTGTAAACTTTGTATTATTTTTGCATATTTGATGTAAATGAGAAAACGAGACGATGTTTGAAGGGATCTTTGTGAATATATGGTGAGGTGTAAGATTTTTTTGTCTCGGTGTTGTGTTTTGCTTAATTGGTTTTGCAGTATTTGAAAAACCCTGCAAAATTGATCACCATCGTATTCTTCAAACTTACAATTGTTTGATTGGAAGCTCACACAGACAATGGGACGACAATTAGCGGACCTACTCACATTGGATGGGTATCGGGCTATCGGCTGACACTGTACCTTTTTTTGTGTTTTTTGTTTAGTGTAAATTTTGGCACCAACACTCGTGAAATTTTGGCATGGCCCTCAAAAGCTATCAGTATCGACTCCAATGTAAAAAAGATTTTAAAAAGATTACAAATATAAACCTTCTATAAAATAATTGACACATATAAAAGAGTTATAGACTAATTCATTTAATTGGGCCAACACAAGTTATCCTTTATTACTTCATATAAACCCACTAACCATTTCAAAAGTTAAGCCCGTTACTTCATTAGCCCAATAACCATTTTAAACAATCAACTTAATAAACAATTAAATTACAATATTGTCATAAATTAAAAATAGAATAATTCAGTGAAGAACATATTAGCTAATGCTTGATTTGGGTTTTAAATCTGTGACCTGAACCTGACCAAAAAAAAATTAGATTTTAGTGATAGATCCAAGAAAATAGTTTCTGGGTCTGCGACTTGGACAGCAATTGCTCAAAACATAACAAAACAAAAACATGAACTGCAGAAGTATAAAAGCTATTAAGATAATTTGAACATATCCTGACATCATTCAACATTTTTCTAAAAACCCTCCAAGAAATTCAAAGTCTTAGTCGATTCAAAAACATGTAAAACATTCATTAAGCTTGCTGTATCCGAGGATGGCAGAGAGCGGCACTTGATCACACGGATTGTTGTATCAGAGGCCCAGACCGATCTGATCCATCATACCCTTCTGCACGGATCGAATTCATTGTATAATTTACTGGATGATCGTATTTACAAGCTGGCCCATATTTGCACATCCCATACCGACTGTAGTATGTGCAGATATTCTGATCCTGTAAAAAAAATAAAGACAAACAATAGCACAGAATCAGAAGTTTAAAAGGCCAAACCACTAGGGAAAAGTTAACCCGTTGGGCAATAGGTTGAAACGGGTCATTCTTTAAGTTCCGGTTGGGCAGTGTTGACTCACAAAACCTATGTTGTCAAAGACGCAAGGCTCAGGCGAGGCGCATCGGCCTCGCCCGGAGCCTAGGCGCAAGGCGCAAAAAAAGCGTGGGCTTTTTTAAGAAAAGCGCACATAGAGAAAAAATGAGTTTCTGAGCTGGAATTTGGTTGAACTCATGCGTGCCCGCACCTGCGGACACGAATGCAGCTCCGAAAAGCCCGGGCCCGCGTGAGGCAGTTTTTTTATTTTTTTTCCTGCAGCGCCTCAGGCCGCTTTTGTGCGCCTTTCTTGCGCCTCAGGCCGCTTTTTTCAAAAAAGCCCATTTTTGCACCTAGGCTGCCACCAGGCGCTATTGGTGCGCCTCGCTGCGCCTAGGCGCGCGCTTTTTGCGCTTTTGACAACATAGCACAAAACACTGTCTAAATTTAAGTATTTAACAGAACAATGTGAAAGCGATATGAGGATGAACTTACAGGTCGTAAAGGCAACCCTTTATCACTGAGAACAGATGGGGTAGTTCTGGTGATACGACTCCTAGGATGGTGAAATTTGCACGAGGCCCGATATTTGCAGTCTCCGGTTTTCATAAAGTAACTGCAATCAGGTTGACCGGGCCTCTCAGGATATTCTGAAACTACCATAGGCTGTTGAGGACGAGCATACATGTTTGTATCACTCGGTGGATTGTTCAGGTAAAAAGCTGGCGGTATAGGTAGGCCCCGCTCTGAATTCAGGTATACATGTGCAGGAACTGGTGGAGGAGCCTAAACAAGACAAAACCATAAAAAAAAGGTTAGAAAAGATCAAGAACAAATTTGACCAGAATAAAGCTGTTGTGAATCTAACAACTTACCTGATAACCGTTCCAATCTGGGTTCGGTGGGGGCATGTTTTGGGTCGGTGGGTACATCACTGGTACGAAGGGGCCGGTGGGGTCCGGTGTTCTTGAGCCAGACCATGTGGGCATACTGGGAATGTTTGGTTGGGATGGGGGTTGTAATGGAAGAGGTGCGTCATTCCCATAAGCGGTGGGAGCATCAACAGCTACAACTGCACTAGGATCAGGATGATTAAACCTACAGTTAGGCCCGTATTTGCAGGAACCGTTACGCATGTAGTAAGGACACTCTTTCTCTCCCTGTTATAAAAACTAGTCAGAGAACAAAAAAAACCAGATCTTATTCATATTATAATATTAATTACAATTGCAAATTGTTTAATACCGGTCGGATTGGCAAGCCCAAAAAGTTGTACTCTACTACTGGTGTTGTAACAGTCTTTCCTCTACCATGACTGAACTTGCAAGATTTTCCATACTTGCAACCCGCGGGTGACAAATAATACTGCAGCAAACTCATGTCAAACTTGTAATAAGATGCAAATGCATAAAGACACTGACACACAATAATATTATTGCGTCGAGATTATTAATAATTTAATATTAACTATACGATTAGGAGACTGAAGATCATATATTAGCAACATGGATGTCACCTTGATCTCTGGGTTTTAAAAAGCGCGCGCGAGGCGCGCTTTTTCCACAAAGCGTTTTTTTGGGTTTTTTGAGGTCTGAGGCGCGCGCCTTATGTATTTTGGGCGTTTTTATGTTGTTTTTATGCATGAAAGTGTTGGATAATAGGTTTTTTGGCTTGTATATGTAGGTAAAATCATATATAAACCTTAGTTATAACTATATTTTGGATAAGGGATGCTAAAAACCTATGGGATATATATAAAAATTTATATAATCTTCTTGCGCCTCGGGTACGAAAAGCCCACCGCTTTTGCGCTTTGCGCCTCATTTTTAGACCTCGCCGCTTTTGTGCGCCTCTCGCTTTTTAAAACGAAGCTTGGATCTTTATCAGTAATGGTAATATGATATTACCCTAATAAAGATCAAGGTGACGTTCACAGTGTACAACATAAGCAGAAAACTAAAAACAAGTATTAGCATATTTAAACTATCTTAAAGAACAAAGTCGGTGGCATAAAAGCCACCGAGTCCGACACCCTAACTTTCAACTTTTGTCACAACCACCCCTTTACTTCGAAGTTCCACATCAACACCCTCATCTATCAAACTTTACCACCATCACCCTATACTTTGCTTTTCCACCACCACTCCCTTACACTACCACCCTTCTACTTTACAATTCCACCATCACTCCCTCATCTTTTACACATTTCCACCACCACCCCTCCACTTTTACACTTTGCCATTTTTAGACTTTGCATTTTTACCCTTTGCACTATTACTCCATTTTTACAGCTACTCAACTTTAAAAAATTGCAATTGTAACCCCTAGACTACTACTCCTACTTTTGCAAATGCCATTGCATTGTGTTTTACGAAATGCGTTAGGCATTGTGTTTTTATTTTGTCTATCTTTATGTGTTGTCTTACTACACGTTTCCACCCGCAACGCGCAGCAGGCAAAATACTAGTCATACATGATAATATAATAAACTGCAGCTGTGACAAAATAAGACTGTATAAGAACAATGATAGTATGTAACCTTGCACTCAATCTGTCCATGCATCTCCATGTTCTCTTCCTTTTGCTTATGTGTCTCCTTACTAGTCTGCTGTACACAAAAAATTATTTCTCAAAACCTCATAACATTTTACAACTGTAACCTAACAAGGTGACATAATGATATACTTTCAAACATGATCTAATAGTTGAAAATAAACCTGATGTTTCCTTCTAAGAGGATGATTGAACTTGCAACTTGACCCATACTTACACATCCCAGTCCTCATATAATAAGAACAATCTTCAGCATCTGGTCTCAATGGATAATGATAGCCTTTACCATCCTCTACAACACTCACTGATCCACCAACATTTTCACTCTCATAACCCCCAATTTCATCATCAGCATCTTCACTTTCTCGCTCTTCCAAAACCCTACATTCCTTGTGATCATCTTTTTCTTCTTCTTCTAGAACCTTCTCTTCAGCTCCGTACAACGATTCAGGCTCAAACGCTTCATTAACATTAACATTAACAGTGACCTTATCTACCAGATGCTGAAGCTCATCATCATCTGGTGGTTGTTTGATTTGATGTTCATCTTCTGTAGCAAGGGGATATGAATGATGGTGATGGAAAGGTTGAGCATCGTTGGAGGATAAAACTAGGGTTTGGAAGTCTTGCGTGAGGATTTGAAGAAGCTTATCGCTGTCGATAGATGAATCGGATTGCAGAGGTGAGTCTGGAGGTGGAGATTTTGGTTCGAGTGATGAGTGATCCATTTCTACATCTCAAGTTTTGAAACCCCAATTTGTGTAGTAGTAGTGTGAAATGGAGAAAAAAAAGGGGTTTTGAGTCCGGAGAAAGAATGAGGAGAAGTGTGTGTTGGTGAGAGAGAAAGAGAGAGAGAGAGAGAGAGAGAGAGGGGCATTATGTATGAATATAATGTATGTATAGGTGTGAAACGTGTGATTGCACGGATGATTTCCGTCAAAAACTAAACGACAATTTCATTATTTTTTATGTTTTTATACACAAATTACTACTCAAATACGTGTTTAATAGATAACTAATTTTAAAAATAAATACTGAAATTACCCATGTGGCGGGAGTTTGATTAATATCGATTCGGTTTATTAGAGTATCGATACGATACCGGGACTCGATATAGCAATCGAAAGAGAAAAACATAAAAATAAAGTCGAAAGAAAAGTTTATTGAAGCTTAAGGATAATTTGATAAGTTTATTAAAGTTTAAGTTGTAAGAAGTAAAATGAATAGACTATAGGGGTGAAATGACAAAAAGCAAAAATGGTTTTCAAAAATTTATATACTATTAAATTGAAACATTTGTATGCTTTTTTAGTTGTAATTTGTGCTAAAGTAGTTGTACCTTATTTATACTATTAATTTGGAAAATTTATTTTAGAATATTTATATACTATTTATATACTATTAATTTGGAACATTTGTATGATTTTTTAGTTGTAATTTGTGCTAAAGTGGTTGAACCTTAATTTGTGTTTTTTAGTTGTAATTTGTGCTAAAGTGGTTGTACCTTATGCTATTAATTTGGAAAATGTGTATGCATGTTTGGTTGTAATTTGTACTTAACTGGTTGTACCTTAATCAAATAATGGTTTCATTACCTTACCAAATTTAATATGATTTGCATGCATGTATGGTTGTAAATTATGCTTCAGTGATTGTACCCTAATTAAATAATGGTTTCATTATTTTACCATATTCAATCAGTTTGATCCATTCAAAGTTGTGTTGTTTTATTTGTAAATCATTATAATTTATAATAATATAATTAATTTAGCCAAAATCTTGTATAAATATAATTTGCAACATATTGACGCAATGGTTGTGTAATGTATGGATTATGGTTTGTATAGTGGTAACGATATATATTATATATAGATTACGATGAATCTGCCAAACGGGGGGAAAATATAGACGCGGGTTCATCGTAACGCGCGAGTCCTAAATCAACTTAGTTATTTTATTCTATGTTTTACATTTCGGTTTAATTTCTTCGCATTAACATGCCGCAACTTCAGTGTCGGTGGTCGCTGGCAGTAATGTGGCATTAGTGCTCGCCCTCGCCGCAACGCGGGGGTGCTCAATACTAGTTATATAACAATTAGCAAACACTATTACAATTAACAACATAAATGATTGAACAAAATTCAAAAGAAGGTAAACCTGAATGATCGGTTGAAGAACTTAATTTGAAAAACCCAATGATTTTCTATCTTTGAGTTAGGAAGAAGTTTGATCGATGTGGATTGTCAATTGTGGGCGCTAAGTTTTACACTTTAACTAAGAAGGTAAATAGTCACATTTTTTATGCACCTAAAAATTAAAAGTTCAAGATTTTGACATTTGGCCCGGTATGAATCGGCACCGGTATACCTGTTTAAACCGGTATAACCTAATTTACCGGCGGTACAACTTCTTTGCCGTTTCCTTAGTTTACAGGTATGATTCGTGTCGGCTAAGTATTCGGCATCCGGTTTAACCGGTTCAACTGGCCGATTTAAACTGGTTTTTAAAACATTGCACCTAAGTCGCATATCTTGATCATGACACGAGTAAAAAGAATGGCTGGTTGTATGCATGGTCGTCCCCGAGAATCCTAAAATATCTTTGAGCCCCGGATGTATAGTGAAAATTGAGCATTAAAATATACCTTTAGAGTTGCATTATATGGAGAGATATAAGAACACTTTGTACCTTTTCCAACATTTTACATTTATCATGTTGATAACTTTTATACATTGTCACCTTTTGAAGGTCGATAACGCCTGGAAGTTGTTTCTTATTAATATAGCTAGAAATATTATATTATATATGTGTTAATTAGTAAGATTTTGATGCATTAGGGGTTGTATACCATGCTTTGTTGGTGTTGTGTGCATATGATTGTTGTATCCATGGTAGTGTGGGTTGTATCCAACCTTTATATTTAAATACCCCCCACATTCTCTCTCTCTCTCTCTCCCTCTCTAACTTAAATGATACCTTCTTTCTACTTTCTTCATTCTCTTTCTAGAATTAACCCCCGATGGCACCATGTATCTCTCCGTCTGCGGTGGCATTGTCGTCGGTGACTTTGTCGAGCTTGACGTGGGACTATTTTGGGTTGAAAAACCCTCACCACCTTTGCACCTTAAATGGCGGTGGTGTTGCTGTTGGTGGCGCCATTGTCGACCTTGGTGTCACACCCTGGCTTTGCGGAAGCGTGGGTTAATTTGGTGTGACTTCTTAATACCATAGCTTAATCACAACAAAGCTATATGAAAATAACACATGCAGATCATCCATTGATTTAAGTTTGAAAAGTAAAAATACCACAACATTGTCTTAATGCGTTGACACATGCAACGGAAGTTACAACCTGATAACATAAAAACTTAGTTCTTAAAACGCAACCACAAATATAACATAAACACTGTTTAAGACTTGCGACTCGTTAAACTTAAAAATAAAAATTTCTCATATAATCTAATTAAAAATTAAACTTACAAATTTACATCTCACTTCTATACATGTTAAAAATTAAGTTTTCACTATAGTATAACTTAAAATTGTAATATCAAATTAATTAACTTTGATATTTTCAGTACATTTCTTGACGACTTTCTCTTAATTATCTAATAATTATATTTGTATGTAACTAGAAGATTGACCCGTGCGTGTTGCAAGGTCAACGAAATTGACATACTGTTGATCAGATTCACATTTACAATGTGTTAAAGATGTTTTTGTCGGTTAAGTCTGTATTACTATATTATACAAATAAGTGATTCACCAAGTAAGCTCGATACAATTAATTAGGGCTGGCAATAGGTAACCTGTAGGTAACCTGCTAAGACACGATAACAGAAAAGTACACCATGTGATTTTTTACGTTTTTAAAAATAATCAAAATTTGAAAGTTATGATCCATTATTTCTCCTTCTAGGTGCATAAAATATACATCTGTCTTATAGACATTAGATATAAAGTAGTTAAACGAGTCGTATTCATGTTTAAAATTTTTGTTGTTCGCGTTACCAGATACCTGTTAAACCTGCTAAGACACGATTTGCCAACCCTACAATTAATGGTATCATAATTACTACGTTACATGACTTGTATCCATATAAATAATCTATCGTATTAAGCGCCTCGCGTTGCGGCGGGGGTGTAAAACCGTGAGAAATAACATCAATGCCACATTATAGCCAACGACCACCAACATTGAAGTTATGGCGTCTTAACGTGGAAAGATTAGACTGACATATAAAACATAGAAAATAATAACTAACTCGATTTAGGACTCACGCGTTGTGACGAACTTATTAAACGGGAAAAAATAGACGATGTAAACACACTGAACCACACACGTACGTTGCCCCATGTTAACTCGCAAAAAATAAAATGAAGCGTTTAACAAAACGTAAAATCGTTGAATCACACACACACATTGTGCCGTGTTAAGTCATAAAATTTAGATCCAAACGTAAAACAAAAGTTTTGCAAACTATGAAAAACACAGGGGATCAAAGTTGAAAGTAAAAAGATTGTGAGGTTAAATTGAAAAATAGTAAATTGCCATTTTAGTCCTTGTGTTTTTGTCCAAATTGTCATTTTAGTCCAAATAGTTTTTTTTTCTCCTCTGGGTCCCTGACTTTCTTTTTTCTTGCCATTTTGATCACATTGCCTAACTTAGTCTAAAAACCAGGTTATAATCAGGGTTATTTTTGACATTAAATTATTATGAGGATTATAAATTATGTTGTAAACTACCCTTGGTTATCACTACACAACAGTTATGCCAAAAATACCCTTGGTTATAACCAGATTTTTAAACTGAGTTAGGCAATGTGATCAAAATGGCAAGAAAATGGAAAAGTCAGGGACCCAGAGTAGAAAAAAACTATTTGGACTAAAATGACAATTTGGATCAAACCTCAGGGACTAAAATGGCAATTTACTCAATTGAAAAAACTAAAAACTTTTGGGTTAAAACTACAAAATCAAGTAGTTTTGGGTTTAAAATTAAACATTAATTTTTTTTTTTTTTTGTAAAACCCTTGAAACATGTAGTACAACACCCTAATGCCTCAACTTGTTGTAAATTTATATTATGTAAATACCATACTCTTTATTATTTCTTTTTCTTTTTAGTGAAAGGAAGCATACTATTTTTTTCCTTACAAAATCTATTATATGTATATTACACTAGATTAGAATCCCGTGTATTACACGTGTTGAATAAATGTAATTTTATATATTAAATAATAAAAAGTTATATCTTTAAGAACCCCGTATATTGTACGGGTTAAATAAATGTAATTTTATATATCAAATAATAAAAAAAAAGTTATATCTTTAAAAACCATGTATATTACACAGATTAAATAAATGTAATTTTGTATGCTAAATACTAAAAACTTTAAAAAAACTCGTGTATAATCGGGTTGAATAAATCTAACAAATAATAAAAAAAATTACATCCTTAAAAACCTCGTATATTACACGTGTTATATAGATCTAAAAAGAGGTATATCTTTAAAAACAATGTATATTACACAGATTAAATAAATGTAATTTTGTATATTAAATCTAAAAACGTCGTATCTTTAAAAAGCCCGTGTATAGTCAGGTTAAAAAATCTACCAAATAATAAAAAATTATATCCTTAAAAAACCCCGTGTATTACACGTGTTGAATAAATCTAATTCTACATAGCAAATGATGAAAAATTATATCTTTAAAAACTTCGTGTATTACACGAGTTACATAAATGTAACTTTGAATAGTAAATAATAAAAATTATTTTTAAAAAGTCCGCGTTTTACACGAGTTGAACAAATATAATTTTGTACACCAAATAATAAGAAAAGTTATATTTTTAATAAATTAGGATAACATTTAATATTAACTAGAAGATTGAGTCGCGAGCGTTGCGCCGTGGCCAACAAAATTGACATGTTGTTGATCAGATTCGCATTTACAATGTGTTAAAGATGTTTTTGTCGGTTAAGTCTGTATTACTATCTTATACAAATAAGTAATTCACCAAATAATCTCAATATAATTAATGGCATCATAATTAATACGTTACATGACTTGTATCCATATAAATAACCTATCGTATTAAGCTCCCCGCGTTGCGACAGGGTGTAAAACCATGACAAATAGCACCAATGCCACACTATAGCCAACGACCACCAACGTTGAAGTTGCGGCGCCTTAACGTGGAAAAATTAGACCGACATATAAAAATAGAAAATAATAACTAACTCGATTTATGACTCGCATGTTGTGACGAACTTATTAAACGTGGAAAAAATAGACGACATAAACACACTGAACCACACACGTACGTTGCCCCATGTTAACTCGCAAAATTTAGAACGAAGCGTATAACAAAACGTAAAATCATTAAACCACACACACACATTGTGTCGTGTTAAGTCGCAAAATTTATATCTAAACGTAAAACGAAAAATTTTGCAAAATGTCACACCCCGATATTTCCACGTATTACCGGTGGGTCCGGTGGGGAGTATCGTGACGTAGTTGGTAACATTACAGTCAAACAACACAATATTTAAATGCACAGCGGAAGCAAAAGATAGATATATTTCAACTTTAATAGATTGTAATATCAAGTATCACAAATAGTTGAAAGAAATCCACAGGTGGATCAAAATAAAATGGAAACATTGTTCAACAGTTTTGACATCCAAGCTTGCGAGACTTATTGTGGACGCTAGGAGAAAAGCCAGCCTAGTTCGCGTAGTACCTGCACTTAACCTTTTGGGAAAATACGTCAGTTTACACTGGTAAATACAATCAACTGACTCATTTAAAAAGTTTTAATAAAATTGATTTGAATGCACGTGGCACAAACTCTTTATAACTTGGGATAATTATTTATATATAATCTTGTAAAAGAATTACATGTTCCTTATGCGTTAAGTAGTGTAACACCCCGAAAATATAAAACTTTATATTTAAAATTATAAAGTATAAATAACGAGAATTTACTAATTAGGAATTTTAACCTAGTTAGTTAATTGGCTAGAAATGGTTTATTACAAGGTTAAAAGCTACCAAACTATATGTTGAACATAGCAGAGGGGACTTAGTTGTTAAAATTGAAACTATAATATTGTTTTTAATACAAATCAAACCAAACCCCCCCATTTTGAAGGGTCTGGTCGTACAAGAGAAGAGCAGGGGCGACACCCCACTCTCACAAACCTAAAATCACAAGAACTCTCAAATTGAAGGTTAAATCCTGTCCCAAATCAAAATCCGAGCATAGATTATTGATCCTCATCGCAAGAGGATTCCAAGGTATGTAAAATTTAAGGAAAACTCTGAATTTGAAATTCTCATGAATTGGGAAAAATCTGAAATTAGGCTTGCATGTATGTGTTATGATGATTAAGGAACAACTATAGTGTTTAGGGACAAACCCTAGACCAATATAAGCAGAAATCATATGAAATTGTAGTGAAACCTATGAACACCATTGTAGGTGATTAGTGGGTTATGTGTATTTGGATGAACACTAGGATAGTGGGTGTTAATCTTGTGTAATTTGACAATTTGGAAGTGAATTCAGAAATATAGAGGCTAACAATCATGTAAATTGTTGATTGAGGTGAAATTAGGGCTAAATGATAAGCTATAAACTTGTCATATAATCATGTGAAAAATCTGCCCTTAAGATGTTTGTGAAAATGCCTCAAAGAAGGCTTAAATTAGAAATTTAAAGATTTAACGCATAATTATGATGTTTCGGTGTATTATGCGAAGTAAGGTTTAAATAGAGTTCTAAACATGTCTTTAATTGAACTCTATAGGAAAGGATACCGGAACGTCAAGTGGACAAGCCGGTAGTGATTTGCGGTTGAAGGGCGTACACTAAGGTATGTAACTTGACCCGTTACATTAAGTAAATTTTTGATGATTGTAATATGCATAGTTGAAATTTAGAATAAAGGTTGCTATGAATTAAAGCGGTGATGTCGCTATATTGAATAATTAGTCAAAAGTTGATTAGAACTCGTTGGTAGTCGTCATAAGGAAGGAATTCCGTAGACGAGCCAAACGGGTCAAATAATCAAGTAAGGCATGGTTAATGCTCTGGATTATGATGGATTGATCATTGATATTGGATAGTATATATCATATTAGAATTACAACATTTCAATGTAATGGTATCCTAGGAAACTGAAATCCGAGAGTTAGGTTTTGGTGTAATGAACAAACCAAATGAAAACATGAATCTCCAGGAACTACCGTAAATTACGGTAGTACCGTAATTTACGGTAGATGTCAAGAAGTTACGGTGGTTCACCCCTGGTTTACGGTGGACCAAATGTTTCCAGGACTCACCGTAACTTACGGTGACACCGTAAGTTACGGTGGAACCAGAATAACTTTAATTTTTTTTTTTAAATTGAGGTTGGATCATATGTCTATGTCTTATATACTAAAGTCAAAGCTAATGTTTTAATGGTTTTGACCCTAGGTGACAAGATGGACTTACGGATGGCGATCAAGCGAATGATGAAGAACCGAACACGACTTTTGAAGCTTCCGCTATGTTTTTAATCTTAGTTAAACTTTGTTCATGGGTTGTAAACAATTTCTTAAACAACTTTTGAATGTTCCACCTTAGTCATTAGTTGACTAAGGTTTATGATACTTGTGAACTTGACTTATGAAATTTATGTTAAATTAATATCTTTTGTATAAATATGACTAAAATTAGTCTTAAATTCAAGTAAATTTTGAGGGTGTTACAAGTAGCCCGATCCGTAGACCGGGTTAAAGATCAATAGACACACCACATTATTTATTTAGGCACTGACGGGTGTACGCCTACACCCCGTGCTTAGGTCGTGGCCATTTCGTAAAATGATGCCAAGGATATCCGGGACATGGTCATTAACCCCCCCAAAGGCTTTAAGCAAACAAAACATTTCAAAACGGAGCATATCAATGATTTAACCTCTATTCGATTAAAGATTCAATGTCCGACCAAGCGGTATTTTATATACCATACCCCAAGCCCGTATAGGAAAATAAGTTAAAAGTATTTACCTTTGCAAGTATCAATCACAATTAGCAAGTGCGTGTAGCTTTTACCGGGTCTCCTATTCTGGAACGAAGGTTTATAATAACCTATTAGAATCCTAACGGGTCTTTAATTAAGTCTAAACTTAGACCGGTTAGTTTTAAGGAAAGATACGGTTCAAACGCACGATTAAGCGAAGACCGGAATAGAATGTGATTTAGACCCGACAAGTTTGAAGACTTGTATAATATGGGTAATCTAACCACATTCTGGATTTTGAGATAAAGACGATAAGGTTTGACCCGTTTCGGCTAGTTTATGCAAACTAGTTACATAAACCGAACCGAACGCGCAAGAAGCGTAACGGATAACCATGAGAGTCATTTACAGGTTTCCAAAGTTAATATGCCTTAAATATGTTGTGGTATCAGTAGGATACCTTCCATTATGCCCAAAACGAGTTTAATCGCCAATTAAGCCCCGTAGGGGTATTTTGGTCATTTTAAAGATTATAAAAGGGATTAAATAAAATTCTGAGATTCGGTTCTGAATAACTCAGTAAAATAACTTAGTTTATCAGATTATATATGTTGGTGATAAGTCTTATATGACAAAATGGTTTTTAAACCCATACTAGGAGTTTAATACGCGTAAAAAGCCATTTTAAGCGATTTCCGGGTTATACGGGAAATATGAGTTTTCTGATCAGGTTATGAAGTCCAAAATACTTTATTTATTATTTAAAATCAGTAGCAATTGGATTGGTGTCAAAATATTATGTAGAACTCATTTTATAACCAAAAAGGGTATAATCGGTATTTACCGAATCAACGCCATAACCTTAGGTTATGAGCAGGTTAAAAATAATTAAAAATCTTCAAAAATCCCAAAAATATTATATTACATCAGTGGGTAAAAGGTTTGGTGTCAAAAATTGGGTTTAGATAGGCTTTATGCTAATGACGCCGTTTAATTACCAAAAAGCGTTCTAATTACGTCATTGAGCATAACTCCTAATCTAGACCTCCAACTGATGTGAAAATTTAGGGACATGTTTATAAATCAGTAACAAAGATTATTGTCCTCTCACATTTGCAAAATTCTCGTTTTATGGTCAAAAGGGCATATTGGTCAACATTAGGCAATTAACGGAAATATGTAAACGAATCGGGCAATCAACGAACCAACCACAGAGGGTTATACTATCATGTAACCTGGTCCTAAGAAAGCTCTAAGGCATTTCCAAATCATACTAAAATGGGTCAGAACTGAAGTCAAAGCAAAAGTCAAAGTTTTGCGACTTTCGGTTCCGAACCGGGTCTAAACAAAAAATTGTCGGATCAAACAAGCTTAGACCAGTTCTTATACTTATTACCAAGTTATATGAGTAATAAAATAGGTTACATGCCTTCTACATTGCTAATCACATCTTAATTCGCAAATTAAGTTTCTGTTGACTTTTTATAAACAACTTTGACCCGACATTTGATCTAGTTAGAGCGGGAATCAGAGGGTGCCCTTTTAAGGGTTTAATGCCCACATAATTACCAACTTATAACTACCTTCAATTCGACTAATCACTGGACCATTAATGATTAATTGCTAAGTCAAACGTTAATTACGACGGTTTGACTTTTAAGCTAATAACTAAGCTAAACTCAATTAGGGAAGGTCAAGGATGCTTACCAAAGTCTAATGCACGACCAGAGATGCTTAGAGAAGGCTCTTGAGCTCCAGAGATGTTCAGAAGTGGAGTGGTGATGGTATGATCAAAGTTGTAACTAATGGCCCTTTATATAGTGCTTTAATCTCACTAGATTATTGACAACTAAGTCTACCATTGGTCATGGATCATCGACAGATGTTCCCTAAGGTCTAAAAAGCATGTAGGGGTCGCCCATGGAGTGGAAATATCTGTTTTAAGTCGGTTATTGCGCTTAAACAGGCTGCTGTCCCAACTTTCTGTATATGGGGATCGGACGCGGCCCGCGTAAGTCTCTGTTAAGGCTTACGCGGCCCGCCTGAGTCCTGCTGTCAGATTTCAAACTTTTCCATTATTGCATCCTTGGCTCTTGGTCCTTCGAAAGGGCATTCCACTTTATTTCTTGCATTATGAGCCTTCCAAATTGACATATAAGGGCTCCAAGACTTATACCCACTTTGTTAAGTCCTTGGTTTGCTTTGTGTTTACCCGAAAAGTCATAATTTTCAACGTTGACGCTTTAACCCCTCGCATACGAATTTGATCATAACTTTCTCATACGATAACGAAACTTTATGAAATTTTTATCATGTATTCTAGCGAGCATAATTTACCGTTACAAAGCTTAGGGTTTGCTAAAAGGTCACTCAGAGGTATACTTTAAACATGTTGACACATTTAACCCCTGTAGTTTGAAATTTCTCACTTTCTTTCATATTTAGCTTCGTATGATCCATGATTTATTCGTTTAAAGGTATAAACATCGTGTAGGGTTATCGTAAAGTATATTTATCCATTGTTGACATTTTGAATCCTTATATTCACATACTTTCCATGTTTGTCAACTTTAGTCCCTCTATAGTATACTTTCACACATTCAAGCTTATGACACGTGTCAATACATTATAGGACGTGAATTTTCGAGGTGTTACATCCTCACCCCCTTAAAAGAAATCTCGACCTCGAGATTTACTGAAACAAATGAGGGTACTTTTCTTTCATTGTGGACTCAACCTCCCAAGTGTATTCGGGACCTCTACGGGCATCCCATTTAACCTTTACTATCGGCACATGCTTCCTTCGAAGCTTCTTAACCTGTCAATCCTCAATCGACACAGGTTTTTCAACAAACTTCAAGCTCTCTTCTATATGCACATCTGTATGTGGTATGACTAGTGATTCATCAGCGAAACACTTCTTCAGATTGCAGATGTGGAATACATTGTGAATAACACTGAGCTCTTCAGGTAATTTCAACTTATAAGCAACTGATCCGACACATTCGATGACCTCGAATGGTCCTATGTATCTCGGGCTTAACTTACCTTTCTTACCAAATCGCATCACTCCCTTCCAGGGTGATACTTTAAGCAGCACTTTATCGCCTACCTCGAATTTCAGAGGTTTACGCTTTAGATCTGCGTAGCTTTTCTGCCTATCCCTGGCAGCTTTCAGGCGGTCATGAATCTGGACAATCTTGTCCGTCGTTTCAAAGACTATTTCCGGTCCTTTCAGTTGGACATCTCCAACTTCCGCCCAACAAACGGGCGTTCTGCACTTTCTACCGTACAAGACCTCGAAAGGTGCGGCTTTAATGCTCGAATGGTAGCTATTGTTATATGAGAACTCGATTAGTGGCAAGTGGTTATCCCAACTACCACCTAAGTCAATCACACATGCATGAAGCATGTCTTCCAACGTTTGGATTGTACACTCACTCTGTCCGTCCGTCTGAGGATGGTAAGCCGTACTGAAATTTAAGCGCGTGCCCAAAGATTGTTGGAAAATTTTCCAAAAATGTGACGTGTATCTAGTATCTCTGTCAGAGATAATAGACACAGGCACGCCATGTAGTGATACAATCTTATCTACGTACAATTGGGCTAACATGTCGGAGCTATAGGTCTCCTTAATGGGTAGGAAATGTGCTGACTTAGTCAGTCTATCCACTATCACCCATATAGTATCGTTTCCTTTCCTTGTCTTTGGCAACTTGGTAATGAAATCCATTGTTACCATTTCCCATTTCCACGTGGGAAGTTCAGGCTGTTGTAGCAAACCTGACGGCTTTTGATGTTCTGCTTTGACTTGCGCACACGTCAAACATTTAGCTACATAGGTAGCTACAGACTTCTTCAAGCCTATCCACCAATAGTTTGCCTTTAGATCCTGGTACATCTTATCAACTCCAGGATGAACGGAGTATTTAGAATTGTGGGCTTCCTGGAGGATAACATCTCGAAGTCCCCCATAAATTGGAACCCATATTCGTCCATTTAATCTCAAAATTCTGTCCTTGCCATGGGATAACTGTTCTTCAGTTACTCCTAGCTTTTCATTAGGATAGTTAGCTTCCAACACAGCTTCCTTCTGTGCAGCTAACAATCTTTCGTTCAAACTATTTTTGATCACAATGCTCTTAGCATTGATTCTTATAGGTTTCACTCTTTCTTTTCGACTTAAGGCGTCGGCGACTACATTCGCCTTGCCCAGATGGTATCTTATCTCACAATCATAATCATTCAAAGTTTCCATCCATCGTCGCTGCCTCATGTTCAAATCCTTTTGGTTAAAGAGGTGCTGGAGGCTCTTGTGATCAGAATAGATCACACACTTGATTCCATACAAGTAGTGTCTCCACAGTTTTAGTGCAAATACAACGGCACCCAACTCCAAGTCATGGGTGGTGTAATTCTTTTCGTGCACCTTTAACTGACGTGAAGCATAGGCAATAACCTTGCCTTTCTGCATAAGCACACATCCCATTCCGGTGTGTGATGCATCACAATATACCACAAACTCTTCTATTCCATCAGGCAATGTCAACACAGGAGCATTGCTCAACTTCTGCTTGAGAATATCGAAGGATTCTTGCTGCTTTGGACCCCAATCGAACTTTACTTTCTTACGAGTCAATGAAGTTAGGGGTGCAGCAATCCTTGAAAATTTTTTAATGAAGCGCCTGTAGTATCCTGCCAATCCCAAGAAACTGCGAATTTCTGTGGGCGTCTTTGGCTCTTGCCAATTCATGACGGCTTCAACCTTAGCGGGATCTACTTGGATTCCGAGTTCACTAACCATATGTCCAAGAAATTGGACTTCACGAAGCCAAAATTCACACTTCGAAAACTTGGCATAAAGCTTCTCCTGCTGAAGTAATTCCAGAATACATCGAAGATGCTTCTCATGGTCAGCCTGACTCTTGGAGTAAATGAGAATGTCATCGATGAAGACGATGACGAATTTATCTAGGTAAGGTTTGCAGACACGATTCATGAGATCCATGAATGCGGCTGGTGCATTAGTGAGCCCAAAAGGCATCACTAGGAACTCGTAATGACCATAACGAGTCCTAAATGCAGTCTTGTGTACATCTTCATCCTTAACCTTCAATTGATGATAGCCTGACCTCAGATCGATCTTGGAGAAGTAACTTGCCCCTTGAAGCTGATCGAACAGATCGTCGATTCTGGGCAATGGGTACCTATTCTTGATAGTGACCTTATTAAGCTCACGGTAATCGATGCACAGACGCATCGATCTGTCCTTCTTCTTGACAAATAAGATTGGTGCTCCCTAAGGAGACGAACTAGGTCTAATGAAACCTTTGGCTAGCAATTCATCTAGCTGCGTTCTCAATTCCTTCATCTCTGTTGGTTCCAACCTATAAGGCGCCCTTGCTACTGGTGCTGCTCCAGGGATGATGTCAATTCTGAATTCCACTTGCCTATCTGGTGGTAAACCAGGTAGTTCTTCAGGAAAAACTTCAGGGTATTCAGAAATGACAGGGATATCCTCAATCTTAGGCTTCTGCTCATCTATAGTCACTTGTGCCATGTAGATGACACAACCCTTCTTTAAACACTTAGAGGCCTTGAGCATAGTCACTTGCTCAGGCAGTCCATACTGGGTATCTCCCTGAATGGTAAGTGATTCACCAGACGGAGTCTTGATCACCACTTGCTTCTTATTGCAGACAATCTGGGCCTGGTTATGAGATAACCAGTCCATACCCAAAATTATGTCGAAACCGGCTAACTTCAAAGGAAGTAGGGACAAAGGAAAAGAGTGGTTCTTAATGGATATGAAACATCCATCTAATATGGTTGAGGCGGTTTCTAAGGTGCCATCTGCTAGTTCCACCTCATACTTCACCCTTAAGGTCTTAACAGGTAAATTTAGCAATTTGCAAAACTTATTGTCTACAAATGATTTATCAGCTCCTGAATCAAATAGCACTCTCGCATAAACATCATTTATAAGGAAGGTACCTGTGATCACATTGTCGTCCTGCACAGCTTCCTTTGCATCCATCCTGAAGACCCTAGCATTGGTCTTCTTTCCTTCATCAGCTTTCTTTGCATATTTTGGGCAATTTGTCTTAATGTGCCCTTTTTCGTTGCAACTGTAGCACGTTGCGTCCTTCAGTTTCTTGCACTCTAGGGTTTTATGCTCCGAAGATTTACAAATCCCACATGGCCTCGGCTGAGACTGGGATTTTGACTCAAGTCTGCACCTCCCAAAGTGGTGCTTCTGACAAATCTTACACTTGGGCTTATCTCCAGATTGATGCCCATCCTTCTTAGAACCAGACCCCTTCTTGTGGTCATTGTTTCCCCGGTGCTTCTTGTCTGACCGTCGTGAATTGTCATCTTCACGTTTCCTTTTCTTGGCATCCGTGTTCCTCAGCGATCTCTGTCTGACCGCGTCCAGTGTGAGGGACAAAGATATATCAGCTACAGATCTGAAAGTAGTTGGCCGAGAGGCTTTTACACTTGCCTTGATCTTTGGGGCTAAGCCCCCAATGAAACGAGCTATTCTTTTTGGGTTCCGGGGTCACCAGATAAGGAACCAACCTTGACATTGTATTAAAGCTCGTAAGGTAAGCTTGGCAATCCAGATTCTTCATAACCAATGACAGAAAATCCGACTCAATCTTTTCTACCTCATGCTGAGGGCAGTAGTTTTCCCTGATGAGGGTAACAAATTGTTCCCATGTCATATTGAATCTTCCCAGTAGCTTGAATCAACGATCTCCACCAGGCTAAAGCCTCACCTTTGAACGATTGAGACACAAACTTTACCACATCCTTCTCAGCGCATCCGCTGATATCAACCACGGTGTCCATCTCATCCAACCACGTCATGCAGTCTATAGCTCCTTTCTCCCCAGTGAAATCCCTGGGCTTGCATGAAACAAAGTATTTGTAGGAGCAACCCTTATCACAGGGTCCTTGATTCAATACAATCTTTTGAGATGTAGCACTTTGCTGATTTGAGGACTGACGATCGTCATCAACTTTCTTGGGTTCTTCCTTCTTGGAGGGTGGCTTGTTGTGAGCCTCAGAATGAGTCTTAGACTTGGAATGCGGTGCGGATAGGGTTCTACTCCGAGTCCCGCTATATTCCTGATACTGTCGCTCTATGGCTTTCGTAACAGCGTTGTCTATTAACGCTTGCAGTTCAGCACCCGCTATATTAATTCGGGCATCATCCTGATTCCCCCGTGGGTGACTGTTAATCTCATCCGAGTCAGCTATTGTATCTTGAACTGTTACATAAGATATTGATAATAATTTATTTGGGAGTTTATTATGGAATTGCCTTTTAGGGCAATTCATTAACCATGGTAAACATAGACCATATTTGGTTAATTTGTTACTCACATTTATTTAGGATTTTGTTATAACCTATCCTAATCATCAAATAATAACAGTTTTATTAGTAGCACAAAAGGCCAAGTCACAGGGACATTTTAAATCATAAACCATGATTTCAGAGAATCAAAACATGAAGGTTTGAACATAGTTCTTTACCTTTTTTCTGACAGGGAGTCATAGACTACTACTGCCTTTTGTCTTATATGACAATGAGTATGGCCCGTAGGCAATATATTACCAATGTATGGTCAATATATGATCATCTTAATTGATGATTTAAACCCATGATTTATAGATCATTAGGTTAGGTTAGGAATCCTTTGAAGAATCCTTATATAAGAATGACGTGTGTGATCTTTAGCGAATCACGTCTGCCAGGAGCGTTAACATGTTTTCAGATGTTAACATGGATCCGAATCTTTTAAACGGGTCTTACCATCTTGGCCTAGTCTTATAATGACATGCAGGCTAGGTTATACCTTTAAGATTCTCATTTAATATTTAATAGGCAGATTATTTTTTTAAAAGAATGATTTTTGATTTATTTATTTCATGTATAATATATTTATGCATATAATGGCAAAAATGAAATTTATACACTAAACATTCTATTAATTTTTAAAAGTTTACACATTGCCCTAAACGGGTCTTTTAACAGAAACAATTTGCCCACGCAGGGGCTAAACTGATAATACAAGTCAACGCAGGGACCAAATACCAGAATAGATGTCCACGCAGGGACTAAAAAGGCAAGTCCACGTAGGGACTAATTACACAGATAAATGTCCACGCAGGGACTTGATTGAAAATAGGAAATACAACAATACATGTAGGGATTTTAATGATCCCTCTTCTTCTTCCCCTTTAACAAGCTCGCTAGGCCCTTGAGGAATCCTCTGTTGTTCCTACGTTCTTCCTGGAACTCATGTTCTACTCGACTGAGTCTTTGGAGGATTTCCTCCTGTTCCGGTGGAGAAAATCGTGGCGGCTGCGACTGTTGCCGAATCGGCGGTCGAGCAGGTACTTGATATCCATGAGTTGGATATCCCACTCCCCAAGGAGCTCCATACGGTCCTTCCGGATGTAGGGCGTTGTAGTTTGCCGCTACAAGGTACGGGTCGGCTTCAGCATAGTTATAATGCGTGTGAACCGGCTGTTCAAACGGATTGTACGCCGTTGAACCGGCGTATGTAGGAATCGGATTGTCGAAACCCAATAAAGGCGGTGGAGGTGCAACTGGTGCAGAATTCACTCCTAGAACTGGGTTTGAGGGCCCACCCATTTGTGGGTCTTCATGCAGTGGCGGATAGTGACTGCCACTCGAGTGTTGAAGGGTGCTAAAGTGAAAATCCCCTCCTGGCGCAGATATACGTGCGCCTGTTCTCCTACGCCTTGGTGGCTCTGGAGGTGCTTGATGAACTGGCGGCGGTGGTGGCGGTGGCATGACTGCCACAAATCGCGAATCCCCGGAGGGATCCTGCTGCTGCTGCTGCTGGTGAGGCGATGAATGGTAAGAAGGTGTGAAGTACCATTCATGCTAGTTAAACCTCGCTTGGTAACTATCTGGACCACCATAGGGTGATCCGTGGAAAGAAGATCCATCAGAGATCTCGATGGGATGGTTGGGGGTACCGCTTGCAGGTTCGACGGGACCCGTGTCCTCGTCCATGTCCATTGCATTGTCTTCTGAGAAGTGGTCCTCTGGTCCCAATGGGTTAAAACCCACTGGTTCTTGGATATAGTTTGCCGGGTTGAACCGGCCCTGAAAAACAGGAGTAGGGTCGCCGAAGGAATGGTGTGAAAGGGATCGTTGGAGAGGTATATATGAAGGTTGTGGGTTATCGGGCTCGTTTTCCGAGTGCGGCCCAAAAGAGTGATGGTAAGGAGGTGTTGAACTGTGCGAGACAGACCGTCTAGCGGGCTCAAAAAGGTTCCTCCTGTCTCCCTGAGGATCGGCACTCATAGTGGTAGAAGGAGTTCGCCGGTGTGAAGGCCCGGCCTCGTGATCGTTGGGGGCGGACATTGGCCCCTTGCCTCTTCCTCCTCTTCGGAACCTTGGCGGCATTGTTAAACCTGTCAATATAAACAAGGATAACAACGAGAATAAATATAAAACAAAGTTAAAATAAAAACAAATTTGGATTATTCCTATGTTCTTTGTCTAGACTCGAAAATTTAGGAATGTGCATTTGTGTCATTGAGATTAAACACAAAAGGCTAGTGTTTAATTCACTCAATGTTGGCTCTGATACCAACCTGTCACACCCCGATATTTCCACGTATTACCGGTGGGTCCGGTGGGGAGTATCGTGACGTAGTTGGTAACATTACAGTCAAACAACACAATATTTAAATGCACAGCGGAAGCAAAAGATAGATATATTTCAACTTTAATAGATTGTAATATCAAGTATCACAAATAGTTGAAAGAAATCCACAGGTGGATCAAAATAAAATGGAAACATTGTTCAACAGTTTTGACATCCAAGCTTGCGAGACTTATTGTGGACGCTAGGAGAAAAGCCAGCCTAGTTCGCGTAGTATCTGCACTTAACCTTTTTGGAAAAATACGTCAGTTTACACTGGTAAATACAATCAACTGACTCATTTAAAAAGTTTTAATAAAATTGATTTGAATGCACGTGGCACAAACTCTTTATAACTTGGGATAATTATTTATATATAATCTTGTAAAAGAATTACATGTTCCTTATGCGTTCAGTAGCCCGATTCCTAGACCGGGTTAAAGATCAATAGACACACCACATTATTTATTTAGGCACTGACGGGTGTACGCCTACACCCCGTGCTTAGGTCGTGGCCATTTCGTAAAATGATGCCAAGGATATCCGGGACATGGTCATTAACCCCCCAAAGGCTTTAAGCAAACAAAACATTTCAAAATGGAGCATATCAATGATTTAATCTCTATTCGATTAAAGATTCAATGCCCGACCAAGCGGTATTTTATATACCATACCCCAATCCCGTATAGGAAAATAAGTTAAAAGTATTTACCTTTGCAAGTATCAATCACAATTAGCAAGTGCGTGTAGCTGATGTGTGTAAAATGCAACATATAAATTACATCAAATGAGGCATAAAACTAACCCTTTTTAGTACTAATATTGGAAAAAGAGTGTTTTTGTCTTCCTTTTGTATTTTCAGGATTAAATGAGCTCAAGAACGCAAAAGAAGCAAAAAGACAGCAAAATCCAACATAAATACAAGAAAAGGAACATTAGTGGACTACCCGAACCCTCAACGGCACCTTCCAAAGCAAAATAGAGAAAACAGAAGGCTGAACACGCCCCGTGCTCAGCCAGCACGGGGCCGTGCCCAAGAAGCAGCAGAAAAGACAAATCTATAGAAGCTTCTATTGCCCATCACGGGGCCGTGCTCAGCGGACACAGGGGCGTGTCGAAAGTACAGCAGGCGCATTTATTGTAATTGCGAATTACAATTAATGAGGAGAGAGAGTGTTAGACGGACACGGGGCCGTGCCCAGCGGACACGGGGCCGTGTCCAGCTCTCTGTTCAGCCTATAAATAGGAGTGCTTGGATTCATTTCATCTCATCCCTTGGCACACCACCTCTCTCACACTTCATCCACCATCCACCACCATCACAACACCATCATCCACCACCATCATCCATTGTCCATCATAGAGTGTGTGAGTCGTCTCGGGATCCAAGATTGATCATAAGAGTTCTTGACAATCAAGGCCATGTTTGCCTAAGTCTCTTACATCACTTGGTGAAGACAAAGTGTCTAGTATAATACTTTTTATTTCTAATCTTTTGCACTTTTTATTTGGTTTTGTATTAATGACTTTAATAACTAGTTACTTATGTTGAAGGTGATCTTTCCTTATCGTTTGTCCGTGGTGTCTTGGCATTATTTTACTGTCTATATAAAATAAAGGATTTTCACCATTCATATCTCCACGGTCTATATGGAGGTATGTTGGCTACCTGGTAGGGGGTTAAGGGAACGGTTTGGTAAAGGTCTTGCCATTGTTCAGCGTTTAGAGGTCCTGCAATGGACCTGGGTCAAATTTAGTAGGACCTCCTTCAATACTTCACGGTATTGTATGGCGGGGGTCCAAACTCTTTGATCCCCTCATAAGTTAACTACTATTAATACTATAACCCGGCTATTTAGGACTGTATCCCTGCTGACTCAGACTACTTAGCCGAGGGTAACGTCACCGCCAAAAGCGGGGCCTACCACAATCCTGCATTAATAACTTAATTCATTATCTTCCAATAATCCACCCCTTTAGGATTGTATCCCTGCTGACTCAAACTACTGGGGTGAGGGTAACGTCGCCTTCAAAAGAGGGGCCTACTACAATAACTAAGATAATCTCTTAATTATGTGCAAAAGTGCGGAAATAATCAAAGGTTATACTAGATACGAGTCGGAACCAAGTGATTCATCTTGTCTATCTGTTGTTTTTTTTTTCAGCATTTTAGTTAGTTTTATTTTTCTTAGTTTAAAACATTTTTCTAAATTTTTGTTTTGGTTAGACGTTGAGGATAAACCGGTACTAAAAGCTCTTGTGTCCTTGGACGACCTCGGTATCTTACCAACGCTATACTACACTCAACGATGGGTGCACTTGCCCACATGTGTGTTTAGTGTTAGTAAAATATCGTGTTTTATAAATTTAAAACTTGGCTAAAATAAGTGTTAAAAAGGGCTTAAAATATACACCTAATATATATAACACTTCACACGCATCAAGTTTTTGGCGCCGTTGCCGGGGACACAAGGATTTTGAGAAAGTTTAAAATCGACGGCCTAATCAGTTTTTCAAAACCTTTTCAAAACGCGCGCACATTTTTCTGCATTTTAGTTTAGTTTGCATTTACAGTAGCCTGAACACGGGGCCGTGCTCATTGAACACGCCCCCGTGCTGCATATTTTTAGTTAGATACCCAGATACAGAGTCTGAACACGGGGCCGTGCTCGCTGAACACGCCCCCGTGCTCAACGTGACCAGTAACTTTAATTAAAACGCCCAGATACAGATCCTGTACACGGGGCCGTGTTCACCAGACACGGGGCCGTGTCCAGCCTTCTGTTTCAATCTTTGTTTCATTTTCTGGTCCCGAGACTCAGTTGTGGTCTGCTGAGTGATTCTTATGGATCAATACTCAGGAGGTTACAACTACACCTATGATGAGGATGATTATAGGGGTAATTATTGCACAAATTGTCGTAGTACACGTTCGATTCAAAATAATCACTCGTATCAACCATCCAATTCATACACTTACTATGAGGAGCCCAGGTACGAGCCATCAACTTCATACACACCCTATGAAGACCAAAGGTATGAACCTCCTCCCTCATACTCGTATTTTGATGAACCAAGGTGTGAGCCTTCTTACTCATACTTTGAGGAACCAAGATATGAGCCACCACCTTCATATGCTTATTATGAGGAACCTTGGCGTGAACAACCCACCTCATATGAGTATTATGAAGAACAAAATTACGAACCTTATCCATCATATGCTTACAATGAAGAACAATGGTGTGAACCATCTACTTCATATGGGTATTATGAGGAACAAAGGATCGAACAACCGGATTCAAGCTTAGGAAATAATGATTCTTTTTCTATAACCGAAGTGACCGATAGGATATTAGAACACATTAGAGTTATCGATCGATGTATAAAAGAAGCTCGCGCAAGGGAAGAGGAGTCCCGCACAAGAGAAGAATTAAAAAAGGAAGAGATAACTAAAAATGAAAAAATGGAAGAACAAATAAGTGAAAAACCGACACATGAGCTAAGCAACGAAAAAGGTGAGTCCAATAACGTTAAAATCCAAGAAGAGTCTAATTTTGAAGAAATTAATCTCTTGACACCTTCTTTCGAAAATCATTGTTTAGTACCCACTCATGCTAAGTTTTTAAAAGAGTTAAACACTAACACTAAAATTGACGAAACGGTAAGTGTTAAGTTAACTAATGATCAAACTTCACTAATAAAAGAAGACCCATTTGAAATTAACATCACACCGGTTCCATGTTTCTTTCAAAATTCGTTTATTAGTAATGTCACAATCGATAAAGATCTTTGTGTTAACATAATGCCTAACTACCTTTTCGAAAAATTAAGTATTAGTGATTTTTCTCCACTTCAAATACCCATTTTTCTATCCAATCGGAAAGTAATAAAATCAATCGGTATAGTTGAAGATGTCTTGGTTCAAACAAATCAAATGGTAATCCCAACCGACTTTGTCATCCTCGATGACGCTCCTCTTGTGTTGGGACGACCATTTGTAAAAAACTTACGAAGCTTTGAAAAACCGGAAGTTCAACAATTTACCTCTTCAATTAGGGGCATTTAAAAGAAGTGTCGATCTCGAACGATCAATGAAATATCCATTCGGCAATAATGACCCCCTAATTGAAGATGAAGATGAACCACCCGATACAAGTGAAGAGATTGACCACTTTGTTGAAGAAGAGGTCGCCATAGAACAAACTTTTAAAGTTCTTGATCGAAACGAGCAACCAAATAAGGAGTCTCCTAAAGACCCACCACTTGAGCTCAAAGAACTTCCAAAAGGTTTGGAATATGCTTTTCTAGACAAAGATGGTAAGTTACCTGTAATTATTTCGTCTAAATTAGATAACCTAGAAAAAGAAACACTAATTAGTCTTTTGAAAAAACACAAAAATGCAATAGCTTGGAAACTTGTTGACATAAAAGGAATTAGTCCTTCTATGTGCACACACAAAATTTTGATGAATGATGACTACAAATCGGTCATACAACCACAACGGCGCGTAAATCCAAATGTTCAAGAAGTGGTTAAAAACGAAGTCATCAAATTACTTGACGCCGGACTTATCTATCCTATTTCCGATAGTCCTTGGGTAAGTCCCGTCCAAGTAGTTCCAAAGAAAGGAGGTATGACGGTAATTACTAACGAAAAGAATGAATTAATACCAACAAGAACCGTCACAGGATGGAGAGTATGTATAGATTATAGACGATTAAATGAAGCAACAAGAAAGGATCATTTTCCTTTACCCTTCATTGATCAAATGTTAGAAAGACTATCCGGTCATAAATTTTACTGTTTCTTGGATGGTTTTTCAGGTTACTTTCAAATCCCGATAGCACCCGAAGATCAAGAAAAGACAACTTTCACATGTCCCTATGGAACTTTTGCTTATCGACGCATGCCGTTCGGTCTATGTAATGCCCCCGCAACATTCCAACGTTGCATGGTAGCCATTTTCCATGATATGATAGAAAAGACAATGGAAGTCTTCATGGACGACTTTTCTATCTTTGGGGATTCATACGACCAATGCCTCGATAACCTTGAACGAATGCTATCCCGATGTGAGGAAACTAACCTCGCCCTTAATTGGGAAAAATGTCATTTCATGGTAACGGAGGGAATAGTACTCGGTCACAAAATCGCAAGCGAAGGAATGGAGGTGGATCGAGCCAAAATAGATACCATTTCTAGATTACCTCCTCCATCCTCCGTGAGAGCTATTAGAAGTTTCCTAGGGCATGCCGGATTTTACAGACGGTTTATCAAAGACTTTTCAAAGATTTCAAGGCCTCTAACGAAATTACTTGAAAAAGATGCTCCTTTCATCTTTGACAAGGATTGCAATCAAGCATTTCTAACCCTAAAGGAAATGCTAGTCAATGCACCTATTATGATAGCACCTGATTGGAAATTTCCTTTCGAAATCATGTGTGATGCTAGTGACTTTGCAGTTGGAGCTGTCTTGGGACAGAGAAAAGAAAAGCATTTCCACCCAATTTATTATGCTAGTAAAACACTTAACGATGCACAAGAAAATTACACAACAACTGAAAAAGAGTTACTAGCTGTGGTATTTGCTTTTGATAAATTTCGTTCTTATCTTGTTCTTTCTAAAACTATAGTCTATACAGACCATGCAGCCATTCGATATCTCTTTAAGAAGCAAGACGCAAAACCACGTTTGATTAGGTGGATTCTACTCCTCCAAGAATTTGACATTGAAATCAAAGACAAAAGAGGAGCAGAAAATACCGCAGCAGATCATCTTTCGCGCTTAGAAGACCCAGCTTTGGAAGCAACCAGGGACGAGCAAATCAACGAAAAATTTCCAACTGAATCCCTGGAAATGGTGGAATTTAAGGAAGAACCATGGTACGCCGACTTTGCTAACTACCTAGCTAGCGGAATAGTCGCAAAAGGATGGCCACATCATCAAAGAAAAAAATTCTTTGCCAATGTGAAACACTATTTTTGGGAAGATCCATATCTTTTCAAAATGTGTGCCGACCAACTCGTCAGACGATGCGTACATGGTAGTGAAGCACGAAGAATTCTCCGCCATTGTCACGAAGGTCCTTATGGAGGACATCATGGTGCTGCCAGTACCACACGAAAGGTATTTGATTCAGGATTTTATTGGCCAACCATTTACAAAGATGCTCAAAATCTTGTAAAGACATGTGATGCTTGCCAAAGAACAGGTAATATTTCTTCCAAAAACGAAATGCCACAAAATGGCATTCTTGTTTGTGAAATTTTTGATGTATGGGGACTCGACTTTATGGGACCTTTCCCACCATCGAAAGGAAACAAATACATACTTGTGGCAGTAGATTACTTGTCTAAATGGGCCGAGGCCGAGGCACTTCCAACAAATGATGGAAGAGTAGTGGTAAGATTTCTGAAAAAATTATTCTCTCGTTTTGGCACACCTAAAGCTTTAATAAGTGATAGAGGTACCCATTTTTGTAACCATCAACTTGAAAATTTTTTAACAAGATATGGGGTCTATCACCGGGTTTCGACAGCTTATCACCCTCAAACAAACGGACAAGCCGAAGTGACTAATAGAGGGTTAAAACGAATACTCGAAAAAACCGTAGGGTTAAATAGAAAGGAATGGGCTGATAAATTAGATGATGCTTTATGGGCTTTTCGAACCGCTTATAAAACAACGATAGGTACAACCCCATATAAGCTTGTCTATGGAAAAAGTTGTCACTTGCCAGTAGAAATTGCACACAAAGCCTACTGGGCAATCAAAAATGTAAACTTAGATCTAGAATTTGCTGGTAAAAATCGATTTTGTAAAATAAACGAATTAGACGAGCTTAGGAATTATGCATACTCAAACTCTGAGATTTATAAGGAAAGAATGAAAAATTGGCACGACAAACATATTAAACCTAATGAATTTCGGGTAGGAGATTTAGTTCTGTTGTTTAATTCACGACTTCGATTGTTTCCTGGTAAATTAAAGTCTAGGTGGTCAGGACCTTTTTCCGTCACCCATATTTTTCCACACGGTGCAGTAGAAATTAAACCTCGAAATGGGCCACCATTTAAAGTCAATGGCCAACGGCTGAAACTCTATCAAGGATTTATTGAGGATGAGGAAGAAGAGATCTCGCTTCAAACCATGGAAGAATAAAAACATCATGCCTGGTAAGTTACGAACGATTGAGACGACAAAAATTAAGCGGTAAGTTTTCTAAACCACAGCTTATGGGAAAAAGGGGCACTCACACGCGCACGAAAAAAAAAAAAAAAAAAAGAAGCTCGGCACGAGGCCGTGTCCGCTGGACACGGGGCCGTGTTCGCGCTGCAGACGGGATAAAACCCCTTTTTCAAAACAGTTTCTTCATTCCACACGCCCCGTTTCCCCACAAAAGCTCTGGTTCCAGGCGATTTTTCGCGAAATTCCGACGTCTCTTACCGATCTAACAACGTCAAGGTATGATTCCATCACTCTTGGTAGTTAGATTAGTTACTTGCATGTAGTTAATACACCACAAATTTGGGGAAAAATCTAGGGTTCTTGATGTTCATCCGGATCGAACCTAAAATTTTTGCCTAAATCTGCTTGCATTTAGTTAGATTAGTGTTAGGGGAAGTAAATAAACTTAGATTGTTCAAAGATTCACCCGATTTCTTACAAAAACCCCAAAACCCTTGTTCTTAAACCAAAAAAAGACAAAATTGATAGGGTAAACGGGATATTTTGGGAAAAACAGTGTTTAGGGTTTCATTTTCGGGGGAAACCGCACCTATTGGACCAAAAATTTTCAAGTTTTCGAAACCGGGTCGAAAATTGAAGTTTTTGAGTAACAGACCTCTGGACACGGGGCCGTGTCCGCTGGACACGGGGTCGTGTCCAGCCCGCTGTTTGCAGTTTTGTCCGAAAACACTTCTGTTTCGTACTAATTTTTTGGTGTATTCTTGCAGATGGCAAAGTTCACAAGGTTCAATTCAAGTGAGCTTGATGCAAGGGCAAGGTATGAGGTTCTTCAAACAAGACCCGAAGAGTACCCCAGGAGAGCTTGCACGGAGCTGTTAACCTTGGTAAACCAGCTGCACCGATTCAACAACATTGTTACGGGACCACTAGCTGTTGCATTAAACACTAGGCTTCAATCAGTACACCAATGTACCATGGAGTTCTACAGTACCTTCAACTTCGATTCAAGGTGTGACCCATTTGACGAGACTGGGGTTGTATTTCGGTGTGGAGGAACAATGTACTCGATCTCCATGGCACAGTTTGGAGCCATAATAGGTCTATATCAAGAAGAGGAATCGGGAAACGAAGAAAATACCGGGGGATTACGAGACTTGGAGGTGAATGAAAGACAAGCCGCATGGGCTCAAATCGGTGAAGGAATCTACGACCCTCGTAGCACCAAGAGTACAAAGCTGAGGGATCCGCTCTATCGCTACATCCACAGGATCCTCACGTACTCTCTGAACCAACGACATGACAGTAGTGGTGTTGTAGGGTTGAAAGATGTGGTTGTCCTCCACTGTATCCACAACCAAAAGCCTCTTGATGTTCCGTATCTCCTGTTGAAAAACATGCATCTCAACCGCCTTGCTCGAGCTCCAACGCCTATCTTCTACGGAGGATGGGTGTACCGTCTTTTTAAGCATTACACGCGAATTCCAAGAGCCTTTGAAAGAAGCCCATGGTCGGGACGAGTTGACTACCACATTTGCCGAGCCATGAACTTACTCTATGAGGCGGAAGACGGAACAGTGAGTTTCCAAAGAACGCAAGGCTATGCATGGAACCCACAGGAGGCCCTAGTTCTTCACGCACCACCTCCCCACCACCAGTATCCACCCCATGGTGATCCGGGTCAATCCTCCTCACAAGGAGGCGGTTTTCCTAATTTTCAAAGCTTACATGATCTTATGCAGGAAAACCTCATGTGCACCAGGAACGCCTACAACCTCGCCAACAACACATACCAACGGGTCGGAGCTATTGAACGCAACATCAGCGATATACGAGACGATATCGGCAGCATCCAGGAGTACATGGCGGGGCATGGGGATGGGGGTGATGATAGCGATAAAGATATGGATTAGAGGGTTTGGAGGAGCAGGAGCGGGTTGATGACGAGCCCACAGGTTTAAGTCCCTTTATCTATCGAACGATTGGTGGCCTGCGTGTCAGAAGTTGAACAATTTACTTTCCTTAAACACTTTTATTTTCCGTTTTATTTTTCTTTTACTTTATGCTTGGAACAATTAACTTTGGTAATGTAGGATGTTTGTATTGCTTGGTGTGGTATTAAGTGTTGAAACAGGTACAAACCAAGGCTTGGGGTGTTAAGCCTCAGCACTTATAGGGCTAGGATGGAAAAACCGGAGGAAGAAACCTGTTTTTCAGGCTTTCAGACCATCCACACGGGGACGTGTCCAGCCAACACGCCCCCGTGCTCACCTCCCAGACCTGCTGTTCGGCAAATATTTTGTCAGACACGTGGCCGTGTTCAGTGGACACGGGGCCGTGTCCACCTTCTGTAAGTTCTTGTTACTGGCACCTGAACACGGGGTCGTGCCCACTCAACACGGGGCCGTGTTCAGTGCCCAGTAACACAAATTTTTGCTTTTTAAACACTATTTTACACATCTAATCAACCTAAAAATTTATTTTTGGGACACATTGAGGACAATGTGTAATTTAAGTGTGGGGGGGGGGGGGGGGGATGCTAAAACCTTGAATTTTGCAAGTCCTAAATACAAGCCTTACACAAAACTCTATTGGAAACGCTAATCACCCCAAATTTTTTTCAAAAATTTCATTTTTTTTACTTGTCTAGGTTTAACTCGGGAAATTCAAGTTCTCAAAAAGGTTATATTTTTACAAATTTACAACCGATAGCGTAGTGATAAAAAGAACCAACATAAGAAAATTATGAAAAGGCATGACAAACTTATTTAAAATCTGATTATATATACTTGATCACATAAAAACCCATTCCCACAAAAGTGAGTTTTGAGCCTTTATTGAGCACACAATTACATATCATTTGACTAAATGCTCATTTTTCGTTTCTTGTGTGAATAGCTGCTTGGTTCTTACGACTCTAGAACTTGCCATGACAATACATTCCCGGTCCTTATCAACTTAAACCCGAGTAAGTAAATGATAGAGGCATTAGGACTAACCTTTTTCATTTCTACACCATTATTTTCCTTTTTCTTTTACCACCTACCCAAAAATCCCCCTAGTTAGCCCCTTTGAGCCTAAACCTTTTCGTTTCATCACCCAAATAAAAACCCTTTCATCCACCAAAACCTTTTTCATTTTTAACCCTTTATTTTAGTAACAAGTTCGGTTCTTCGTAAAAAAAAAAAAAAAAAAAAAAAATTAATAATGATGAAGCAAAAAGAAAATAAACAAACAAAGTAATCAAAAATAACTTTGTTTGAATAAAAGCTTCATCCAAATATATATATATATATATATATATATATATATATATATATATATATATATATATATATATATATATATATAAGTTACAAAAATACGAAAACCGACACTTGTTACGCTTTCAGCTTTTTTTTTACTAACCACTAACCCAACCACCTACCTTTAACCCTAGCCAACCCTTAACCCACAAAGTCCCCTTGATATCTACAAAGGTATAAAAGTTAAAAAGGAGGAGGATTGATTTCTTGGCAAGCCTATGGTAGGAATAAGTTCCGTGCCGCTCTCGAGTGATTCACTAAAAATACACTTTCGGCCGAGTGTGAGTGATTTCCCCGCGAGGTATGTGAACTTGTATATAAATAGAATTTTAAAAAGGAATGTTATGCCCAAATAAGTAATTTCTGTTATGAACAGTTCTAAATAAATCATTACGAATAGGAGTGTAAATAAATAAAAATAAAACCCAAAAAGATCTTGGAAATCCCGACACTCTACGACAAGCCCAAAACCTTCTCTTCTACCTATTCCATTTGGGAGTGTAAGCCACATATTAAAGAGTTTTGCTTGAGGACAAGCAAAAGTTCAAGTGTGGGGGTATTTGATGTGTGTAAAATGCAACATATAAATTACATCAAATGAGGCATAAAACTAACCCTTTTTTAGTACTAATATTGGAAAAAGAGTGTTTTTGTCTTCCTTTTGTATTTTCAGGATTAAATGAGCTCAAGAACGCAAAAGAAGCAAAAAGACAGCAAAATCCAACATAAATACAATAAAAGGAACATTAGTGGACTACCCGAACCCTCAACGGCACCTTCCAAAGCAAAATAGAGAAAACAGAAGGCTGAACACGCCCCGTTCTCAGCCAGCACGGGGCCGTGCCCAAGAAGCAGCAGAAAAGACAAATCTATAGAAGCTTCTATTGCCCATCACGGGGCCGTGCTCAGCGGACACGGGGGCGTGTCGAAAGTACAGCAGGCGCATTTATTGTAATTGCGAATTACAATTAATGAGGAGAGAGAGTGTCAGACGGACACGGGGCCGTGCCCAGCGGACACGGGGCCGTGTCCAGCTCTCTGTTCGGCCTATAAATAGGAGTGCTTGGATTCATTTCATCTCATCCCTTGGCACACCACCTCTCTCACACTTCATCCACCATCCACCACCATCACAACACCATCATCCACCACCATCATCCATTGTCCATCATAGAGTGTGTGAGTCGTCTCGGGATCCAAGATTGATCGTAAGAGTTCTTGACAATCAAGGCCATGTTTGCCTAAGTCTCTTACATCACTTGGTGAAGACAAAGTGTCTAGTATAATACTTTTTATTTCTAATCTTTTGCACTTTTTATTTGGTTTTGTATTAATGACTTTAATAACTAGTTACTTATGTTGAAGGTGATCTTTCCTTATCGTTTGTCCGTGGTGTCTTGGCATTATTTTACTGTCTATATAAAATAAAGGATTTTCACCATTCATATCTCCACGGTCTATATGGAGGTATGTTGGCTACCTGGTAGGGGGTTAAGGGAACGGTTTGGTAAAGGTCTTGCCATTGTTCAGCGTTTAGAGGTCCTGCAATGGACCTGGGTCAAATTTAGTAGGACCTCCTTCAATACTTCACGGTATTGTATGGCGGGGGTCCAAACTCTTTGATCCCCTCATAAGTTAACTACTATTAATACTATAACCCGGCTATTTAGGACTGTATCCCTGCTGACTCAGACTACTTAGCCGAGGGTAACGTCACCGCCAAAAGCGGGGCCTACCACAATCCTGCATTAATAACTTAATTCATTATCTTCCAATAATCCACCCCTTTAGGATTGTATCCCTGCTGACTCAAACTACTGGGGTGAGGGTAACGTCGCCTTCAAAAGAGGGGCCTACTACAATAACTAAGATAATCTCTTAATTATGTGCAAAAGTGCGGAAATAATCAAAGGTTATACTAGATACGAGTCGGAACCAAGTGATTCATCTTGTCTATCTGTTGTTTTTTTTTTCAGCATTTTAGTTAGTTTTATTTTTCTTAGTTTAAAACATTTTTCTAAATTTTTGTTTTGGTTAGACGTTGAGGATAAACCGGTACTAAAAGCTCTTGTGTCCTTGGACGACCTCGGTATCTTACCAACGCTATACTACACTCAACGATGGGTGCACTTGCCCACATGTGTGTTTAGTGTTAGTAAAATATCGTGTTTTATAAATTTAAAACTTGGCTAAAATAAGTGTTAAAAAGGGCTTAAAATATACACCTAATATATATAACACTTCACACGCATCAGTAGCTTTTACCGGGTCTCCTATTCTGGAACGAAGGTTTATAATAACCTATTAGAATCCTAACGGGTCTTTAATTAAGTCTAAACTTAGACCGGTTAGTTTTAAGGAAAGATACGGTTCAAACGCACGATTAAGCGAAGACCGGAATAGAATGTGATTTAGACCCGACAAGTTTGAAGACTTGTATAATATGGGTAATCTAACCACATTCTGGATTTTGAGATAAAGACGATAAGGTTTGACCCGTTTCGGCTAGTTTATGCAAACTAGTTACATAAACCGAACCGAACGCGCAAGAAGCGTAACGGATAACCATGAGAGTCATTTACAGGTTTCCAAATTTAATATGCCTTAAATATGTTGTGGTATCAGTAGGATACCTTCCATTATGCCCAAAACGAGTTTAATCGCCAATTAAGCCCCGTAGGGGTATTTTGGTCATTTTAAAGATTATAAAAGGGATTAAATAAAATTCTGAGATTCGGTTCTGAATAACTCAGTAAAATAACTTAGTTTATCAGATTATATATGTTGGTGATAAGTCTTATATGACAAAATGGTTTTTAAACCCATACTAGGAGTTTAATACGCGTAAAAAGCCATTTTAAGCGATTTCCGGGTTATACGGGAAATATGAGTTTTCTGATCAGGTTATGAAGTCCAAAATACTTTATTTATTATTTAAAATCAGTAGCAATTGGATTGGTGTCAAAATATTATGTAGAACTCATTTTATAACCAAAAAGGGTATAATCGGTATTTACCGAATCAACGCCATAACCTTAGGTTATGAGCAGGTTAAAAATACTTAAAAATATTAAAAAATCCCAAAATATTATATTACATCAGTGGGTAAAAGGTTTGGTGTCAAAAATTGGGTTTAGATAGGCTTTATGCTAATGACGCCGTTTAATTACCAAAAAGCGTTCTAATTACGTCATTGAGCATAACTCCTAATCTAGACCTCCAACTGATGTGAAAATTTAGGGACATGTTTATAAATCAGTAACAAAGATTATTGTCCTCTCACATTTGCAAAATTCTCGTTTTATGGTCAAAAGGGCATATTGGTCAACATTAGGCAATTAACGGAAATATGTAAACGAATCGGGCAATCAACGAACCAACCACAGAGGGTTATACTATCATGTAACCTGGTCCTAAGAAAGCTCTAAGGCATTTCCAAATCATACTAAAATGGGTCAGAACTGAAGTCAAAGCAAAAGTCAAAGTTTTGCGACTTTCGGTTCCGAACCGGGTCTAAACAGAAAATTGTCGGATCAAACAAGCTTAGACCAGTTCTTATACTTATTACCAAGTTATATGAGTAATAAAATAGGTTACATGCCTTCTACATTGCTAATCACATCTTAATTCGCAAATTAAGTTTCTGTTGACTTTTTATAAACAACTTTGACCCGACATTTGATCTAGTTAGAGCGGGAATCAGAGGGTGCCCTTTTAAGGGTTTAATGCCCACATAATTACCAACTTATAACTACCTTCAATTCGACTAATCACTGGACCATTAATGATTAATTGCTAAGTCAAACGTTAATTACGACGGTTTGACTTTTAAGCTAATAACTAAGCTAAACTCAATTAGGGAAGGTCAAGGATGCTTACCAAAGTCTAATGCACGACCAGAGATGCTTAGAGAAGGCTCTTGAGCTCCAGAGATGTTCAGAAGTGGAGTGGTGATGGTATGATCAAATTTGTAACTAATGACCCTTTATATAGTGCTTTAATCTCACTAGATTATTGACAACTAAGTCTACCATTGGTCATGGATCATCCACAGATGTTCCCTAAGGTCTAAAAAGCATGTAGGGGTCACCCATGGAGTGGAAATATCTGTTTTAAGTCGGTTATTGCGCTTAAACAGGCTGCTGTCCCAACTTTCTGTATCTGGGAACGGACGCGGCCCGCGTAAGTCTCTGTTAAGGCTTACGCGGCCCGCCTGAGTCCTGCTGTCAGATTTCAAACTTTTCCATTATTGCATCCTTGGCTCTTGGTCCTTCGAATGGGCATTCCACTTTATTTCTTGCATTATGAGCCCTCCAAATTGACATATAAGGGCTCCAAGACTTATACCCACTTTGTTAAGTCCTTGGTTTGCTTTGTGTTTACCCGAAAAGTCATAATTTTCAACGTTGACGCTTTAACCCCTCGCATACGAATTTGATCATAACTTTCTCATACGATAACGAAACTTTATGAAATTTTTATCATGTATTCTAGTGAGTATAATTTACCGTTACAAAGCTTCGGGTTTGCTAAAAGGTCACTCAGAGGTATACTTTAAACATGTTGACACATTTAACCCCTGTAGTTTGAAATCTCTCACTTTCTTTCATATTTAGCTTCGTATGATCAATGATTTATTCGTTTAAAGGTATAAACATCGTGTAGGGTTATCGTAAAGTATATTTATCCATTGTTGACATTTTGAATCCTTATATTCACATACTTTTCATGTTTGTCAACTTTAGTCCCTCTATAGTATACTTTCACACGTTCAAGCTTATGACACGTGTCAATACATTATAGGACGTGAATTTTCGAGGTGTTACACAAAATATAAAAAACATAGGGGATCAAAGTTGAAAGTAAAAAGATTGTGAGATTAAATTGGAAAAACTAAAAACTTTTGGGTTAAAACTACAAAATCAAGTAGTTTTTGTTTAAAGTGAAACATCAATTTTTTTTTTAAAAAAAAAAACCCCCCAAAACATAGGGTATAACACCACTAAGCATCATGTCCAAATCCACTATGCATAAACATCCTCCACAAAATACACTTCAAGCATGAGATACAACCAACTAATGCCCATTTATGTTACAAATTAATATGCACAAACATCCTCCACAAAACACACTTTAAGCATAAGATACAACCAACTAATGCCCATTTATATTACAAATTAATAGTATATAAATTTATTATTTATATATTTAATATAAGATAAATAGGAAAGAGATGTATTTGTTTTAAAAATATATTAAATTATTAATTTAGATTTAAGGATAATATTTTATTAAAGTATGATAAGATTTAATATTAATTTATTATTTATTTAGTTAATATAAGATAAATATAGATTTAATGATACCTTCAATGAATGACACGTGTCCAAAAGTTGGTTTCTTTTATTATAGTAGATATATATATTACAATTTACCATAATACACTAGTACTTAACATCTTATTTCATAGTATTACCCTATCGTATACTTAACATCTTATTTCATAGTATTACCCTATCGTAAGGCCAGGCGGGGCGGTCCGTGATGGACGCCCGGCCATGTTGGTCACGCGTGATTTTTGAAACGCGTTATTTCCTTCACACGTTGAACTTTGATGTTGGTCCATGTTGGTCCGCCGCCTCCATGTTTTGCAGAGATTTCATTTGTCGTTTTTCTAATTGAACTTTGATGAAAAGTTCAAATTTAGCCCCTCAACTTTTGTTTAGCTATTTTTAAATAGCTATTTTCTATCACTAGTGACCACCCCCACTACATTTCTATCACTAGTGATAGAATATTGGGTGATGACATGGCATGAGTTGATTGGATATTGGGAGTGATAGAATTCTATCACTAGTGACCACCCCTCCTCCCCTAAACACATGACTAATTAACTATGTGTGTGTGTCTTTTTGATGATATAATTATTTAAAATATATTTTTTAGTATTATTTATTAAAGCGTATAAACATAAAAAGTAGACCATTCTGAATATTATATAGGCATACTTTAAGTGTTTTTACTATTATTTTTTTTTTTTTTGGGACTTTTCCACAGAGATGTTTATGAAAGACATATGAATAAGTTTACAAGTTACATCACCAGTCAAAATTAATTCAAGTTGAAGCTCAGTTAAACATTTACCAGTGTGCTTTTAAAAGACGTTGATGGCATGCTTATTTTACTTTATATGTATAAAGAAAAAAAAAAGTATTTCGATAAAAATTATGGTACTTTTAAGGAGCATTTTATTCATTTATTCATTTGACATGACATCTTTATCAAATTTAATCCTTACTTGTAGTTGAACGTTGTGGAATTAAATGCAGAAGTTATTTACTTAGAAACAATCTTGAATTCTTTTTTTAATTCTTGTACCAAAAATGCCATATTCTATCTCAAACGTACTGCTAACTCACGTGATATTGGCACACTTAATATGGAACTAATTCTTTATGTGATATATGTACTTATATATAGTACCACTACCAACCATATTGAGGAAAACCCCTCCAAACCCAAGTAACATTAATGACCTATAATATAATAATATTAAACAAAAAAAAAAAAAAAGAGATCATATACACATACATGATGCAATTTGGTGGGTTTTTACTTTTTAATGTGTGTTATCAAGTGGTTGTTGAAACTTTGAAGAAGTTTAATATAAGTAAAAAATAAAACATAGTACTATAGTCTCGTATTGGTCAATGCGAGTATCCGTACTATAGATACGGGGATGAACCTTCGTACATACAACAAAGCAACCAGGATCTCGTGGATGATGAGCAACACCCCAACCCAAAAGTTTCCTATGAAACTAACCAGGTATGGCATTCCTTTAGTTACGTATGAACCTAACCAGGCTATCCGGACCACGGATACGAGGTGAACCTTCGTATTTTTTTTTTATAATAAATACCTTTATAAATCTTGTTAAAACGATACATATTGGACAAAAAAGTAAGTAAAGATAAAAATATTATATGCCTTGTATTGGCCAATACAAGGCGTATAGTCCCCCAAAAATCAGTCGTGGCCTGACGGTTTGTCCTATACACTGCGTAAAGGCCATTACGTGGGGCTGGATGTTGAGTTAGGGTGTTTTTTTTTTCTTTTTTTTTTTTTTTTGGGGGGGGGGGGGGGGGGGGGGTACCTGACGTGAGATGATAGTATAAATGAGTTAAGTGGAGGGCATGGCTACATTACTAGTTGACCATCTTTTATTTAGGTGATTTTAAAGCTATACACACAAAGAATCATCATATATATTAAATGGTCGTACAGATGGAGATGGAATTGTCACTGTTTAATAACTGTACAGAAGGAATCACCATGATTAAACAACCATACAAGAAAAAGATGTATACCCTAACAAAAACAGACAAAAAAAAAAAAAAAAAAGAATTACCTACAACTACAAAGTTCATGTGGGGGAATAGTGTCAGGCAGCTGTCTGGCACTCCCCCATTGGACCAAATTTTTTTTAAATTAATTTTATTCCTAGTTTAAAATTACTCTTTCGTCCTTTGTTTAAAATTACGGTTTTGCCCCCAGCGCAAAATAAAATTATAATCTTGCCCCTAGCTCAAAATTACGCTTTTGCCCTCGGTTCAAAACCTCACTTTTACTTTTGTTCCCAGCTTAGAATTACGGTTTCACCCTCCGTTTAAAATTACATTTTTGCCCCAAGTACAAAATTTGTCTGGCACTTCCCCATCGGACCAGCCCAGTTTTAATTTAATTTTATTCCCAGTTTAAAATTATGCTTTCGTCCTTTGTTTAAAATTACGATTTTGCCCCCAGCTAAAAATAAAATTATAATTTTGCGCTAGCTTTAATTTACGCTTTTGCCCTCGGTTCAAAAACTCACTTTTCATTTTGTTCCCAGTTTAAAATTATGGTTTCGCCCTCCGTTTAAAATTACGTTTTTTCCCCCAGCTAAAAATAAAATGTTGTTCTTTCCTCTTGCTCAAAATGACGATTCTGCCCTCAGCTCAAGATTACGCTTTTGCCCACTGTTCAAAATGAAAATATGTTTTTCCCCCTAGCTAAAAATTATGATTTTGCTGTCAGTTTAAAATTATGATTTCGCCTCTGGTTCAAAATATAATTACGATTTTGCCCTCTGTACAGACATACATGTCATGAGAGAGAAGCCCAAAATTACGGTCATATCATCATTTTTTTTTCATAGCAAAATCATAGTAGTCTTTTTGTAATTGATTGAGAATTATTCGGCCATCGCCCCGCAACGCGGGCGGGGCATCTACTAGTTCGACTACAATTACAAGAGGGGTCAACATCACCATAAAAACAAGCGTTTGTTTTAACATGTATTTGCTAAAGGAAACCCTAAGTTACTTATCCGTCTTATTGATCTGATTGATTTTTAGGACTACACGTCTGTATATAAAGAATCGTATAGAAAGAATCGTCATGACTCATGGTTAAGCTCTCATACAACACATCAACACCCCAAAATGACCGAAAAATAAATCATGATTGCAAATTTCAAGAGGGGTTCAAAACTTCAAATCATGGGCGGAGTTAAGTGTATTAGGAGGGGTAGGCGGTAGCATGGGCGGGTTGCACGGGCTACCCCTCAACCCTGTCTCCGTACCTTTTCGTAGTGTATAAAAAATCCGGTTTTATACAAAGGATACCCTGATCCTAAAAAAAATAATTGGGATGCCCCTGAGTTTTTGGGTCAGATCCGCCACTGGTTCAAATAACCATGAACAAACAATTGCTCATTTTAAAACATATTTGTTAAATCATGCCTACCATTCCAAGATGAAATGCAGCATATAATGCTACCAACAGCAAAATAAAACCATTTCAAGGTCATTGCTACAAGCCCTAAAAACATCATCTCAAGAACCCTACAACAAATTCACAACCAAACCCATAATCTTGAAACCACGTAAACACTAGTGTTTCCGATATGTTTGCCGCTAAAATCATATCATTCTGGGTTCAAATTTTAACTAGCATCAACGGTTGTCTCCGCAAGTTCAAGGGTAACAGGGCAGTGATCACTCCCATAAAATCCTGCAAGAAAATAAACACATTTTTACATTTAAAGTGACAAAAAAATGCAACAATTGTAATTAAGTGCGCGCATTTGTGAAAGTAAATTCATCATATATTCATACCCTCCAATTCAATCCCTTGGCCATGCATTTCACATTTGACAATTCTGTCCTTTAGTTTCTCCGACACTAAATGATAGTCTATTCTCATCTTTTTACCGCGATGCCTGTAAAGATCCATATGAATAGTAACAAAAAATGATACACAAATCATAAACTGAAAACAAGTTTTTGATATCACAAAGGACTTACTTTCCGATAGGGTTGCCGCACCATGAAAAGCCACGCTCCATATCTTTTTCCTTGTGGAGATATCTATATGCGTCTATTAGCTTTCCCCTAACAAATTAATACATAAAAATATAAAATATCATGCACGGTTTAAGATTTTAAATTAACTAATACATTACACTAATATCACAACAGCATTACATGTCGCTCAAGTATCAATTTGGTTTTATTTATGCTAATTCTGACCAAAGACGTGCCTGATGACGAAAAAGCCCTAAAAGATTATCGTCAAGTTATAATTTTCAGTTACTTTTTTGTCAGTTTTCAAATTGTTCAGCTTATCTTACTCTAAATTAGGGGCAAATTTGACATTATACAATTTTGTATGAATCTACTTAGTTAATATTTGGGGTATTTAAAATGTTGAACTAGGGGCAGCAATTCTTGACACGAACCCGAATCCCGACATGAAAAAAAACAGGTTTGGGTCGACTAACACGAACCGTTTTGGGTTAGGGTTGGCCTGTATAAAAACGGGTTAACCCGTTTAACTATTTAGAAAACAAAAAATTTATATATTTTTTTTGTTTTTTCCGTTTCTATTTTATATGGTTAGTCATAATTATGTTAAGTTTGACACATTTAATAAAACGTAACAACTCGCTTACAAATTGTCAACTTGTATGACTCATTTAAAAAAACGGCTTAAACGAGTCGTGTTCGGATTGACCCGAATTTATATGTGTACGTGTTAGGGTCTAAATCTTTGACCGGATAATAATATGGGTCGGGTTCGGGTTGGACGTTTCAACCCGACACGATTGACGCCCCTATGTTGAACCATTGAAACAGAATCAAAATTATGCGTACTCTTTTAGTATGGAACCGAACCGCTTCCTCTCAGACAAGGTAAAACCAGGTTGCCCACAATCCTGCAGTTGACAAGTCAACTTAGTTTCTGAATTAAGAATTAGATTAGCAGTTTACGAATGTTCTAGAATTTTTTTTTCTGGAGAACTAGAAGAAACGAAGTTGCTTCACTACTGCATGTTGTTTGTTTAATTGATAAGAGTCCTCTTGAAAGACATATATTGAACTTTAAAATGGATATGATTTTCTTTCGACGTTTAAGATAATTAGTTTCAAATATGTAGAAGAACAAAGATAATTAGTTTCAAATATGTAAAAGAACAGCCGTATTGTTTTAAATATTAAAAACCAAATTTGACATGCATCTTGCTTTTGACAATTTTAAGAACAAAACCTCTTTGTTTGGAGGAATATAACCATTAAGCTTTGCACTTCGAAAAAAATCCGGATGACTAACATCAATATCTTCGTGACTGCACAAAAAATAAACACTCTCATTAGAAATTAAACAAAAATCAAATAAAAAAAACAAATTAACCTGAGGCTGATAACACATGCATATGCTTAATAATAAGGATAAAGGTACCTAACATTAAGATCACCACACCAAATAAGGGGTTTATCTGTAGATTGCAAGACGAATTCTTTCATTCTTTTATCCCATTTTCGTCTCCTTTGAAATGCATTTTCTTCATCTTTCCAACCATTGTTTGGTACATATGTATTCATTATCCGGAACGATTCAAATTCAGCTATAATAACTCTGCCATCTGCTTCATGTTTGGAAACTAGAAATAAAAAAAAAAAAAACATCATCAATAACAAGTATTTCGCGACGTAAAATGTTTATTTAATACAAAATATAATAATACATGGGTATGAGAGTGGCACACCTGAGGGATCTAGGTTGAAAGAAACCTTTTTTGGTGGAAAACATTTCTTTACAAACAATGCGGTTCCAGCATACTTTGTATCAGAAAGAGACCACCACACATCGTATTTTCTGAAGGTGGGACCCGATAATGCCCGTGTTATAATCTGCAATATTTGTTAGACAGCATAAGTTATTGTATGCAGTGAATAACCTAAACTGTTTTTGACAAATTTCCAAATGTTAATATGTTTTCAAGACATTAAATGGAAACAAATAACAACGCATAACAATTTCTTCAAAGTTCAAATCAATCTTGAATCTTAAACTTGAGATAAAGAAGTACCAGTTTTTCCTCGCGTGACGAATTGTTATCGTCCTTCAATTCTCTAGGGTTTTTCGGAGCACCTTTGGCTCCAGCTGCAGGCATTCTCACTTCCTACCATCGTTAGATGAATATCAACAACTTATCTTTTTCCAAATATCACACATTCTTTTGTTTCTAATTCTCATTATGCAATGACAAATGCAAGCTTCTTTATGTCTAGTTTCTCATAATTATGTTGCATTTGTAACTATATCACCTTTTTAAATATCATCATTAATGGTTCTTCTGCATGCTTATCACTTATATAAAAAACAATCAAATGGTCATAAAACTAAAGTTCCCAAATAAATAACCACTAAGAAATGCATCTAGAGTTCTAGAGCAACAAAACCAAACACTAAAAAAGCACAGAATGAAACTAAAATTTCATAATATTACCACTAAATCAAAATGAATGTTAATTTCAGACCACAATTTCAACACAGCAGAAAAAAGGTATATTTTTTTTAAATTTTTTTGGTTCCATAAATCTAAAAATTCAACAGCCCTAAAACCCATTTCACAATTTATGACATCCAACAACACAAATCCACAATAACGTGACAACATTCCTCAAATTCTCATAAATAAGACAAAAAAAAAATTGAATTCAAACTTCTTTAGGGTAAAAAAAAATTAAGAAAATAAAAATAAATAAAAAATGAGGGGCAGAATGTGACCTGTATGGCGATGACATCAGGGTCAATGTCATCGATGAAGTTGGTGAACTGAGGCCAATTGTTTTTAACACGAAGAAGAAAGCTGTTGGCATTCCAAGTTAAGAACTTTGTGGGTTCTTTCTTTTGGGATTTATTATTCTCCTCATCTTCAACAACTGCTGCTGGTGTTTTTGTTTCACCGTCAACTGCTGGTGTTGCTGAAGAAGAAGAGAGGTTGGGTTTCTTGAAGGAACCATCTTTTTGCACTGGTTGAAAGAATCGCTTCATCCTCTGATTTTACTCATCACAACTCGCTCTTCAGCAGCTGCGTTCTATTGGATATTATTGAGTAATTGACTTGGGCCTTTGTTGGATCGGTTCATTCTGTGTAATAGGCTCCAGGCCCATATACCAACCTCACATAATAAATATCAATATTTGTGGCCCGAATCTGAAACCGAACCGGTACTAAATTTATCGAATCGAATCATTTTCGGTATCCACCTTTTGGCATTTCAGGATCGGTACTTACGGTTTAATATGGTACTGGTATTTTACCGTTTTTTACCTTCAAGTACTGTATGTACCGAGCATTTTCAATACTAGTACGGGTACCTAGTTTTGGCAAATTTCAGGATCTTCGGTACCAAGCTCATACCTAGTTTTGAGTGAATGAAATTGAAGATGTTGTAAGTTGTAACATATGAAGTATGAACGAGTGAATTAACATCTAAATATTTCATGGAAATATTTTCATGGTTTTATATACTCACATGTGTATTATAAGTTATATAAAAACACGATTCTTGCGGTTCTCTACTTACAAATAAAAATGATTTTGTATTGAACGCGTCGATTAAACCCAATAACCAAGCTACAAAGTACTTGTTCGGTTTGATATTTTCAAGTTTGGATTTTTACATCCAAACGTCATTGTGAGAAGGCATTATTGCCTAATGGAGATGAATATAATCGGGTGGTTCCATTAGTGACACGATGATGCTCCAGTAGTTCTTCAGTGATCCAAATTTGCCGTTCAAAAAAAAAGATATGTTTAGAGCGTTCCAAAACAAGTAATTTGCTATAAACATAACCGAGTATACCAGTTTTGCCGCAGTTCATCAGTTTTGTGATTCCCTGCGGGGTTTTACTCGCTTGCAACCATTATATCAGTAAGAGTATGAGAAACATATGTAATTTCTTTTATTGCATGCTAGAACTCCACATTTACATAGATCAAAGCTTCAACACCAAAAAAAAAATCGACAAAGAGGTACTGAAAATTGAAGAAACAGATATATGCATTATGTACAAATTACAAACACTAATATCCCAGAACAACAATTATGTCAAATAACATTCACATACAAAAGTTAATTAAGAAGCGGTGCACACACTCTACACATTGCTGCTGCTTTAATCATATTAGATTTAGCAGCATCAAGCAACGGGTCAGCCTGAAAAGCTTTATTAAAACAGAACTTCGCTTCTTCCCATCGCCTTTCAGCGACAAATACAAGCCCTAGATTGTTATATGCAGGAGCATAACCGGGCTGCAGATCCAACGATTTAGTAAACATGGCTTTCGCACACTCATACTGCTTTCGCTGTCTGTAAAAGTTTCCCAGATTACAAAAGATCGTATGGGCCTGTTCGGGCTTTGCCAATGATAAGGCCCGTTTATATACTTCTTCAGCTTGTAAAGATGACGCGTCTGATAGTTGCAGGGAGATACCTAGGTTTGACCAAGCATATGAACATTCCTTATCGCGAGCAACTGCGGCTTTGAGGTACGTTTGCGATGTTTTGAAGTCTTGAATACAAAGACTATGAAGCCCAAGTTGGTGCCACTGTACTGGATCATCGGGGTCCTCTGATATCGCCTGAAAAACAAAGCCCACGTTATGTAAATGCTTCCATTTTAATTTTAGAGTAAAATGCCATTTCCGTCCCTGTGGTTTGGCTAGTTTTGCAAATTTCGTCCAAATGTTTGTTTTTTCTGCATTTGGATCCAAACGGTTTGAAATCTTGTCATTTTCATCCATCTCGTTAACTCTCACCATTTTTCTCCGTTAAATCAGGGGTATTTCCATCTTTTTTGCTAACTTAAAGGGCAATTCGTTTTTTTCACTTTATGTAAAAAGACCAAATACCCCTGAAAAAGACCGACTTGCCCTTTAAGTTAGCAAAAAAGACGGAAATACCCCTGACTTAACGGAGAAAAATAGATGGAGTTAACGAACCGGATGAAAATGTCAAGATTTCAAACCTTTTGGAGATGCGGAAAAACAAACCTTTGGACGAACGTCGCAAAACTGGCCAAACCTCAAGGACGAAAATGGCAGTTTGCTCTTTATTTTATGTATTTTTATAATTTAAATAAAAAGTCACCTGCTTTAAACTGTAAAGTGCTCTTTCTTCAACTTCCATTAATTCATTTTGTTCAACCTTAAATCCCGCTGCGATTTCATGTTGGGCCTTGTGGACCATAGCAAGCCCGGCCCAAGCTATGGGGAGCTCAACCGCAAGTGCATCCCCTTCTTTTAATATCGAAGCCATTTCATTTCCGGCCCAAGAAAGCTGTTCACTAGGATTTTGTGACCGTTCAGCTTCTCTGATTCGATGAACAGCAACAGCGTATCGAGTCGCCAAACAATTGGACTCCAATTTTGCAGCCTGCAATTAACTAAAAAGTTGAATAACTGTATGATCTGTTTTACAAAAATGATATTAGCAAAAGACGACAATTACCTTTTCCAAACACTTGCCGGAGTGGTAATGATCACCAGCCATGTAATATGCGTTAGCGAGATTAGTCCACACGTGAGCGGCTTTCGGATCTGCTTTTGCGGCAGCTAATAAACATTCTTTAGCTACGTTAACTGCTGTAACTCTATCCAAACAAGCCCCGTTTTCACCGTTTGCCCCTGCACCTAAAATTGGAGCCCTAGACGTCATTAATATACTGATTCTACTTAACTTTTAATAAGTTTTTAATACATCTAGATTGACTCCATAATCGTCTAATATATAGTATTATAAACAAATTAATAAAATAATAGGGCGGATTGAAAATTATTAACATACCTGCGACTACAGAACCATATTTACACAAAAGAAGCGCGGCATAGTTAATAAAAACCGAAGGGTGATTTTGGTCTTTTAAGATCAGGTCTTGGAAACATTTTGCTGAAAGTTCCAAGTTTCCGCTGGATGATGAATATAATTAAAAGTACGTATGTCAATGTAAGAAATAACAATAAGATTAAGAGGGTGTTTGGATGTGTGCTTTGCTTTAGATTATCTAATTATATGATAATGACTATACGCCAACTAGTAAAAATTAAAAGTGTGAGGTCGTTACTTTTGAAGATGAGCCATTCCAAGGTTTCCAATGCAATCCAAGTTTTCAGGGACAACCGCCAGTAAAGATGAAAGCACTGATATCGCACTCTAAACCAACAATATAATGATATAAACGAGAATGTACTTGCTATGAAGATAATAATGAAAAAAATCATTTTTACCTGCAAATGGCCTGATTTAAGTAGCAATACACCTAAAGTGTTCCAAACCGATGCCTGCCTAATATCGGATGCCATGGACTCGTTTAACTTGCGGATTATTTCTTCAAGCTCCTTACCCTCTGGTTCTTTTCCTGAACCATACTCTTCCGAACTTCCCAGCAAAATACACTATGAGCTTACACAAACGGATAACAAATTAATAAGTGTAATAATAAAGTTTTAGCGCAAGTAGAACTGTAGAAGTGCAAAGTTGTAATGCACCTGGGCATGATGAGTCTGGATTAACGAAAGTAAATCGGGCCTATCGATATCTTCATCACCACGAAGCAAGATTTCTTCTGCCTTTTCATATGCAGAAACCGCCTAATATTTTCCTTTTAAGTCAGTACAAAAATAACAGAAAAATATATTAATAACGGGCAAAATCCTACCTTTTGTGGTTGTCCCATTCGTTGGTACATTAGGCCAAGTATAAAATGAACATGTGCGTTTTTAGGCATCTTTCGTGCAACGTGTACCAAACCCTACAAGAATTCAGGTCACATAACAATTAGCCAAAGCATTTTTCGTTGTATAAAAACTAGGGAGTCCGATATGCTTTCAAAAACAATCTCATTTCAACAAACGCGTCACCAAAGATGAGAACTCACTGTTTTAAGGCTGCTGACTTTTTCCTCACGAGATGAGGGCAATCCTGGACCGTTATGATCACCTTCCGCATCAGCTCCACAATCAATGGGAAACTCCATCTTTCCGCTTCGTGAACGGGATTTCACAAGTTTTTTAGACTGCTTACTTTCTAGTTCAACCGTATCCGAATCTTTTCCCAGAAAACTCATTTTATCTTGATTATTTTCTTCATTACTCAACCTACACAACCACATCTATCACACAACAGCATAACTAGTAATTCATAATTCCATTATTTGTTCCTAGATGCACACCACATTTACAATTATACAGTTGTAATTTGTAAATGCATCTTATAAACACACTCAACAAATTACCAAAAAATAATTTTGTGAAGCTGAAAACACTCAATTAGTATCTTAAAAATCACTAATTTAAGATAAATTTAATCTACCTGAACCTAATTAAGTATATAAAATTGGGGAACAGAATAAAAAAAAGAAAAGGCAGAAATTTTTAAGATCAAATGTGAATGGAAATAAGAAAAAGAAAAGGAAGAAATGTAAGAGACCTGGGAAAAGAATCGATGACGTCAGAATCGGTAGGTGGGTCAACGTTGAGGTCAGCTAGAACGACTATTTTAGGGGGGTGGGGTCGTGAACTTTCCTCCGGTGCGGCGGTGGTGGCGGAGGAGATTGTGTGGACGCCGGTGGGGTGGTTAGTCGCCGGCGGTAGAGACATTTTGTTAGGGTGTGGTTGTGGGCTGGAGATGAAATTTGCCATAGTGGTTGTTTATATAGTCTTCTATTGTCTAACAAAAATATTTAGAGATTCTTTTTTTCTATTTTTAAATGTTTTTAACAAATTTGGTTATGAGAAAAATCCTTCGAAATAAAGTAAGTAGGTGTTATGATTGATAAATTAATATACCTATCAAACAAAAAAAAAAAAAAAAAAAAATTGACTATCTTGTTTTAATACGTTTATATTTTCATTTTCATAGCCTCTGGTTTTTCTAATGTATGAGCATCTTGATTTGTTAATGGATATTACTAGAACGTGTTTGAGCTATGTAGTGTTCTTGAGCGTTTATTCATGTATAAGGATACGGTAAAGACATCTTATGCGAGAAAGGAGAGCACGTGCAGAGTGATGATGTGGCTGACGTTTTTTAGGTTTTCCATTGTGAATGCTTTAACACACACAATGGACGTTTATAAATATATATATTTTTAGCTTGAATTATGTTAGTATGAAAGCATGGAAAAGAATGTGGTAAAAAAATATTTATTCGGTTCTAGCGTGATAAATATTGATAAAAATGGATTCATGTTACGACTTTTTAGGAAAAAAGCATTAAATTACTAAATTTAAATAATTGTGTCTCATGCGAAGTCTCATAAGGCCATACCCGTTACTAGTACCTATCATGTCCACATGCATACCGGCGGGTATCAAGTTAACCCACCCGCTTATGGTTTTATCTGGCTAAAATTTACTCGTTGAAATGCTCATTACACAAAACCTCATCTTGTACCCGTCTCAAAATCAATTTGAAATCATAGTTATTAATAGCGTCCATAGTGGACGCTATTGCGAATAGCGTGGCGTGGCGCCTATATGCCGCTACAAGGTTCTTAGCGACCAGATGGCGACCTTCGGCGATGAATTCTGGCGCCGGCGCTGCTTTTTGGCCCGAAACATGTGAGAAGAAGATGCAGTAGTGGCGTGTTTTACACTTCTAGGGTTAAATAACTTTAGGTATTTTAACATTTAACTCCTCTATCTTTCACCAGTTTATATTTAGCCCCTAAAACTTGTAATTTTTACATAAAAAGTGTAAAATTAGTTTGTGTATTTAAACATTTAACCCCCTCTATCTTCACTAGATTACATTTGGTCCTTAGACTTCTGAATTTATGCATAAAAAATATAAAATTAACATTATATACATATATAAATTATAAATATCTATTTTTAAAATTTTTAAATTTTCTACTACCTTATCGCTACACACGAAATAGCGATCACTATTTCATCGCTATCGCGACGTAGGATATAGGTACCTTGTTATTTGTCGTTATTCGTTATTGATAACTATGTTTGAAATATCAAATATTCAACTACACTTCTAACAATTTTATACTTTAAATAATTTTAAGTTTCTAACAGCTTCAACACACTGAACAAACTATCTATTATATCTTTTTTATAATTATATAATATATTAATATATTCGGTTTCGATACGGATAATTAGACGGACAACACCATACCCATCCAAAACCCGCAAAAGAATGCTTAAATATGATGTAATACCTATCACATACCCAAAAATCCATACCAAATGTTCAGATTTCCAGCTGAGGTTCTTTTAATCCAATAATCCCCAAAAAAACACATACAACATTTTCTTTACAAAGCTATGTATGTAATAAAACAACAAAACATTCTTTACACCTTATGAACCAACTAGTCAAAGCCATTCTCTAGCTCACCTCATTAAACTATCCATTACAAAGTTGTTTACTAAATCCATGTTTTGAGGACCGAACCCACCTCCTCATGTTCAAGCAGGTCGAGCCGGGCTTTCGAACATCCCAATGGGCTCTTACAAAACAAGATGAAAGGTCAAATCTTGAATCATCTGCTTCCAACTGTATCTGACCCACGATCCCGTGACCATTTCTTCTTGTTCTTCCAAAACTCGTCTTTCTTTGCCTTCTTAACCTTAACCCAGCCCAACTTACTACTAATTATACCCATAATCGCGCTCTTATCCTTCTTGTTCTTAGTAGCAGCTTTCACATCCAAAATCGACCGCAACTTATGATATGATCTGGCATCAGGCACTTGCCCACTTTTCACCATTTGTTTATGATAATAGAACGCCCTCTTAAAATCTCTAACACGAACATAAGCATAAATCATGGTGGAATAAGTAATTGAATCAGGTTTCAATTGTAGCACAGCCATCTCCTTTAGCAGTTGTGGCAATTTACCTTCTTGCCCTCCACGTGCATACGCGTTTATCAGCATGTTATATGTCATAACAGTTGGCTGAAAACCATTTTTCCCAAATTCGCATATCACATCTCGTGCTTCTATATACATACCTTGTTTAGCAAACCCGTCTACAAGAATATTAAACGTGACTCGTGTTCCTTCCACTTTATCCTTAATCATCATTTTCCATATTCGCATTAACGACTCGGCGTCACCAGCCCGTCTGAATGCATCCAGTAAAGCCGTGTAGGTTTCTATTGACGGTTTTACCCCTTCTTGTAACATGTTTTGAAATGCCACATCAGCTTTTTCATGCCACCCGCTGATTGAATACGCGTGTATAAGAGCTGTGTAAGAATGGGATGTCGGTTTTATACCGTTTTTTTTCATCTTCAAGAACGCATCAGCAGCCATGTCACTCATTCTCTTCTGTCGCCCATAAGCACTAACTAAACAAGTATACGATTTAACGTCCGGTTTTAATCCTGTCTCTTCCATTTCTTCCATCAATTTTTCGATAACTTCCGGTTGCATTCTTCGACTGTATGCATCCATTAATATGTTGTAAGAAGCAGTGGTGGGAACAATTCCTTTTGATTTCATTTCAGCAAATAGACCTTCGGCTTCTTCGATTTGATTTGATTTGCTATAAGCGTTTATAATTGTATTGTAGATAATTGCATTAGAAGCGATCCCTTTTTTCTCCATTTCTAACTGGATAATAAGAGCTTCTTTCTTCAAACCCTCGTCACAAAACGATTTAATTAGAGCACCCATAACTTCTAAGCTCCATTTAAGTCCTCTCATGTTCAAGATTTCAAAGAACTCCCATGCGTCTTTTGCACTGTTGCCCTTTTTCCTCATGATTGTAATCATTATAGAACACGTTACGTGATCTGGTTCAACGTTGTCTTTTTCCATTGCCTCAAACAATCTCCAAGCATCATCGTACCTAAAACAAAATCCCGAAATTCCAGATTAGAAAAAAAAATACATCTTAGCATAAACATTGCTAAAACATATGAGCATTAAGACAACAAATTTATTGAGATATATGTGAAATCGACTAATTATCTCTAATTTTAGGGGGTGTTTGGATATGTGTTTTAAGAGTGATTGTTTTAAGTCCAAGAATCAAATTATTGGTTTTACATACATCTTAATAATCTACTCAATTCCATGTGATTGTTTGTCTTTTGTTTGGTTATGAATCAAATGAAACCAAACAACACATATGTCAATTCGATAACTCTGACTCATAGGAGGCTATGAAATCAAAATATCATAATTATTCATTTATTCCAGATTTAGAACATTTATCACCTCAAGACATATCATATATCAAACATCTTAACAAGTAACACATTCTATAAAGCAATGTATTAGACAATAAGGTCAAAAAGAAACACCTCGATCGATAAAAACCGAGCCGAAATCATGGAATCATAGTATCATACATTCATACACATGAACTAGTGATAATCTAATACTATGAACAAATGTGTTATAAACACGAAAGATAAAAACTAATACCTCCCGCAATACGAAAGAGCCGAGATAGCCGAATTATACACATGAACTTGCTTAAACTCCACAGAATCAGGTAAATTATCAAACAAAATCATCACTTTATCACCCATTCCTGCTCTTCCCAACACAGGAAACAAAGCAGAATAAGCCCATGGTGTAACCAATGAAGGCTCCTGCAAACTCATCCACTCAAAAAAATACAAACAACACATTATCAACCCCTCTTCTTGACCCATCAATCCCAATACTTGAACACACTCTCTCTCACTCAATCTCCCTTCAAAAGGGCCCAAAACCTCCCCTAAAGTCACATTCTCCTGCAAATTCCTAGCAATTTCAATAATCCCATTCACACAATCACTCCCACTACTAATTCCCACTTCAAATTCCTTTCCAGATTCAGTAACATCAATGTCGAGTTCTCCGTATTCATCCGGATTTAATTCGGGTTCAGTTTCGGGCTCTTCGGGATTTAATTTGGGTTCTTGATTGGTGATGGATGGGGAGAGGTGCCAAGAAGAACGGCGGTTTTTTTGGAGGGTGAATTTGCCTTCATGAGGAGGGTCTGGAAACTGAGAAGAAGTTTGAAATTTGAAGAATTTATGAATTGGGTCTGTGATAAATTCATCTTTTTGGGGTTCTGTTTGTGAGTCTGAAGTGTCTTGTTCTTGTTCTTCGAGAAAAGGGAGGAAGATTGAGGATGAAGGGTTTTGATTTTGGGGTGAAGTAGCAGAGAGAGATGTGTGTTTTGTGGGTTTAGATAGAGAGGTTTTGTGGCGGCGAAGATGACGGTGGAATGGGGTGGTAGACGGTGGGAGAGTGAACAACGGTGAGGGTAGAGGATGGTGGTTGAGGGTGACGGCCATCGTTTGAGCTCCAAGGTTCACAAAACCTGGTTTTGGGTTCGAACCGGATCGGTTTTGAAACAGGTCAATGAAACTCAAGATCAGATAGAGCAAACCGGTTGGGTTTGAAAACCGGGTTTTAAAGGAAAACTATACTAGATCGGTTTGCAAACCGGTTTTAACGTATTGTTTAATTAGAGGTTCATTTGAACCGGATTCAACGTGTATATGCTCAAACCGGCTTAAACTTATGGATTGTATGTATTCGGGTTACCTCTTATTTAAAACACAAGTGTCTTTACCAAGTGGGCTAACTTCACACTGGCAACGACTATATTTTATCATTTTTATGTTTGTTTACATAAGAACGTACCAAAATACGGTAAGGGTCAAACAGATCGATAAACCGAACACACGTTTAAGAGTGATGCAGGCTCAAGTGTAGAGGATCGGGTCATGACATTTCTGGAGGCCCATGATCGAGCTTCCAAGGGTGTTTTACGAAAACGAGCATAACTTTGGCTACAGGTCTCCGTTTTAGGCGTTCGACCAGTCAAACCGAAGCTTGAAACGAGGAGCACGTCATGGCAAGAACCCAAAGGGGCCTTGTCCAAGTTTCACCCCAAAAACGCATTTTCAAGGGAGTTTTGGACACTTTTTATGTTTTTTCGGTGTTTTATACATTTTGTTTTTGGGCTTGTGTTTGGCCCATGGCCTTTTTGTGACCCATTTCGAATTTCAGTCTCTATTTATGTCTTTCTCTTGTAATTTGGATGGTCAGAATTGAATTTTGAGTTTAATCACATTTCACTTCAAATTCTTTGCCCTTTGAGTTGAATTTTGGGGGTTTGAAAGATCATCACGGGTATTCACAGAATCAACGTGATCCATTCTTCGTTATCTTGACACACGCTACATCAAAGAGTAATCTTAGCTTTATTATATTATGGAAAAATAACTCAAAGACCACAATACAATAGCATTCCAACTCTCGTACATAGCCCTAAACTTGGCTATGTATTTATAGTTTAAACCCGACTTGATCAACAACAAACATTAAGCAAAACCCCAATTACTCCTTAAATCATGAAACTCACATGTTGTTAGAGCTATATTGGCTGGCCAACCAACTTGTGAGGCCTCTAGTAATTATATTGTAAACAAATAATATATGTGAGAGAGATATAACTGTTGGTGAATATGTCATACTTGTCTTGATACGTAGTGGTTGAGGCAGACATGAACAAAAGTTGTTCAACTCCAACACGGGAAACCGTTCCTTCAAGCCAGTGGCGGACTTAGAGTATAAATAGGGGTAGCACGGGCTACCCCTCAACCCCGTCTCCGTAGTGTAAAAATACCCCTTAACTTTATTTCCGTAGTATAAAAATACCCCTCAACTCTGTTTATGTTATATAAAGGATACCCCTGATCCTAAAAAAAAAAAATAGGATACCCCTAACTTTTTAGGCTAGTTCCGCCACTGCTTCAAGCAGTGTGAAAATGACCATGTTCAACCCCATTCCCCAAATGGTGAATCCATGCTTACAACATGCCAAAACCGATCTGGTTCAACAAATCCGACAAGTTGGTCTAGTTTTTAAAACCATCAACATAAGAAGCAACAAACCCTTTGAATAGGTTGACACAAACGCCACGGTAACTTGTGTGTCACAATCCAAAGAGAGACAAAATCTGAATTGTTGAGAAAATGTCCTTGTGTTTAATATATAGCATCGTTTTCTTCATTCAATGCAAGGTAACACACATTTTGGAAAACCTTTTATATGGGTTGCGATGTCCATAATATGACCACCTAAACACCCTACAATGGAATTTGAACGTCTCACCATTTGGATTTGAGAAATTCACCAATGTCATTGAGCCAAAAAGTTGTTAATATATCACACCCCTACTAACCCAACTAAAAAACATCCGATGGTCCATCAATAGAACATTTTCCTCCAAATAACCAACTAACATCCATGCTTTCCACCTACAATTCTCCAAACGTTGGTTTTATTTTTAGACTCCCTTTTTAAAAATTTCTTGTTCATAAATAATGAATTGAGTAAACTGCTAAAATGGTCCCTGAGGTTTGGTCACTTTTGTCATTTTAGTCCAAAACTCAAACCTTTTGAATCTGGGTCCCTGTGGTTTCAATTTTGTTGTCATTTTCATCCAAAATCAAAATCTGGTCAGTTTTTCAGTTAACATCCAGTTTTTTTGTCTTTTTTTCTCTCTTTTAATGAAGAGCAAAGGTCTTTTAATGTTTTATTATAACAAATTAAAAAAATCTGACCATTTTGCCCTTCATTAAAAGGGAGGAAAAAGACAAAAAAGCTGAATGTTAACTGAAAAATCTGACCAGATTTTGCTTTTGAATGAAAATGGAAACAAAATTAAAACCACAGGGACCCAGGTTCAAAAAATTTGAGTTTTGAACTAAAATGGTATAAATGACCAAACCTCAGGGACCATTTTGGCAGTTTACTCTAATGAATTTGATTTTGAGTATGATGCAAGGAGCCAAGGGGGGTCACTCTTAAAACAGTATCTCTATCCTTGGAGACGAGGTCAAGCCCTCCCACTCTCCCAAACCCTACCAATAGCTTTGCAATTTCTAGGATTTCCAAAATATAATTGTTATTGATTTTGAGTATGATACATATGCCTTAACATTCAACGTAAAAGCCAATTTCCAAACACTCATGGTCATGGGCCTTTGGTATGATGTTCACCCTGAAAATACAACGGTGAAGGAAGAATTTACCCTAAATCTTCATGGCCATTGGTCTAGTGTTCGATGAACTTGGGCCAGCCCAAAGGAGGATTTCGTTATATTCATCTACAGTCTACAAGGTTTATTATGTGTTACGATATTTTTTGTTTTCTTAACATCCAGTTAATATTGTCTCATTCACCCACAAAAAAAGTTGCTAAATAAATAACAAACTAGTATATTTGTTTTCTTAACATCTAGATAATACAATATCTTTCGCCCGTAAAAAGTTGTTATCAATACTTGCCTTCACTCATCTTTGAATTACTCTCACCCAAACATGGGCGGATGAAATTTGAGACTTAACGATTTCTTATAAACTCAACATCTCTCCCACTCAATGCGGGATTTTGCTAGGGTGTTATAGCTCCAGGAAATGATACTTGCTATAGTCAAGACGATATAAAATGATATTTGATCAATTTGAAAATAAGCAAAGTATTTTCTAAAGCTGAAATGATAAATATTTAATAATTATTACATTCGCAGGATCAATTATATAGTTGATTTATCAATCCCTATTTAGAAGAATTTAAAACCATTTATATGGACTTGGATCATTTAATATGTCAGTCACCCAAAACATATGTGGGCATTCAATTAAAGGGATTAGAATCTTTCAAAGTTATACAATTCCAAAACATATTTTTCCATTGAACATTCTCTTAAACATAGCAAATATACTACAACAAGTCTCCTGATAAACAACAAAACATTAAGAATGGTCATGAAGTCTTGTATATGATCACTTTTGTATACTTACACCATAGGCAGACCTTTATATTCCATCAAACTATGCTCCTTGCGGCCGATGCCTCAGCTGCCACGCCTGTTTTCAATATCAAAAATTGTTAAACTTTTGACCTAACTAACAGTTTGTCTACCATGTTAAGATTATATGTCCAAATGTTTTTTTAATAAAACAAACAAAGAAATTGTGTAATATGGCATTACCTTCTTCAAAGGAAACATGGGAGATTTCCAACAATGCACTTTGGAGTCCTTTTTCTGCCTGCGCATTTGCTAATCATGTTACATAAGGCGTGATTAACTTATAAAGTATATAATTATATAAAACAATGAATCTGACCTTTCAACCCCATTGCAACAAGTGACTTTTTTGCATAAACCACAGACGACATAAGTTCCGCCAGTGCAAGAACATGTTTTTGATGATGTCATCTCAGAAACATGCAAAGCAAGGTTGTTGTCTGCTTCACTAGTCGTATATGTATCTAACGAACGAATCTTCTTATGATGTTTCACCCTTCGAGGAAAACAACAGCATGGCTGTCGATATAATTCTTGACCAGACAAATCAATAGTCAATGCGTTTCCATCACTATTTCTTATCATTCTCGCTGCTTCTTTTCTCTGACAAGTACGCAACCCATGGGACCCACCGTCAGAGACATTGTTAATGTTTTCAGATAATCTGTTGCCGATCTTGTTGGACAAAAGCTTGTTTCCTCTAGCACAACTGAATAATCTAAACGACGATTTCTTATTTTTTGGATTATCCGAATAACAGATCCGGATCTCAACATTACAGCCCAATGCAGCTTGTAACGCACTTGCAATCAGTTTCCATGATTTCTCAGCTTTTGATGCATGATTCGAATTTTGGAATTCAAGTTCAACTACAGCCAATCCTGTGTACAAAAACAATCTCAGAATTCGGGTCAGTTACATCTTACTTGATACAAGAAAGATTTTAGAGTAAAATGCCATTTTTGTCCCTGAGGTTTGGTCAGTTTAGCGACGTTCGTCCAAAAGTTTGTTTTTCCGCATCTAGATCCAAAAGGTTTGAAATCTTGTCATTTTCATCCGGCTCGTTAACTCCATCCATTTTTCTCCATTAAGTCGGGGGTAGTTTAGTCTTTTTTGTTAACTTAAAGGACAATTTGGTCTATCGAATTCGGTCAGGGGTATATTAAATGCTTGTACATAAAGTGAAAAAGACCGAATTGCCCTTTAAGTTAACAATAAAGACGAAAATACCCCTGACTTAACGGAGAAAATGGCAAGAATTCAAACCTTTTTGGATCCAGATGTGAAAAAACAACCCTTTGGACGAAAGTGGCAAAATTGGCCAAACCTCAAGGACGAAAATGGCATTTTACTCTAAAATAAAATATTACCTTGGTGAAAACAAACAGAAGCTAAGTTCCCATGTCGTTTAAGGAAGTTACTAAGCGAAAACGATTTGCATAATTCCACAGATCTACTCCATATCAACTCAAGTGCCGCTTTGTCTTTTAACATTTCTGATTCACATCCATTGTTGTGGTTGCATTGAGATAGTACAAGATGTTTTAAGCTCTCATCAGCAGAAACTAATATAGAAACGAGAGACGTTTAAATATCAATAATTTATGATATATATGTTTTAAATTTACGTACAACATTTATAGTTGTATACCTCTTGGGTGTTCTGATCTTACACACAAACTTGAATCATTCGGGTTGAACGGTGGTGCGGAGCTCAACTGTAATAACGCAACAATGAGCCATGTTGTTTGGTTCTTAGATGCTCTCAGTTGTTTTTCGGTTTCAGATAGTATTTTTAAAGCATTATTAAGTTGTTGCAATTCAGCTTCAGCTAAAATAAACAAAAAAGGTAGTTAATATAGGTTTGAACTTCGAAACATGATATGGAAAATGAAAACATATTGTAGTGATAAAATATACTTACAAGTATGTCTTTCGAAAAACTGTCGTTTAACCTCAGAAGCGTCATCCTGAAATTTCCCAGCAAGAATATCCATAATAAGATTCGCTAATTGCGATATTAGTTGCATAGGATCGATTCTTGATCTCATTAAATCCCGGGCACGTTTAACTGTATTTGAAGTGTCGGATGACAAAGCCATAGCTAGTAACTCAAGCAATTCTTCATCAGAAACAATACCAATCTGCAACGGTACAAAAAGAAAAAAATAATAAAATCTTGATACACAAAAGAACAAGTGTAGAGTTACAAAATATAAAATCACTCACCAATTCATATGTCAGTGACATGGTGATTCTTTTCCCAAGTAAACTCAATTGATCTAAAGTCATCTCTGCGTCTCTTAGAGATCCGTTAGATCGTGTAGAAATGAACTCCAACGCGGCTTGATCGTAATCAAATCCCTCTTCTGAACAAATTTTCACCAATCTCTGAACGATATCCGCTTCGCCAATCATTAAAAACTGGAACCTTTGAGACATGGGTATGACACCACGTGGCAGCTTGCTGAGGTCGGGAGTGATCATTACGAAAACAATGTGACGTGATACTTCTTTAAGGCAATTCACAAGAGTTGACCATGTAGACCCGTGCATTAGCTGGCACTCGTCAATTATAAACACCTTAAAACTTGAAGAAACTGGTGGGAGCATGGCATTTTTCAAAAGATATCTAAGATTTTCCGCCTGATTCATGCTAACAGAATCAAGCTCCCGAACATCTCGACTTCGACCCGCGAAAAACAACGTGCATTCTTGGCAAATCCCGCATGGTTTTTTCTTGTCGGGTGATAAACAATTCAAAGCGGCTGCGAAAATTCTTGCTGCAGATGATTTACCGGTTCCGCGAGGCCCGTGAAAAAGATAAAAAGACGTAATCTTTTTACTTGAAATAGCACTCAAAAGAGATTTCGATACCATGTTTTGTCCCACTAATTCATCGAACGTTTTCGGTCTGAATTTCTGACTCAGACACCTCGGACTCTCCGAAAACGGAGTTGTTTCGTTACCGTAGTGTTTAGAAACGCCAATTTCCCGCAACCTTGGAGTACTTGACCAACACGACCCGATTCCACACCCATCGTAATCAGTTTCTTGATTATCGTCTTTATTTTCATATAACGGTGTCCCGCAACCTAATGAAATGTCACTCAATGATAGACACGGACTGCTTACACAACTTATGATATCACCACCTACGGTTTTGGATGGTTTATAATGCCTCTGACGGTTCGATCTTCGTTTAAAACCATTATGATCTTGTCTTTGCGGATCTAAAAACAGTTCCATTGCTTCGTTACACGAAGCCATACCCTCCATGTAATCTCGTGTGGGCATTGTGCACGGTAAATCGTTGTAATTGTTTTCACATACAGCTGATTGATTGGTTTTCTTACATAATCCCGACGTAGGTTTATGCGTATTTTGACCACGATACGCTTCCCAATCAACAACATGATCATCACTGTGCCTAAACAAACCTATATTGTTCGGCTCTAAACTGTCGATTTCACGGACGCAACTATTTACTTGTTCAAGAACAACCTCATTAGTAGAAGTTGTTTCCCAGTTTATATTATCAACAAAGTTAGACAATCTGCCTAGTGAGTTAGTGTCGGGGTCTCTAAGCGAACGTACTCTTCGAAGAGCTATCAATGTTTTTGTGATAGGAAGATCAACCGAATGTCGTCGACCATCCATTATCTCCGAATTAATTCGGTTTATTAACCATAAACCCACTCACAACACAGTCACTTGCCAGCCTGCAAAGGGGTGAAAACATTTCAAAATCATAAAGCAAGAAACTTTCATCTCTATATATCTGATAAAAAAAAAATAATCTAGACCAGATCATCATATAACAAACAACAAAGATTGTATTTTTTTTTCAACTCTAACTCAATACCATACATGTTTCTTTTCTTGTCCCCACATAATTTTCAGAATATCAATTTAGCAGTTAAAATGTGAAATAAAAAACTGGAAATATCTCACATTTATTTCATATCTAGAACCCTAAACTGGAATACAAGAACACAAAAGCATCCCATAAACATAGCAAAACATGAATACCTTTCACATTATCATAGAACAACAACAACAACAATGACAGCAGAAAAAGGGTGTAAAAGAAACCCACATTATTCCCTTCTTCACCTGTAACAAAAACAGAGCCCACTTAAAACAACAAGAAGAAAAACAAAAACAAAGATGACATTAAGTCAAATTAGTACACCAAAATTCATGTAATTTGGACAAAAAAGAAAATGCAGGTTCACGGAGCTCAAAATGAAGGACATTGGGGATAAAAACAAACAATGTATGAAACGACAAATTAATGGAAGTATTAAAATGGGGATGCCCACAAACACACGCACCTGAGAATAATATGAAGGTTTTGGGACAGGAATATTAGAAACCGGCAAAGATTACGGAAATGTGAAGACTTTTGGGGGAATTAAAAAACCCTAACCCTAGGATAAGAAGATGAAAGATATGGGTAGAAGAAGAAGAAGAAGTGGTGAGTGAGGTTGCGAAGAGGAATGTGGTAATGGAGGTGGGAATAAATGGTGTTGTAATAAATGAGGAGGAGGAGGAGGGGTGATAAACACTCCATTGCAGTCACGAGCTTTCTCTCTCTAGGATGGTGTCAGATTCTCTCTCTAAAACTCTGAGAGCAGTGATGCAGGGAAGGAATAGTGAGAGAGAGGGTGACAGCATTTGGAAATGAACTCTGAATTCCCCCTAAACTCTCTTTGGAATATTTGTGTTTTTTTTAACAGGAAGGAAACGACGTGCAAACCACCGTGACATCAGTCGTTGTGGTCGAGGTTGACTACTAGACCGCCGTCAGCTCCTTGGCTCTCCCAAATGCGTGGAAACCCGACCTCCACCCGCCCGAATGCACGACAGTGGAGTAATCGCTAAAACTCACATCTCATCCAAGACGAACTGGCACCACCCGTATTCGTCTTTCACCTAGATGCCGCAGAAAATAATGGGGATAGCGAAAGTCGAATATAGGTCACAAGAAACACGTCTTTTCTCAACCACTCCACCCCTACCTCATTTTGGCTGGAATATTTGTGTTAAGGAAATAATATTAAACTAGTGATAAAAAAGTTACGTTTATTTTTGTATTATTAGGAATATGTTCGTAGACTTAAAACAAATAATCGTTAAAGTCAAGGGTTCGTCTTTCAAGAATTAAAAAAAATCGTGCGAAGTGTATAGTATATTGCACGTATGATTGACAAATATATTGTTTTTTTTTAAGGTGACTTTCTATGTACTTGACCAGTGGTCACCGAGTTCATGTCGAAGACAATCCCCCGTCAGCCCCGCATCTGAGGACGCGATGTTCGATTGGGCCCCGGCCCCCGCGTAAGCTGACTTCCGCCCGGAAACCATACTGCCCCCACACGAGAGACTCGCTGGGGTAACAGCTGGGTAAACCCGGGTTGCCCTCAGGACCGCACCATGCCTCGGTAGGATACGATCCATCATTGGGACGTCCCCCCCCTAAGACCACGAGTGGGAGTCGAACCGGTGACCTCCAAGGAGGGCCGGCCGACTTAACCCAAGTGGGAATACCCACTGGGCCACGAGGGGAGGATTGACAAATATATTTTTAAGTTAAACTAAGAATAGTGTAAATTGTACATCACCGTGTTAATTTAAACTAGTATTATGACCTGCAGGCGATACGTTACGGACATTGTATGAATTAACCCAAACATTATATGATGCGTTAAACATATGAAAATTTGTGTTGCAGCGTTTTTGATTTAACTCAATGTAATACCATATATAAGCACTGTAGTTGGATCAAAGTTGCAGCGGGGCTGCAGATAGCGGCACGTTTGCGAACTTCGTTACACTCGATGCGACAGTGACATTATCGTGTTTAAGTACATAGAGAAAATTACAAAAATCGTCCTTTATGTATGTCACTTATTGCAAACTATGTCCTTTATCTTAAATAATTACAGAACAGTACGTGATGTTTGTAAACCCTTGCAAATTATGTCCTTTAGCCCTAACTCATTTAAATTTTTGTGGTTAAATCTGAACAAATGGACCCCGCTTGAGGGTATTTTGGTCATTTACTCTCATGCGAATCCCATTTGGTTAGATTTAACCACAAAAATACCCTTATGTGGGGGTCCATTTGGTTAGATTTAACCACAAAAATTAACTGAGTTAGGGCTAAAGGAAATAACTTACAAGGGTTTGCAAACAACGAGTACGTTTTCTGTAATTATTGAAAACAAAGGACACAGTTTGCAATAAATGACATACATAAATGACGATTTTTGTAATTTACTCAAGTACATATAAGAAAGCATATTAAAACCATATTATGCCTCACACGTTATGGTATTATAGAATTTAAAAACTATTTTAAATGAAAGACCCTATTTACCTCTTGTGCATTGCCCGATGCCTTACAATGACATTAACATGTTAAAGGGTATATTTGCATACTTCAAAACCAAAGTCGAAATGTTGTTGAATACCCGGTTACGACTGTGAAGTCGATGTGGCTAGGCAATTAAGGAGAAGCGTATGAAGTTGAGTATATTATGTTATGAAAACCGAAACGTATGAAAAAAAATTGTAAGTCACGAAAAAATTTGAGTTAGAAGACAATTATTATGAATCCTGAATTCGATATTTAGTACACGCATGTTACGACCTAAAAATTTGAGTTAGAAGACAATTATTACCAAATGTCATTTTAGTCCCTGTGGTTTGGGTCATTTTATCAGTTTAGTTCAAAAGTTTCATTTTTCGCATGTGGATGCAAAAAGGTTTCACGTTCCCATTTTAGTCCACCGGGCTAACTTCATCCATTTTTTTGTTAACGAGAAGGGTAATTCGGTCATTTTATATGTAATTCTGTTATCTAGAAGGGCAATTCGACCATATAAAATGACCGAATTGCCCTTCTCGTTAACAGAAAAAATGGATTAACATGGCAACGGTGAAACCTTTTTGGACCCACTGGCAAAAAATGAAACCTTTAGACTATACTGGTAAAATGACCCAAACTATAGAGACTAAAATGACATTTAACTCTAAAAAAATAAGAAAAATTAAAGGAAAAGAGAAGAAGAAATACATGCATATAGATGAAACCTTGTCACTACCAAACTCTAAGTAATGCACCTAAGCAATTACTCTAAGACCATGCGTAGTGGCAAGGGTGAATAATGCCATCACCCTTGGGCGTTTTCCGCTATGTGGCAGTATAGTCAGCAAGGGGCATTATTGGGCGTTTTTCTAAAATGAGTGTAGTGGGGATGTGGGCATTATGTTAAAAGGGTGTAGAGAATTAAATAAAAATAAAAAAACCAACGAATAAAGCTATTGGCCCAAAAAGGTAGATTAAATGTGATTGGTCATTCAAATTTGCTCCAAGCGTAATTTAAAACACGCCAAAACACAAAAACCAGCCAAACACGCCCAGAGGGTGGTTCCTCGGGGTGTTTGGGGGCAAAAAACGTCCAGTACACTTGGTCTAAGAATAGTTTTGAGCTTGTAGTAGAATCTAAGAGTATATAAATCAGTAGTGGTCAGTGGCTTTTGTCACTGACATTTACGTTTAAGATATTATAGAATATAGTTATTATGTATCAAATTTATCTTCTTATCCTACAATATAGTGTGTGTATATATAGTGTTAAATTTAAATACAAATAAACTTAATTTACTAAACATAAAAACAACTAAAGTAATTATTCTATCACTAGAATGCTTATTATTATTAGTTGAAATGGGTCCTTCATTGCCCGAGAATTCCATTGGTTTACAAGACCATAATTCTTTATAAGAACAACCATAAGGCATGGTTCTTCTTCTTTTGGAAATGGGCATTTGAAGTACCGGTCCATTGTTCACGCTGTGTTCAGGTTCAGTTGGTCGCTTACTGCTATGCTTACTTTTATTATCAGTTTCCTTAACAGTTTGGATAATAAATGGCATCGCATATATTATTCCTTGTGCCACTATGTGTTGGATGGCACTATTATCCACTTGGTTTCCATTGTTATTGTTGTTCGGATTCTCATTATTCAGATTATCGTTATTCGGGTTGTTGTCATTCAGGTTTTCCTGGTTCACTTCGTTGTCCATCTGAATTTTTAAACATTTACCACGCATTAATATCACAAAATAATATTTAATATAGCCAATCACATGACACGCACTTTGGTCAAAACGCGTCTAATGGGAATTTTGTTCCAGTGACTGCAGAACAACAAAATTTAAACGGGTTCTCTCTACGTAACGAGTACACACATAAAAACCTACATGCGGACTTGGTGTAGTACATTTAGAACAACGCACAAAACGAACCTAATGACGACATGTCGGATGAAGACTAGTAATTTTTATAATTTTTTTAAGAAAATGATGGTTTTTTTAATTCATTTTAGTTATGTGTGTGTATATATATATATATATTGCATATTTAATTTGCCAAAATTAAAAAAATAAATAAATTAACTAGGTGAGGTAGGCTCATCCTCTATTTCCTTGGTTCCATCATTGAAGGGGCATCCTCCAAGGACTATGACGTGGAACTGAGGTAAAGGGTCATCCTTCAAGGACTACCCTCACCCATATCGAATAGCCTTATCAATTAGGCTATGAGTTGTGATTATCCACTCACCCATCTTCCTTTCCTCTACATCAATGTAATCTCACTTTCCCTTTCCACCTGATCTCCCTTCCTCAATTTAAGGGTGTGCTTAGGGATGGCAATAGGTTTAATCTCATACTCATACCCGACCTATTATCTATCGGGTATTTGGAAGGTATCTGGTATATCGTTGGGATTTTCATGGATATATATTTTTTACTTTCCTTTGTAATTTTATGTTTTAAAAAATCTATATAATATATTAAATTTTGATAAATAACATACATATAATTATCACCATGAGAATATGTGATATATTTAAAATGTATACATATTATAATATTATTTTCAAAAAATAATTTTGCATTTCATATCATATAAATGTGAATAATGTCATCAAAATATATATTTCAAATGAAAGGTTTATTTTCAAATAATAAAGCTACAAGAATAGAACATTTCTAACAAATATGAATGTTTAAAAGTTTTCGTATATATATTTCGGGTAAACATGTATATAGTTTTGGGTAATCGGGTCGGGTATCATCTAATCCCATACTCGTCCCTTACCTGCGAATCTTTTTTTCCATACCCATACCTGGCCCAATAGTTGGGTATCGAGTATACATGTCCCAAATGCTTTAGGTTTCGGGTATACCCATTGGCCTCGGGTATTTTTTCATCCTTAAGTGTGCTCCCCCTTCCCCCTTCCTCAACATTCATTTTTGTAACGGTTAAAATTTTGTGCCACTTTCACAATATTCAAATCGGAGATATCGGTAACATCTCACCGAGGCCACCGAAAACTAAACTGGGGAGGGGGCAGTGTACCCCTTGGCGCCGATCCTCCACCTCACCTTCCCTCCCCTCTCCTTGCCGAACCCCACACTCCATAGCCTTAGCAAAGTAATATAAATAGAATTGTTGCTTATATATATATATAGAGAGAGAGAGAGGGGGAGGAAGGTTCATTGGGGAACACTAAAAAAGTGGGGAACAGCGGGGAACCGGCTCAAACGAACTCCGATTGGACTCATTCCAGCGGCGTTAGAACCGGCTCATCGAAACCTAACTAAGATCTCTTAACCCTAAACCCTAAATCCTAACTCCTAAACTCTAAACCCTAAAGCTAAAAACTAAGGCTAAAACCTAAGCTAAACCGTAAAATCTAAACTATAAACCCTAAAAGCTAAACCCTAAAAGCTAAACCCTAAAGGCTAAACCTAAAGCTAAACTCTAAAGCTAAACTCTAAACCCTAAAGCTAAACCCTAAGGCTAAACCCTAAAGTTAAACCCTAAAAGCCAAACCCTAATATATTTAGAGTTTACGGGTTATGATTTAGGGTTTAGGGTTAAGAGAACCTAGTTAGGGTTCGACGAGACGGTTCCAACACTGCTGGAATGAGTCCAATCGGAGTTCGTTTGAGTCGGTTCCCCACTGTTCCCCACTTTTTTAGTGTTCCCCAATGAACCTCACACTATATATATATATATAATATGTTAAAATGTAAATAAAACAATAGGACATTAGCAATTGTTGTAATGTCTCAAATAAGCAAGTTGCACGCCAAAGTTTCTGTAACACCTCGAAAATATTAAACTATATATGTGTATACATATATAATTAATAATACTAGGGGTTTGCCCCGCCCGCGTTGCGGGGCACTAAGCCAAATATTTCTCTATCATAACATGTTCGTCCGTGTTTTGGTTACCTGAACATACTACTTATAACACGATCTCAAAAAAATTACACTGAGTCAACCAAATAAATTAAAACACTATCATACTTTTGCTTAAGAAAAACAAAAAGATAGAAAAACTATAATTTTAAACTGGGGGCAAAATTGTAATTTTTCAGAATAAATGGAGTGTGTGCCAGGAAGTCGCCTAACATGAATAAAAATTACACCGAGTCAAACAATTAAAATAAAGCACTACCACAAAACGATGGCATAACTGTAATTTTACACTGGGGACAAAATCGTAATTTGACTAGGAAAGCAAGAAAAACGATGCAAAAAGTGTAAATTTAAATTGAGGGCCAAATCGTAATTTGGTTGGGAGGAAAAAAAAAACAAAAATAATGGCAAAACTGTAAATTTAAACGGATTAAAATCGTAATTTTTAACCGAGGGCAAAATTGTAATTTTTAGTTAGGGCAAAAGCATGATTTTATTTTGAACTGGGGGTAAAAACGTAATTTTGAAGCGGTGATAAAATCGTAAATTGGTTGGGCCAATGGGGGAGTTTCAGGCAGTTGCCTAGCACTACTCCTCCATCTTGTGTCTGTAGTTATACACTTGGGGGCAAAATCGTAATTCGACTGAGAAAGCAAACAAAAACGATGACAAAAATGTAAATTTAAATTGAGGGCAAAATCGTAATTTAGCTCGAAGGAAGAAAACAAAACTAATGGCGAAACTGTAAATTTAAATGGGGCAAAATCGTAATTTTGAACCGAGGGCAAAATTGTAATTTTTCACAGGGGGCAAAAGCATAATTTTATTTTGAACTGGTGGTAAAAACGTAATATTAAACTGATGCCAAAATCGTAATTTTAAAGCGGGACAAAATCGTAAATTGGTTTGGCCCAAAAAGGCAAAAAAGTCAAAAAAATAATAATAATAAACCACTGTTCACGGAAGTTGTAAAATGTAATAGAGTTAATTTGCTGATTTAATTTAAAGCAAATTACTTGCATTGTTGTGTTGCTACAAGATTTGATGAGCTCGGAACCAACCGTTACCAAAATACCGTTTCTGAAATCCCCAAAAGTGGGTACCGGTACCGAATATGCCTGATATGGTACGGTTCGGTACCAGTCGATAGTGGTACGACACCGGTATTTGAGGGTAAAAACCGGTGAATACCGGTGCCGAACCGGTACCGAAAATACATTGGTTTGGTAAATCGGGTACCGGTACCAATACCCGATACCATTTGCTAATCAGTTAGTGACGTTACTATTCATTCCTTTCAAATTTTAATATATAGGTGAATTGATAATAAAAACAGTGAAAATAAAACTAGGAATATTTAACCTAGTTAAATATCTATTATAAATGATGAAAAATCAAGGGATCCTAACCCATTTTATAAACCTTAAAACTAGAGGGACCAAATTGTACATGATTGAAATTTGTTTTTTTAAAACAAGTGATAGGTTCAAAACACACACTTGTGTGTGTTTTTTCTCCTGATCGACCAAAACAGAGCAAAACAAAGTGTCACAACCCCCGCCCACTATCTGTCCCGGGAATGGGCGGCCGCGAACAACAGTGTTGGTGGTATCGGTGTTTATTAATTTGGCAGCGGAAATTACATCAGGACCGTAGTTAGGAAATATTTTATCAGAGTAAAACACCACATTTTATATAAATAAACATATTGGGATAAAACCCAAGTTTTTATTACAAACTGATTTATAGGGATAAATCCAATTTTATTGAAATAAATGCATTCTTTTATTTAGGTAACTTTTATAGCCACTTTTCCAAGCCTTCAGTGCTGTCCAGCTGGCTTCTAATTGGCTTTCACATTGTGTTACCTGAAACGCGTTTAAAAACATTTTGTCAGTGGGAAATACTGGTGAGTGAATCCCAGTTCAATCAAGAAAAGTTTTATTAATTTAAACAGTATTGAGAGCGATTACAATGTTTACATCTACCCAATTACTCATTCAGTACTGTCAATCCTGACTAGTGAATCATATTACACATTGGCTAACTCTTCGTCCAATGGTAACGTGTTCCATATTTTGTATACAAAACCCCAACATACCGGCAGTAATTGTAGAATTACAAAGACTCAATCACTGCTAATTGCATTGTAAAATGTTTAAGGTTTTGTAAAAACTGTTTACAAAAAGGAGATTACTCACATTGCTGTCTTAGGTTTTCTGTAAGAATTTCCTGAGAATTATCTATAATTTACACAAATGCACACGTGTTAGTATAATAACCCATTTTTACATTAGTAATACCCTCCCCGAGACGGCATTCCAACAACTACGTCGGGCAGAACCACGACAGCCGTTACGGAACCCTAGATCAATCGGGCAGTGTATCTAATACGTATCCAGGGGTTATGATACTTACAACGGAGCAGAACTTCGTTATTTAGGGGGGTATTATACCCGAGAATTATGCCTACTATTTAAGAAATTGAGAGAGAGATCGAGTGAATGAACGAATGGAAACTGAAGGCCGAAGGCCTCCCTTTATAGGGCTGGTCGACAGGTTCGTCGCGCCCCGCGACGAAGGAAGGCAGGGGTCGTCGCGCCCCGCGAACGTAGGGTGTCTAGGCCGTAGGTTTGATTGGTCACGGGGTAGGTTTGACAGCGAGTGGGACACGTGGCGGCCTAGGGTTGCGCCTGCTGTCCACCTGGTCGCGGCCCGGGACAACTAAAGACAAGGGGGTCGCGCCCCGCGACGACCTAATTAATTTTGTTTTTCATTTATTTTTATAAAAATAAAGGTATTTGAGCTCGTTTTTCGCATACGGGTTATATTCTAAGACATATTGGGACATTTTAATATATTTTTAGGGTGTCAAAAAATTTAGGAGGGTGTCGGTTTATTTTAGGGTTGTTATATCCTTCCCACCTTGTTTTAGAGCTCGTCCTCGAGGTCTACTGGAACAAGTGTGGATATTTCCTTTGCATTTCCGATTCAAGTTCCCATGTATATTCTGTTCCTCTTTTGGAGTCCCATTTTACTTTGACCAGAACTAATCTCTTGTGTTTGAGGTTCTTGACTTTCATGTCTTCAATTTGTAGAGGCCTTTCTACAAACTTGAGTTGTTCATTTACCTTTATGTCCTTAAGAGGTACTACTAGCGATTCATCAGCTAAACACTTTTTGAGATTATACATCATCTATTCCTGCCATTTCCTCTGGCAGTTGTAGCTGATAGACTACAGGTCCTATTCTTCTAGTAATCTCAAAAGGTCCAACATACCTGGGACTTAGCTTTCCCCTATTGATGAATCTTACTACTCCTTTCCAAGGAGAGACTTTTAATAATACCTTGTCACCTACCTGAAATTCTAGCGGCTTACGTCTGTTATCTGCATAGCTTTTTTGTCGATCACGTGTTGCTTTCAGTCGTTCCTTGACTTGAATTGTAACAACCCACACTTTTTGCGTTGTTACTACTCGATATACTCGTTACGCCTAGCACCAGAGATTCGGATCATAATGTAACTATATCGCATGCATCGATATTCGAAGGATAATCGCATATTTTCGGAATACACTATCACTATACTACACTATTATCACAAACACTAACACTCACGGAGGCATTGAGTGAGGACCTATTCTACCCTTCTCAGTGGCCGCGGTGTGTCGAAACGCAGACAACTAACGCTAACAAGGACTCTCGGGTGAGTGCTATAACTCCAGTCGTCGTGACGATGATGACAACACGAGTGAATAGTACCCCGTCAGTCATTGTGGCACAACTCTCAGTAACGTTCACGATGACGTCAAGAAAGGACCTATACTACCCTCCTTGAAGGCTGTGAAACGTCGCTAATAATCGCATACTCGAAACAAAAACCGATTGTTAATTATCGAAACATTGAATCATGGATACGTAAATACGACCCTTAGTGATATATACAAATATATAATAATAATAATAATATAACGCAACTATAGAAGCGCACACCTCAAAACTACCAAAAACGGAGAAATTCATCGCATCAGGATAGCCATCCGGACGGACAGCAATCCGGACGGACAGCAATCCGGACGGATGGGCAATCCGGACCTGTGACTCCCTTCTCCTCTTTTCGCCTATAATAGCCTGCCACACCACTGTTCAAGTGATGTGACAGCTCCCACTCGACCAAACACGCTCCAAGAATCTTTTCTCTCGATTCCTCGCGGTTCCGGTGAGATTTCAACCTAGAAACTTGTACTTCTATGATCTACACTCCATTCTACATCATTCTATCTTTCAAAACTCAATTTCCAACCATGAAATCTACCGATTTAAGGTGTTTTAAGGTGATGTCACCAAAAGTTCATATGAACTTCAAGTTGTGACCTCATCCCACCATAAACAACTCAGATCTGGGTGATTTCCGCATGTTTTGATAACAAATCTCACCTAAATCTATGTATTCCACCAAGGAACTGTGCGATTTCGAGCTAAACCAGAGAAAACGTCAAGAACGGCCAGTTCTGATGGAGCGGGGTGATTCCCGGCCGTCAAAGCGGGTCGAAACTGATGGAATTCCAAATATTAGTGCGAAATTACACTGTCCCGGTAATGCTACACGTATTCCTTCCGATAAACACTCAGAAACAGTGTTCAGAATGCGAAACAGACGCGTTATCCGCACGGATCACATGTAATCCGCACGGATTACATGTCATCCGGACGGAATACATGTCAATCCGCACGGATAGCATGTCATTCGAACGGAATACATGTCATCAGGACGGAATACATGTCAATCCGCACGAATAACATGTCAATCCGCACGGATAACATGTCAATCCGCACGGATAACACTTGTTCGAACGGATGACCATCCGCACGAGTCAACACTTGTTCGAACGGATGACAATCCGCACGAGTCAACACTTACCATCCGCACGAGTCAATACTTGTTCGAACGGATGACAATCCGCACGAGTCAACACTTACAATCTGCACGAGTCAACACTAATCCGACCGGATAGTCTGTCATCCGACTGGATGACAGCCATCCGACTGGATGACAGCCATCCGACTCAGATCCATATGCCATCCGATTGGATGAGCCCATCCGAATGGGTGAGCACCATCCGACCAGATGACAGACTTTTCAATGCTATTCTCGCTTAACCATGCATCGTTCACTATATCCCTCAATGATTAACGCAGACGCACTCGCAACCGACCCAATCAAGTTGTATTCCCGCTAAATACGCACTGTGAGTATACTTGAACCCTTTTTTAATAGTATTTTGGGTGTAACATACGTTTCTAACAAATCGAACTTATCAAACGAATTATTCAATCAATCGAATTATCACTTGCGAATAACTGTTATGCATAGATATACGTGATGCTAGTTGCATATGTGCTAGGGCTTATACTCGCGACGTCCCACCATGACTAGTATAGTACTATTGCTCCCGACGGGGTCTAGTTTGCCATCGCATATTCGAGCATCGAGGACTTAGTTGGTAGTATCAGCTTTGTGAGTATATATGTCGTGTGTTACGTTCTTGCATATGGAAATTCGCTACACTTTTTGTCTATTACGCTATACATATCAAACCTGTATACTCGCCAATACTTTTGTATTGACAAATATTTTTAACGTATGTTGCAGGTTAAATCGCAGACTATATCAAATCAAGCTAGGAGGTCTAGAAACTCAACAAAAATCTAGGTTGTCGGATTTGTATTGTTCGAGAGGACAAGAAATCTGTGATAACTTATGTGATTGTATTATTTGTTAGTATGGGATAACGAATGTATTAAATATTATCGCAATATAGTTGTTATGGATTCTCTGGAGCAATCTGATTCGCCTAGTGCCGCGCCTCGATGATTCCGCCATCGGTTGGGGTGTGACATGAATGATTTTGTCGGTTGTTTCTTGCACTATTTCAGGTCCAGATAGTTGCTTTTCCCCAATTTCTGCCCAACAGACTGGGTTCGGCACTTTCGTCCATAAAGTGCTTCGAATGGTGCAGCATTGATGCTGGGGTGATAACTGTTATTATAAGAAAATTCTATTAACGCTAAGTGATCGTCCCAATTACCCCCGAAATCAATTACATAAGCTCTAAGCATGTCTTCCATTGTCTGAATTGTCCTTTCGCTTTGTCTGTCAGTTTGAGGATGATAAGCGATGCTTAGATTCAACTTGGTTCCCATTGCTTTTTGGAAACTTGTCAAAAAATGAGAGGTAAAACGACTATCCCTATCAGAAACAATCGATAAAGGAATTCCATGTAATGAAACTATTTCATTTACATATAACTTAGCTAACTGTTCCATACTGAAAGTTTCCTTCATTGGTAGATAATGGGCTGATTTAGTTAGCCTATCTACAATTACCCAGATTGTATCATTACCTTTCCTTGTTTTAGGTAGTTTGGTAACAAAATCCATTGTTATCAATTCCCATTTCCACACTGCATTTCTAATTGTTGTAGCAAACCTGAGGGTTTCTGATGTTCAGCTTTGACTTGAGAGCAGGTTAAACATTTAGAAACATAAGCTGCTATATCCTTTTTCATTCCTATCCACCAAAAATTCTTTCTTAAATCCTGATACATTTTATCACTTCCAGGATGCATCGTATATTTAGACTTATGGGCTTCTTCTAATATACGGTGGCATAGGTTTCCTAATTTAGGTATCCATATTTTTTTCTTATGGAATCTCCAAATTCCATCTGTTCCCTGTTCTAATTCCTTAATCATTCCTTTTAATTTTTCAGTATCGTCCTTGATTACTGACTCTTGTGCTTCTCTTATCTGATTATTTAAATCTACTTGTATATTTAATTTAAGAGAATGTACCCTTTTTGGCTTTTCATGATACTTTCGGCTTAAAGCATCAGCTACTACATTTGCCTTTCCTGCATGATACTGGATATTGCAATCGTAATCACTAAGAATCTCCATCCAGCGTCTCTGTCTCATATTTAACTCTTTTTTGCCCAAAAACATATCTTAAACTCTTATGATCAGTAAATATGGTAAACTTACTACCATAAAAGTAATGTCTCCAAATTTTAAGGGCAAAAATTATAGCTCCTAATTCCAAATCATGGGTTAAATAATTCTCTTCATGATTCTTAAGTTGTCTAGAAGCGTAAGCTATAACCTTTTGACGTTGCATTAACACACATCCATAACCTAACTTGGAAGCGTCACAATAGACTACAAAGTCTTTAGTTCCTTCTGGTAACGCTAGTATGGGTGCATGGGTTAGTCTTTGCTTAAGAATTCTAAATGCTTCTTCCTGTTTTGGTCCCCATTCAAACTTAACGGATTTACAGGTTAACTTAGTTAAGGGAATGGCTATTCTAGAAAAATCTCGAATAAATCTTCAATAATAACCGGCCAATCCTAAGAAACTTCTAACCTCGGTTGGTGATTCAGGGGTTTTCCATTTAGTAATTGCCTCGATCTTTGTGTGATCCACATGAATTCCTTCATGATCGACTAAATGTCCAAGAAACTGTACCTATTCTAACCAAAACTCGCACTTTGAAAACTTAGCATAAAGCTTTTCCTTTCTTAATAGACTTAAAAGTGCGTGCAAATGCTTTGCATGTTCCTCTTTACTCTTAGAGTAAATGAGAATATCATATATGAAAACAATTATGAATTTATCCAAATATGGCTTACATATTCGGTTCATCATGTCCATAAATGCGGCTGGGGCATTGGTTAAGCCAAATGGCATGACAATAAATTCATAATGGCCATACCTTGTTCTAAATGCGGTTTTAGGAATGTCCTCTTCCTGTACCTTTAATTGATGATATCCTGACCTTAAATCGATTTTAGAGAAAAATCGAGCTCCTTGCAACTGATCGTACAAATCATCGATTCTCGGTAATGGGTACCGATTCTTAATTGTGACCTTGTTCAATTCACGGTAATCAATGCACATACGCATTGATCCGTCCTTTTTTTTGACGAATAAAATTGGTGCTCCCCATGGCGATGAGCTTGGCTGTATGAATCCCTTCTCCAATAATTCGTCTAACTATTTCTTCAGTTCCTGCATTTCTGTTGGTGCCAAACGGTAAGGTGCTTTGGAAATTGGTGTTGTTCCTGGTAGTAGATGGATTCTGAATTCCACTTCCCTGTCTGGCGGTAGCCCTGGCAACTTTTCTGGAAAGACATCTGAAAACTGGTATACTACTGAAATATCCTTTAGTTCTTTTCCTTTAGTGTTAGTGATTATAGAAATCAAATACACTATAGATCCTTTTCTTATATAGCTTGTAGTTTTCATCACATAGATGAATTTAGTGGATCTAGAGGGCTTATCTCCTTTAATTGTGATCTTTTCACCTTTTGGTGAATTTACTTGAATTGACTTTTGATCACATAAAATACTGGCTTTATTGGCTATTAACCAATCCATTCCTAATACAACATCAAATCCTGCCAGATTCATTGGGTAAAGGTATGCCATAAACTTTTGATTTAAAAAATCTATTCTTGCTTCCTGCAAGATTTCAGAAATCATAACAGTTTCTCCATTGGCTGTCTCTACTAGACATTCTTGTGGGAGTTTAGTTAATGATTGATTTAGAAGTTTGCAAAATGAAGTATTAATAAAACTTTGGTTCGCACCAGAGTCAAATAATACTTTAGCAAAAACATTATTAACTAAAAACGTACCGGCTATGACGTCCGGAATCATCTTGGCTTCATCAGCTGTCAAAACAAATGCTCTAGCATTTTTGGTATTCTTGTTGTTCGTAGCTGGAGCTAATTTTGGACAGTTTGGCTTGATATGACCTTATTCTCCGCAGTTGTAGCATATCCTGTTGTTGGCTTTCTTCCTGCAGTCTTCTTCCTTGTGTCCCGATATTTTGCAAAAATTGCAATATATGGAGCATCTTCCAGAATGCTTCCTTTTGCAATACTTGCAGTAAGGTGCAGATGTAGAACCTATATTTCTCCCACGGTTGGAATTCCCATAACGGAATTCCTGGGTAAGCCTCTGAGCTAGGTTCCTCATTTGGTCTTCTTCTCGTGTACGCACTAACTCATCTGTCAAGGTATTTGCTAGTTCTACAACTTCTTCTATGGTTTGAGGTCTAACTGCCTTGACTACATGCCTAATTTCCCCGATTAATCCCCAGATGTAACGGGAGATTAATACTGGTTCAGGTGATGCAAGGGTTGGTACTATTCTAGCATATTCAAAGAATGTGGTAGTATAACCCTTACTATCTACCCCGGTCATCCTAAGGTTTAGAAACTTATTTGCTATCTGTTCCTTTTCATTGGGAGGGCAGAATTTCCTTTCTACCATATTCTTAAATTCCTCCCATTCCATGTTGTAAACCCTATCACTTCCCCTTGACTGGAGGATAGTGTTCCACCATTCTAAGGCTGAGTTTTTAAACAAATTAGAAGCAAACATTATTTTATCCTCTTCTGCACACTTGCTTATTTTTAAGACAACCTCAGTCTTTTCTATCCAGCGTAGAGTTGAAATGGGTCCTTCATTGCCCGAGAATTCTATTGGTTTACAAGACCAGAATTCTTTATAAGAACAACCATAAGGCATGGTTCTTCTTCTTTTGGGAATGGGCATTTGAAGTACCGGTCCATTGTTCACGCTGTGTTCAGGTTCAGTTGGTCGCTTACTGCTATGCTTACTTTTATTATCAGCTTCCTTAACAGTTTGGATAATAAATGTCATCGCATCTATTATTCCTTGTGCCACTATGTGTTGGATGGCACTATTATCCACTTGGTTTCCATTGTTATTGTTGTTCGGATTCTCATTATTCAGATTATCGTTATTCGGGTTGTTGTCATTCAGGTTTTCCTGGTTCACTTTGTTGTTCACGCTCTATTTTTATATAATATGCATCTACTACAAACCAGTGCTGAAATTAAAATTAAAATTACAATACCAACTGAAATAAAAATTACACTAATAGTAGTAGGTATCCGTAGTTTTTTTTTCATACACATACACACATATTTTATTAGTATGTTATTATATTATTATTATTATTATTATTATTATTATTATTATTATAACCTTCTCCACCATCATTTCTACGGATATGGATTCATCCAGAAATCCATATTGCGCTCGTCGTACTTCCAGACGAGTCGCTCTCCCACCTGTCTCATCCTTTCGCTATTCTCTAAAATTTCCTCACCAAATGTCCTAAGTTCTTGTACATTTTCTACACTCATTGGGGGTGCAGGTTCTAGGACTGGGTTCGGAATCTGGGGTGCTGGTTCCTGATATATGGGGGTGTGGGTGCCTGAAACGGGTAAGGATTCTCTAAAATCTCCCTAATGTATACATCGTTATCATAATAGGGATCTAGAGGGTCCAAACCTGGGTATGCTCCTAGATTTGGCATAGGCACGTCTTCTGGCATGTGGTAACGTTGCACATAGTCCCTATTGTCATCCAACCATGGGTCGTAATTTGAGTCTAAGGGATTTGGTGCGGGTACCCTAGGTATCTCCTCCGGGTTGAAATCATGCATTTCTACTTGATTTTCAGGGTTTTCTATCTCCATCGGCTGGTTGGGTAGTGGTTGGGGTGCTAATAGTTGTTCCAGGTTAGGGTCAGCTGCAGTGGTTGCTAAGATGTGGATGTTGGCTATACCCCTATTAAGCATGTATTGGGTATAGGCATCCGTCTCTCTTTTGGCTGCTGCTAGTGCTCTCTGGTCTTGTAACTTTTTCTTACGTTTCCTACGCTCATGTGCTCCCCTACTGAACCATCCTCTCTTTTTCTGAGGGAATGGCTCTTCAGATTAAGCCTTAAACATGAATATTCCTTCTTCATTATCAGCAGAGTACCCTGAGAGGGCAGGCTGAGAAGAGGCGCCTTCGCTTCTAGGCGAACCAGACAATTGACGGTACGCGTCAGATGGTCCTCGGTCGCTCATACTATAAACTAACAAATAGTTAAATAACACATAACAATAAAATACAATTATGCACGTATTTTCGTGATTTATTTCCTAACAGATTGAATTTTGGTGTCAGCAGAACACTTCTGTGGCTGAATCAGTGGCTTAGCTCTGATACCACCTTCTGTCGCAACCCCCGCCCCCTATCTGTCCCGGGAACGGGCGGACGCGGACAACAGTGTTGGTGGTATCGGTGTTTATTAATTTGGCAGCGGAAATTACATCAGGACTGTAGTTAGGAAATATTTTATCAGAGTAAAACACCACATTTTATATAAATAAACATATTGGGATAAAACTCAAGTTTTTATTACAAACAGATTTATAGGGATAAATCCCATTTTATTGAAATAAACGCCTTCTTTTATTTAGGTAACTTTTATAGTCACTTTTCCAAGCCTTCAGTGCTGTCCAGCTGGCTTCTAATTGGCTTTCACATTGTGTTACCTGAAACGCGTTTAAAAACATTTTGTCAGTGGGAAATACCGGTGAGTGAATCCCAGTTCAATCAAGAAAAGTTTTATTAATTTAAACAGTATTGAGAGCGATTACAATGTTTACATCTACCCAATTACTCATTCAGTACTGTCAATCCTGACTGGTGGGTCATATTACACATTGGCTAACTCTTCGTCCAATGGTAACGTGTTCCACATTTTGTATACAAAACCCCAACATACCGGCAGTAATTGTAGAATTACAAAGACTCAATCACTGCTAAATTGCATTGTAAAATGTTTAAGGTTTTGTAAAAACTGTTTACAAAAAGGAGATTACTCACATTGCTGTCTTAGGTTTTCTGTAAGGATTTCCTGAGAATTATCTATAATTTACACAAATGCACACGTGTTAGTATAATAACTCATTTTAACATTAGTAATACCCTCCCCGAGACGGCATTCCAACGACTACGTCGGGCATAACCACGACAGCCGTTACGGAACCCTAGATTAATCGGGCAGCGTATCTAATACGTATCCAGGGGTTATGATACTTACAACGGAGCAGAACTTCATTATTTAGGGGGGTATTATACCCGAGAATTATGCCTACTATTTAAGAAATTGAGAGAGAGATCGAGTGAATGAACGAATGGAAACTGAAGGCCGAAGGCCTCCCTTTATAGGGCTGGTCGACAGGTTCGTCGTGCCCCGCGACGAAGGAAGGCAGGGGTCGTCGCGCCCCATGACGTAGGGTGTCTAGGCCGTAGGTTTGATTGGTCACGGGGTAGGTTTGACAGCGAGTGGGACACGTGGCGGCCTAGGGCTGCGCCTGCTGTCCACCTGGTCACGGCCCACGACAACTAAAGACAAGGGGGTCACGCCCCGCGACGACCTAATCAATTTTGTTTTTAATTTATTTTTATAAAAATAAAGGTATTTGAGCTCGTTTTTCGTATACGGGTTATATTCTAAGACATATTGGGACATTTTAATATATTTTTAGGGCGTCGAAAAATTTAGGAGGGTGTCGGTTTATTTTAGGGTTGTTATACAGAGCTCTTGTTCTTAAACCCTAATATCAAATTCCTTCAAAATTCAAAGAAGAAATCAAGTTAGGATTCAATTCCAAGTTAAATTCGTAATCACTATACTTAGGAGATCACAAGGTATGTTCAAAATTGATCTTTGATGATGTTTTGATTTGTCATGAATTCTTCTAAATGAAATTCTTGAATGAAAGATGGATGTTATGGCAAAATTGATGTGATTACAAGTCTAGGAACAAGTCTTAGATAAGAATTTAATGAATTCATGTCATAACCTAGTGATTTCAAGATTTATCATATATGTGTTATATGGGTTTTGTAAGTGAAATGATGAACACTTGAATTATAAGGATGAATTAGTAATTATTTGATTGTTATGGTAAAATTCTACATGTTCTTTATGCATATGAGACAAATGATTTAGAATATGATGATTTAACATGGTTAAGTTATTAATAATGAACTTGATTATGTTAGTATACTAACTTCGCCCACAAGATGTTTGACAAAATGCTTAAGTGATCTAGAAATATTAAGAAATATGAAATAATCACTTAATTGATTAGTTAACGCATTATGTGTCGAATATTGAAACATGAGTTCTAAGTGATATATTCGAATTGAATTTATAGGCAATTTGGGTGGATCATCGAGTAATCAAGGCGGAATGGATAACCGTTTAAAGGGAAAGCCTTAAAGGTACGCAACTATATGCTTCGTAAATTTCGCTAGTATCTTTATGTTTATTTACTTTGAATGACAATTGAAATGTTATGAAGTTTGGTTGTTACTAAAACGGAGGATTCCGGTATGAATTAACCAAACGGATTAACTAGAGTATAGCGATAAGTAAAAATGTAAAAGTGGTGGATTCCACTATAATATTTAAAACGGGTCAAAATGACGCGAATTATACATGTTTGGTAGTATGAAAGCGATGGATTTCGCTAACAAAACCAAACAGGTCAAAATAACCAAAGTAATGAAACTTTGGTGATACAAAGCGATGGATGTCGCTAAGAAAGCTAAACGGGTCAAATCGATGTCTTGATGTAAACTAGGAAGGTTGCATAATTAGAGACTTCGAGATGATGCCCAGATCATGGAATAATATTCATTATAGGCGTTAGCCGAGAATCAGAGACGCGTAATAAAAGTCAAAACTCAGGTATTGAGTACGACTAAAATAAGCACAATTTTGTATAAGGAATTCGTGTCAATAATGTTCGACTAAGTTATAGTCGAATGGATCAAACAAATATATATATAACGGGCTTATAAACTTCAGGATTTAAAGCCCCTAATATTAGTAAACATCCGAGTTTGTGATGTAGGTAGAAAATTGAAAGTGAGTTGATGAAATTAGTGCCTAAAATATGAACGGGTCAAAATAAGTTGAAATCATTATAATGTCGATAACTTAAAGATAAGAAAATTGTTAACCCGGATATCGGATTTTTGTTCCATGTGATGGAGGAACGAGTTACGATCATGTAAGAAGATACAGAACGTAATTCGGATCAAAATTTATAAAGTTATGATCATTTATATGTAAGGTAGATTGGCTGGAAATCTGCAGGCCATTCTTTTAAACATTTTGTCGAAAATAGTCCCTCGCGCCACGCGATAGGTTCAACCTATCTTGGTCGCGCCCCGCAAAAGCTTTTGAGGATGGCTGGAAAATTTTTGTTGTTTGCTTATTTTGATCTTAAGGACTTGTTTAAACATATATTAAACACTCATAACTGACATTATGATTGTTTTGTCTATAGGTAACTAATACGAATATGCAGATGACGATCAAGCTGATGAAAGAACCGAACACCTATACAAATGAAGCTTCCGCAACTAAATGATGTCTTTTGTTACTAAACCCTTTTGTGTTGTTTGAAAAACGTGTGTAGCACTTTTTAAACATCTTTTGGATGTTTTCTTAAACTTGTGCAAATATGGTTTGAATGTTTTGCACGCTAAGTATACATCGTTATATCGATGTATTTGAAAATTTGCAAAATATTGATATATAAATACACAGCATATTACATGAAATGTTAAATGTTTTGTAAGGGTTTTACAGTTTCTTCTAGGGTTGTCCAAACTACTCTACGATCGCTCGAAAAATGCCCAAAAAATGCTCGTTCGATTCCCGCTCAGTTTGTAAATGAATTGCTCGGCTCGGTTCGATTTAAAAATGAGCCAAGCATGAGTAAAAGTTTGCTCGCTCGTCGATCGCTCCGGATACGTAGCCGATTCCTAGGAAATATTTGTTTTTAAAGCCAAATCCAAAGAACCTTTCCCCCCTAAGAAAAGATGATGGTTTAGTAGAGCAAAAGTGGAAAGCAGAAAAAGAATGAGGAAAATCCAACAACAAGCAGTACTAAATAGAGCTGAGAGAAATACCCAAAATCCAGTAACTAGACCTATATGGGAAGAAGAATTGGATAGGCGACTAGCCAACCTTAATATGCTTAGAGCTGCAGAAGGAGAACTTGATCTCACCCAAGTAGCAGTACCAGAACCATAATTACAACCTTTATACCCTTACCAACCCATAAACCTAGAACAAAACCAGGAGAACCCACTTCCAATCTCAGCCTTTGATCCAAACGAAATACCTAGATTCCTAGCCCCAGATCCTTTAGAGCAATGGTGGAACAACGATTGGGCATTTCAAAATTTAATGAATGACCCATATATGCCATACGGAGAACCGGTACCAGCTTACCCAGAACCCATACCAGCCCCAATGTAACCAATGAATCAAGAGAACATAGAAGAACTTCACGAGTATGGTGAAGAATTGGTTGAGGAAGGAAACCAGATACGTCAAATCGGGGAAAAACTCGTCTGGAAATACGACGAGAGGGAAATGCAATACGAGAAAAACCATAGCCATATATATATATATATGTGTGTGTGTGTGTGTGTGTGTAACACCCCGTGTTTCTGAAGTCAAAGTCAAAGTCAAGATTGAAGTCAAAGGAAGACAAGATTGCTAATTGCGGTCTGTCTCTCCTTGCTCAATTCCTGTTTTGACTTCTTTGACTTGTAATTAGTCTATTTTATTTTCGCTTTAGTTGTATTATGTGGAGTATCTATTAATAATCGCATGGTAATCGCTATTTATCGCATGTTTAATCGCTTTATCGCTATCGCAATCGCACTCGCAACTCGAATTACGCATTTTGGTTACTGTTATACGTGTGTGTGTGCCTTATGTGTTAATTGTGCATGTTTATTTATGTTATGTTGTGGTAATCAATCGAATCGCAATCGAACTCAATCGCAATCGAACACAAACGCTAAACGCAGGAAAAGTAGGATGATTGTATGTTAGATATAGTGGTTGGGATTAAAAGTAATTGGACTAGGAACGTCAATCGCATCGCAACGCGCTACACGCAAATCTAAACGGAAAAACTCGTCACGCCAAGCACTCGAACCATGTGCCAGCCGACCGAACGGTCACCCGACCGAGGTGCCACTCGAACGGGCTGCCATCCGGGCGAGTTGCCACCCGAGCGACCAACCCATTCTCCCCTTTCCATTTTGGGTAACCCTATAAATACCCCTTGTCACTTTCATTCTTTCTACTTTTGGCAACTGACGTCCAACCCGTGCTCCTACTTGCTTTTTCCTTCGATTTCTCACAATCTCGGTAAGATCTTGTCCTAAATGTTGTACTTCCTTAATCTACACGCACTCCTACACCTTTCTATCTTTTGAATCTTAACTTTTAACCGTTAAATCATCAAGATTCAAGGTGTTCTAGGATGACGTCATCATGTGTTCTTGAAGAACTTCATGTTTTGGCCTCAATCCACCAAGAACAACTTAGATTCCAACCGATTTCCACATAAACAAACAAAGATCTTTCATAGATCTAACGTATTCACGGTGAAAAGTATTGAGAGAAGGTTTTCCAACTTTCTTTCAACTCTTTTACACTCAATGCACTCAAAATCGATAGAATCAGAGCTTGTGCCGACTTACTACTCATTAGTGTGGCTGTGTTGGTTCAAGATCCGTATTCCATCCATGAGATTATCGATTCTGGGTTAACCAAGAACAATCGTCCTGAACCGGTGGACTGACCGAACTTGGGTGGTTCCTGTTCGATCGGGCCACTAGAGCTAAGGATGGAGTTCTGTTGGTTAGCACGATATCAACACATCTCGATAAAACGACAAACTATCAAAACAACCAAGTTTAACACGAACAGGTCAACCAGGACGGAGTGCCATCCGATTGGACTGCTGTCCGAACGGACAGACACCCAGACGACCGGCCACCCTTACGACTTGCACCTTGGTCCCACACTTAACCATTTTTGCCAACACTTGAAGTCTGAATGTTGAACGAATTGCTGTCTGATTAGACTACCATCCGATCGAACTGCCAATCGAATCATGAGACATTTAAACTTCAACACTTAAGCAATTTTCAACATGTTCAATGCACAAAGGATGCCACCCGATCGAACAATCGTCCGATCAAGTGACGACCTGCTGTGAACTTGTTCTCACTGAAGTGCCCAACCGAACGGGTTGCCCTCCGATCGAACGACCGTCCGATCGACCGGCCTGAAAGGTAGAGATACTTCAATGTTTTCTAAATACTATAACGAAAACTTCAAAAGTCAAGCCATCATACACAAACACATCCTTCTCAAAGGAAGAAACAATCCACTCGAACAGTCATCCGACCGGATGACCGTCCGAACGGACTACCACCCGCACGACTGGCCATCTGATCGGATTACCATCCGATCGAACTGCTGTCCGACTCACTTGTACCTTGCATCGTTTTACGCGTCGCTTATCGTGATACTATAAATTTGTTCAGGCTAACCCTACTCTCTAGCGCTCCCTTCAATCCATCAATCGCTGTGAGTATACTCGATCCCTTTTTGCTTTACGCACTTTTGGGTGTTACATGCGTTACTTATACAAAAATCACATCGAACACACTACGCAATACTTTCAACGCTAACCGTTATCACATGTATACGTAACTAAATGAATGCTTGTTTGTTATGTTTACACATGGAACGCTGTCTGCCTGCCTTAGCAACGGTAGTACTATTAGTTTGGGCTTAGCACCCGTTCACTCGGGGGGTTGTTAAGGACAATTACCTACATGGCTCACAGTGGTAAGTATGTATCGCGAACTGCCTTGGGCAGTCAACCCGCAGCCATTGGTATCGATAGGTTCATGTCGATAACTAACATGCCTCATTTCACTCTGTGTACGTGCTGGTTATGCGTAACGCTTTCGAACTCTATATGCTATTATCAAACTTGTATGCTCACATTTACACTATATGTATTGACTTTTACTTTAACGTATGTGACAGGTGCTTAGGATGCTTATATGCTTTCTTTGGTGTGAAATCAAGGCTAGAAAAGACCTAGGTCAACAATAAACAATTGTATGTAATAAGAATCTGAGTCCTCAGAACAGAGCAATTTGACTAGATCTTTTCTGTAATAATTGTATTATCTTATATGACATGGTATGGGACATGTTGCTTTAAATATTTGGTAAATATAGTTGTTATGGAAACTTCTGGACAATCTGTTTTGCTCAGTGCCATGCCCCGATGTTTCCGCCATCGGTTGGGGTGTGACAGATTGGTATCTGAGCCATAACTATAGGGAATTAGGCAAGACTCGACCTAGTCCGGGTCGAAGTCTTAGAGACCTAGTCTATAGTTAGGAACCAACAGACTGACTTGTAGATGTCCAGTAGGGACTATGTATGAGCTTACTGCCATTCCTCGCAATTATCGCCTATGCTGCACTATCACTGCACTCGAACTTTCAATTATGAATAAGCGATTAAGTTGATATTAGGTGTGAAAACCGCAAACTCTCGACTGAATTGCTTGATCAACCCACATTTTCATCTATAAACACGAGAACTTGCGTTGAACCAGGAGTGAAATCCATACTTTGACGCATAAATTCTCTTTTATTTCATCAAAAACAGGGACGAAGTTGTTAAGCCAGGGGTGAAACCCTAACCTTGATGACTTGTTCCGACTTTTACTTGGTTTTACAAAACTCTCACCAAAGTCTCGACGGACTCCAACGACCTGAAGCCACGGTATGACTAACGGGATATGTGCCAAACGCCCAAGAATCGAGGCAAAAACACAGTCCTGAAGGTCAAAATGTGTACAGCAAGTCCTTGTGGATAGTCGAATCACTTTGGTCAGTCAATGTCTTACAGCCGCAGACAGTCTATTCCTAGATTTTTATGTGTTTCGATTCTGAGCCCGCAACTGCTGACTCTGATGATTTGTCGATTTTAGGTGTGGTATGTGTATTTACCTGCTTATGTGTTTTAAATTTTGGATATTTATTCGATTTTGCTCTCACTTAAATCAACACGCATGACTCGCACTGCATTTCTATCTCAAAACGCTGACAAATCCCTAAATTATGGACGATCTTATGATATACGCTTATACTACACTACTCGACAAGTTTGAATGATAGGTTTCTGTATTCTGACTGCGTCTTGTGATTACATGTGTGTGTGCTTCTGTGAGTTCTGTGATTTATGTGCTTCTATGCTCTACGTGCTTACGTGATTATGTGCTTCTGTGTGTATGTGAATCTGTGACTATGTGCTTCTGTGCTTTATATGCTTACGTGACTATACGTGTTCCTGAGCTTTATAAGTAGTAAACGTGTGAGGTGAGATTCGATGATGACGTGTCTGAGACCTATGACGATGTCTGTTACAGACAATGTCAACTGGACCATCATCTGGATCCCGTCACCCACGACTCTCGCCAAGAACAGAGGGACAAACGCCTTGCTGCCATCCTCGCGAAACAAGTGGCCAAGGTCGTGCCTCAGATCATGAGTGAAATTTACGAGAATGTTAGCAAATCGTCTGAGGAGTCCAGAACCGAAGCTCCTAAAGTTGCTACCAAGACTGCTTTCAGCTTCAAGCAGTTCAAGGCTTGCGGTACAAAGGAATTCACTGGAGAAGATGGCCCAACGACTATGTTTCAATGGTTCGATTCCATCGAAGTCACTCTGCGCCAGAGTGGATGTCCGGAAAATCTCCGCACTCTAAACGCTACCGGCGTCTTCCAGTCCAGCGCATTAGACTGGTGGACGGCCGAGAGGAACAAACGCGAGAATGATGCAGCTTATGAGCTTACGTGGGAAGAGTTGAAGGCCATCATGATGGATGAGTTATGTCCTCCCCATGAACGCCAAAAGCTGGAGGACGAATTCTGGAACATTAAGCAGAAGGAAGGTGACAACGCTGCCCTGACTGCTCACTTTAAGCAGCTCAGCATCATCTGTCCCGATCAAGTGAAGACGTCCGACATGGCAATCAAGAAGTACATCCGAGCTCTACCCGACTGTGTTGTGGATTTTGTGCATGCCGCAAAGACAGCAACGATTGAAGAAACTTACTTGCTTGCCGCTGAAATCAACGACAAGCGGGTAAAAGCTGGTTTTGGGATAAAGCTTCAAAGAGCCTGCACCAAGCCACCACCACACCTACTGCCGAAACCGCCACCGCTCAACCGTCAAAGTCCTCACGCCATAAGAAGAAGAACAACAACAGCAGCTCCGGCCCAGCAGCAGCACCATCACTGTCCAGCACCAGTTACCTATGCACCGCCTGCAAAGCGTGCATACACAGGCGCCCACCCTGCTTGTCCAACATGTTCTTATCATCACCCGGTGGGTCTCGCCTGTCGTTTCTGCGCTCATTGCAACATGTACGACCACTTCACTGCTAACTGCCGTACTGGTCCCCGTCAAGCGCCAGCTCTAGCCACTGCTTATCAAGCTCTGCTCCCAACCCCGCAAGGCCAACAAGCTGCTCAGGCACCCACGGTCAACGCCCGAGTCTGCTTCGTATGTGGTGATCCCAACCATTTTGCAAACATGTGCACGAACAGGGTTGTGAAACAAGAGCCCCAGCAGCAGCATCAACACCAGTTGCAACAGCCTCAGCAGCAGCAACAAGCCGCACGCGCCAGAACTTTCAACATCAACGTGTGCCAAGCCCAGGCTGACAACAACGTAGTCAATGGTACGTTCCTTGTGAATGGTATTTATGCTTCGTGTTTGTTTGATACTGGAGCCGATAACTGCTTTGTGTCGTTTGAATTCGAGAAACTCCTTAGTCATAAGCGCTCCCATCTTCCCTCGACGTTCGATGTTGAAGTCGCCACCTGAAGAACTGTCGCCGTTAACTCTGTTCTTCGTGATTGTACTCTCGAACTCAATAATCACATCTTCCCAATCGACCTTATTCCGATGCAACTCGGAAGTTTTGACGTCATAGTAGGCATGGACTTTCTTCGCGAAAACCATGCTGAAGTTGTGTGCTTCGATAAGATGATTCGATTCTCGCTCGCGAATGGTGATTTATTGTGTCTCTATGGTGAAACTGCTTCGAAAGGCCTCAAACTCGTGTCATGTGTCAAAGCTAGCAAGTATCTCCGTAAGGAATACAGAGCTTTCTTGGCTAACATTGTAGTAGCGGAGAAGGAAAAGAAAGGAAGACCTGGTGTAAACGATGTTCCAGTGGTCCGAGAATTTCCTAACGTTTTTCCTGAGGATCTTCCCGGACTACCGCCAAGTCGTGATATTGACTTTCGTATCGAACTCATTCTTGGAGCCAACCCTATTGCCAAAGCTCCTTACCACCTCGCACCGTCTGAAATGCTTGAACTCTCGAACCAACTCCAGGAATTACTTGAGAAAGGCTTTATTCGCCCGATCACCTCTCCTTGGGGCGCGCCAGTCCTTTTCGTCAAAAAGAAGGATGGGTCGTTCCGGATGTGCATCGATTATCGGGAACTGAATAAGTTGACTATCAAGAACCGCTATCCCCTGCCTCGCATTGACGATTTGTTTGATTAGCTACAAGGTGCTACGTGTTTCTCGAAGATCGATCTACGCTCAGGTTATCACCAACTACGCATACAAGAGGAAGATATACCCAAAACCGCGTTTCGCACTCGATACGGCCATTATGAATTCGTTGTTATGCCCTTTGGTTTAACCAACGCACCCGCGGTTTTCATGGATCTGGTGAATCACGTGTGTAAACCATATCTCCAGGGGAATCGACTCTATGCCAAGTTCTCCAAGTGTGAATTTTGGCTGGAGGAGGTTTAGTTTCTGGGTCACATTGTCAATAGTCAGGGTATTCACGTCGATCCTGCGAAGATTGAAGCCGTTAAGAGTTGGATTACACCCAAGAACCCGTCAGAAGTCCGTTCTTTTCTCGGACTAGCAGGCTATTATCGACGATTTATCGAAGGATTCTCAAAGATCGATGTGCCGCTTACCGCTCTCACGTATAAAGACAAGCCTTTTGTTTGGGGAACTGAACAAGAGTCTGCTTTCCAAACCCTCAAGTACATGCTCTGCAATGCTCCTGTTCTTACTCTACCCGACGGAAACGATGATTTCATTGTCTATTGTGATGCTTCCAACCTTGGTCTTGGTTGTGTTCTTATGCAGCGGGACAAGGTTATAGCTTACGCATCTCGTCAACTCAAAATCCACGAGAAGAACTATACAACCCACGATCTCGAGCTAGGCGCGGTTGTTTTTGCGTTAAAGATTTGGTGCACTACCTGTATGGTACAAAGTGTATGATCTTCACCGATCATAGGAGCCTGCAACATATCTTTGACCAGAAGGAACTCAATATGCGTCAACGCCGATGGGTAGAACTTCTCAACGATTACGACTGTGAGATTCGTTATCACCCAGGCAAAGCAAATGTCATTGCCGACGCTCTCAGCAGACGGAGTTATTTGCTCAGCATTCGTAATACCCAAGCCCAATACGATATCGAAACTCTCATCCGCAAAGCCCAGCATGCTTGTTTTAATGAACGCTCTTTGAAGAAGGAACGAATCTACCACGATGGAACCCAGCTTATGAATAAGCCAAATGGGATATTCCATTATCTGGACCGAATTTGGATCCCTAAACGGACCGATTTGCGAAATATTTTGATGGACGAAGCCCACAAATCCTGGTATTCTATTCATCCCGGTGCCGATAAAATGTACCAGGACCTTCGCTACAAGTACTGGTGGCCGGACATGAAAAGGGATATTGCTCTCTACGTTGGAAAGTGCCTGACTTATGCCAGGGTCAAGGCTGAACACCAAAGACCCTCTGGCTTACTCAAACAACCGCCGATCCCTATATGGAAGTGGGAGAGTATAGCTATGGATTTCATAACAAAGCTTCCGCACACGTCATCAGGTCACGACAGCATCTGGGTTGTTGTTGACCGTTTGACCAAATCTGCTCACTTTTTGCCAATACGGGAAGACTACAAGGTAGAACGATTAGCCCGAATCTACACCAATGAGATCATTTGTCGACATGGGACGCCTCGTGACATCATCTCTGACCGTGATGCTCAGTTTACCTCGCGACTGTGGGAAACGTTTCAAACGGCTCTCGGTACATCGCTTAATCTAAGTACCGCATTCCACCCTCAAACCGACGGTCAGACTGAAAGAACGATCCGTACTCTTGAAGACATGCTCCGTTCGTGTGTCATATATTTCGGTGGTAATTGGGATGCATACCTGCCGTTAGTCGAATTCTCATATAAAAAAAACAGTTATCATTCCAGCATTCAAATGGCACCATTCGAGGCTTTATACGGAAGAAGATGTCGATCACCTATTGTGTGGCACGAGATCGGTCACTCGCAACTAACCGGTCCTGAGCTGTTGCAAGAAACGACTAACAAAGTCCTCCAAATTCGAGACAACTTGTTGAAAGCTCGAAGTCGACAGAAAAGTTACGCCGATAGACGACGCAAGCCCCTTGAATTTGACGTTGGCGACTACCTACTCCTAAAGGTATCACCTTGGAAGGGTGTGGTCAGATTCGGCAAGAAAGGGAAACTAGCACCTCGATATGTTGGACCTTTTAAAATTCTGGAAAGGATCGAAAAAGTCGCCTACAGACTCGAACTACCGGAGGAACTTAGTAACGTCCACCCGACTTTCCATGTGTCAAACCTCTGAAAGTGCCTGGCTGAGCATGATTTAATTGTACCTCTCGATGATCTCCAAGTAAACGAAACACTACACTTCGTGGAGAAGCCTGTCGAAATCATGGATCGCCAAACCACGCAACTCAGACGCTCGCGCATTCCTATTGTGAAAGTCCGATGGGAAGGCAAACGAGGCGCAGAGTTCACTTGGGAACTCGAAAGCGACATGAAGGCGAAGTACCCGCAGTTGTTTGTTACGGCTTCGGACTAATTTCGGGACGAAATTCCCTCAACTAGGGGAGGCTGTAACACCCCGTGTTTCTGAAGTCAAAGTCAAAGTCAAGATTGAAGTCAAAGGAAGACAAGATTGCTAATTGCGGTCTGTCTCTCCTTGCTCAATTCCTGTTTTGACTTCTTTGACTTGTAATTAGTCTATTTTATTTTTGCTTTAGTTGTATTATGTGGAGTATCTATTAATAATCGCATGGTAATCGCTATTTATCTCATGTTTAATAGCTTTATCGCTATCGTAATTGCACTCGCAACTCGAATTACGCATTTTGGTTACTGTTATACGTGTGTGTGTGCCTTATGTGTTAATTGTGCATGTTTATTTATGTTATGTTGTGGTAATCAATCGAATCGCAATCGAACTCAATCGCAATCAAACACAAACGCTAAATGCAGGAAAAGTAGGATGATTGTATGTTAGATATAGTGGTTGGGATTAAAAGTAATTTGACTAGGAACCTCAATCGCATCGCAACGCGCTACACGCAAATCTAAACGGCAAAACTCATCGCGCCAAGCACTCAAACCAGGTGACAGCCGACCGAACGGTCACCCGACCGGGTAGCCACCCGACCGAGGTGCCACTCGAACGGGCTGCCATCCGGGCGAGTTGCCACCCGAGCGACCAACCCATTCTCCCTTTCCATTTTGGGTAACCCTATAAATACCCCTTGTCACTTTCATTCTTTCTACTTTTGGCAACTGACGTCCGACCCGTGCTCCTGCTTGCTTTTTCCTTTGATTTCTCGCAATCCCGGTAAGATCTTATCCTAAATCTTGTTCTTCCTTAATCTATACGCACTCCTACACCTTTCTATCTTTTGAATCTTAACTTTTAACTGTGAAATCATCAAGATTCAAGGTGTTCTAGGATGACGTCATCATGTGTTCTTGAAGAACTTCATGTTTTGGCCTCAATCCACCAAGAAAAACTTAGATCTAACCGATTTCCGCATAAACAAACAAAGATCTTTCATAGATCTAAACGTATTCACGGTGAAAAGGATTGAGAGAAGGTTTTCCAACTTTCTTTCAACTCTTTTACACTCAATGCACTCAAAACCGATAGAATCAGAGCTTGTGCCGACTTACTACTCATTAGTGTGGTTGTGTTGGTTCAAGATCCGTATTCCATCCACGAGATTATCGATTCCGGGTTAACCAAGAACAATCATCCTGAACCGGTGGACTGACCGAACTTGGGTGGTTCCTGTTCGATAGGGCCACTAGAGCTTAGGATGGAGTTCTGTTGGTTAGCACGATATCAACACATCTCGATAAAACGACAAACTATCAAAACAACCAAGTGTAAGACGAACAGGTCAACCAGGACGGAGTGCCGTCCGATCGGACTGCTGTCCGAACGGACAGCCACCCGGACGACCGGCCACCCGTACGACTTGCACCCGTACGACCGGCCACCCGGACGACCGGCCATCCGTAATGTGTTCTGAATGCAGTTTTTGGTACGCTTTCCTCTTGAATTCTTAACTGATGGTATCCAGATCGAAGATCGATCTTGGAGTTCAGCACGTGAGCAATACTTTTCTCTCATTCTTTCCTTTAGTTCATCCCAACTCAGGCCATAAGCGGCATCATCACCCAAGGTTTGGACTTGCAAGTTCCACCAAGTCAGAGCTTCATCAACAAACAACCCAGTAGCAAAGGTGACTTGCTGATCCGCGGTACACTTGCTCATGCGGATAGTGGCTTCAGTCTTTTCCGTCCAGCGTACAAACACTACTGCACCTCCTGTGCCGTCGTAGTTCATTGGTTTGCAGTCGAGAAACTACTTGAAAGTGCAGCCCTGAGCTGCGTTGCCTCCAGATGAATCTCCATTCCCATTACGCCTGGCATTGCTTGGTCCTCCACTGTCTTGGGTTTGGTTTGCCTCGTACTGGGCGATAGCTGCGGAGATCCTTTCCTCCAGTAGAGCGTTCAGCTCTTCAGCAGTCTTTGGCAGTGGGGAAGGAGGAGGTTGATCCGAATCTCAATTGTTCACAATTCTCCTAGGTGCCATGTTCTGAAAGAACACCACGCAATAGGTTTAGACATTTGTTTGATATCGTCATACTAGACAGTAGTAGTATATATATATACACAGGCATATACCACATAAGTGACATCAAACAATTTTTACTCTAGCAGAGTATTTAATAGGCTGGTGTTCACGTTTGACCCTTTTCTTGAACTGAGGGAATCTATACGTGACAAGACTTGCCGTGGTTTCTGTGCACTGAATTCCATAATTATGTATGCATCCATAATTACGTAACTCCTTGCACAGTCTGCACAGTTCGTTTCATCCTCGTATCTCTTCCTTCAGATAAGTCACTGCTTTCAGGCAAAGTCACATATACCTATGACATTCTACTTCTAGTATATGTATTTAGCAATTATCACACATAATCGCAAATAATCCTTAATCACAGACAAGTGCTACTCCTAGTGCACCCTAAGTCTCGTAGTGTCTTCTCTTGACTCATGTGAACAGTTTCAGGTAGTGGATGTCGCGGGAAGTTTTATGCAATGAAAGCTTTTTGAAAAGTTATTTTCGTGCAAGGATCCTAGAGATTGTAGTCTAGACTCGAGAAGGAATCCTCGTTCACTACAATCGCAGCTCTGATACCAATCTGTCACACCCCTTTCTTAGGTAGAAGCACGAGGTGTGATCATGAAAGGTTTTCATTGCATACGATTGGTAAACATACTACATGCTCAAAAATAACTTCAAACACCAATTCCATTACATAACGGAAAAAATAGTTTTAAGTGTTTACATCACGAAACAACATATTGTCTGAAAGTTTACAACTTATTTAATACAAACATAAACGACATCCACGAGCATGAGTAAGACCGCGCGCACATCCATCCTAGTTACCTGAAATACATGTGAGTTTTGGAAAAACGTCAACATAATGTTGGCGTGAATTCATGCAGTTCTTGTATTGAACGTTTGTATACTTTGTATGAAAAACATGGTATTCATGTATTTTGTGTAAATCAAGTATTCATGTATAAATCAAGTATTCATGTATGTATTAAGTTGTTAATGGGTTGCAAGGCCATTAACATGTGACACGACATAGGAAGCAACCAAACCATAGGCACTTTTCTAGTTGTCGATTCACGACGGAGACACAAAAACACTACTCGGTACTAGTTATCACCAAGAGTGGGGCTGCCCTTGTACCCATTAGATCTAACCTTTTGTTCTGCGGTCTAAGTATATTGTTGATTAATGGTGCTTATGGTACCCTATTCGTGACACGATTTCTCGTATCATTTCTCATATCACTTCTTATATCATTTCTCGTATCATTCCTTAAAACGCATCATACTTGGTACTCGTTCTCACCAAGAGTGCTTCTTGTTTTTGTATCATACCATTTGTAAACATTGTAACATTTGTAAACTCTTGTATTTGTATTTTCCTGTAGTTTAGAAAACTAGAACTCGTATGTATGCACATTTCGAAAAATACGCTTGTCTGAAAAACCGGTATAAAACATAAGCTTTTCGTAAACCATTTGTGTCAGTTAAATCATACTTGTAAAATGGTTTAGAAATATGTAATTCTTGTATGCTTTGCAAAAAGTGCATGTCTTTCCACCCCGAAAACATTTAGAAAAATGTAAAACCGTAAAAGGTGGGGTTATGAACTCACAACTTTGCGTTCCTTGCGTCGTAAACTTCACCGGATTTGCTTAATTAACGTTGTGACCTATACGTGTTTCCTTAACGTTAGTCACTAGACTTGTATCGCACAAGTACAAGTCACTATCTTTTGTATATATTTTCTTGTGTTAAAAATAATTTATATTTTTAACTATGTGTCTTACTTATATTATTTTCTCAAAAATAAATATAAGTTTCTTGTATTTTGCACCCGAATTATGTATCTTGTATGTTGTATGTGTATTTTTGTGCTTTCACTTCTCAAGAGTATTTAGTGTATTTTCAAGTCCTAATACACTATCACGTATAATACATACTACATACACTTAGCACACAATTTGGTGATCAATAAATATATATATTTTCTCCAAAAATATACATACTTAATATCAATTTTATTCTTGAAGAAATCATCATTTCTTTACTTGAAGTCTACAAGAATTAGGGAAACCTTGGTAAATGTTTTTAGATACATATTTAGGGAATAAGTTTCTCAAAACTTATATTTTTCTAAGTGTCAATATTTATAGAAATTCCGACAGAGTTTCCCCTAAAAATGGAGGTTTCCCATGTTTTCTAAACATGTGTTTATTTTCTTTTAAATCATCATCAAGCATCAACAACTCATTCAAGTCTTACTATAAGCCAAAATCATGTAAATCACGCTATATCATGAACTTGTTATATCCCGAAAACGCGTAGTAACTTGGTAAAGCTTTTAGTGGACGTAGTTACCTTCCGAAGCGTATTTATTTCTTTAAAATCATTCTCATAAAATAATTTAGTGTTTACAACTTGTAAATAATTTTTACAAAAATTATCCCCTTTGAACTCTTTTTGTAAATAAAATATTCTCATACTTGTCTTATTTCTCGAAATGGTGTAAGTGCTTGTAATAGTCATGATTTTCCAAAAACCGCTTCTCTAACTTGGTTTATTTACAAAAATCTTTTGTAACTCTTGGATTTACAAAATCATCAACTCACTAGTTTAGTTATATTTCATGGAAAAATCATTTTTATCAAGTTCATCTTTAACTAGAAGGTGGTTATTTTATGTAACACATAACCACTTTCTAATCTTGTTAAATCATGGTTCTAAATATTATTCAACAAGATTCTCATGGTGATTACATCATACAACCAAAATCATCACAAATTTAACATGTTTACTACAACATCATACTTCAACGTTCCATCTCAAGTAACCTTTTATATTTAAAGCTCCATGTTCATTATTCTTGTTCTTGTTTCTTTAGTGTTTTGAACCTACTTATCATACTACAACTTTTGATCATAAAAACAAGATGAAACAAGGTGTAGCAAGGACTTACTACTAGCACAAGGCTAGGGATGCTTCTAGTGAAGAAGATGATGAAGAATGTTGGTGAAAAAGCAAGAAACAAGGTCCTTTGAAGCTCCACAAGTTGCAACCTCCTTGAATCACCTTACAAGCTTGAATGGAACTTGAAAAATGGAAGAAGATGGTGGTTTAGTGGTGGTGATGGTGGCGGTTATGGGTGTGGCCGAGAGAGGGAGAGAGGAGTGAAGGTATGGTGGTGATGATGAGGAGTAATGTAGTAATCTTAGGGCCATGCTTTATATAGATACTTCATATATTTTGGCAAGTTCTTCAAGCAACAATCTATTAAACAATTGAATATAATCTAGCACAAGATATGAGAGCATGGTGTGGTTGATTTTTGTGGGTCCATATGGACCGAATTCGGTTGGGGGGGGGGGGGTTGGTTGTAACTTTTTGTAACTAAATGGTAAAGACTGGTTAGATTTCCAAGTATAAGCTTACATATGGTATTTATTTGATATCTAGTGGGTGTTACGGTGTTCGGGGATCACGATAAGCCAAGAAATAAATAAACAATGTGTTTGGAAAAAATTTGGTGTCCCGGGTAATGTCCGGTTGTTCGGTTAAATACCGGTTCGTTAAGTGTTAAATTGCACCATTTAGTGTCTTTTATGTACCCTTTTGTAACCCTTTCAATTCCCGACACTTAGGGAAATATTCTGGACGATAAAACGTAAATTCTGCATGATATTTATATGTTTAAAAGCTGGTTATAGCTGAATTTAATAAAATTCTGCACTTAAAGTGCGTTTCGGGTGCTTTTTAGTGCGCATTTTAGTCTCCGGAAAGCCTATATGTGAACCCTTGTATGTACTCTTGGGTTTTAATGTATTCTTGTCATTGGACCTACACCTAGGCTCCAATTTTATTGTCTGACTGCTTTCTGCAGAGTTGTTGGCATATTGTGTCTTACCGGTGAGTTTACTAGTATTTCTGACGCAACGCTCTCGTTAATGCATAAATCAATGTTTTGTAGTATAAAACGTGCATGAATTCACTTGTTTAGTATGTTTTCAGACAATGTTGACATTTAAGCATATAATTGCAGTCATTAAATAATAATTAAAGTGTACGAAAGTTACCGGTTTAGTGCCAGTTGTCACAGTCTCCCCCCATTAAAAGAATTTCGTCCCGAAATTCAGGCTGAACTAACTCTCGCAGGAGTCTTCTTGAACAGGTGGGGATACTTTTTCTTTGAACTGGTCTTCACGTTCCCACGTGTACTCGGGTCCGTGCTTAGAGTTCCAACGTACTTTGACAAGCTTGACAGTGCTCCTCCTGGTCTTGTTGACTTTCCAGTCTGTAACCTCAACGGGTTGTTCTGTAAATCGGAGGGCGTCATCAATATGTACTTCATCCGCAGGGATGATCACGTTTTCTTGTGTTGGACTCTTCTTGAGGTTGGATACATGGAACGTATTATGTACTCCATTAAGCTCTTCCGGTAATTCCAACTTGTATGCCACGGTACCAATTCTTTCTAAGATCTTGAATGGTCCGATGTATTGTGGATTCAGCTTTCCACGTTTTCCAAATCTGACTACGCCCTTCCAAGGTGAGACCTTCAACAATACTTTGTCTCCAACCTCGAACTGTAATGGTTTTCGTCTTCGATCAGCGTAACTCTTTTGTCGATCTTGAGCCGCCTTAATGCGCTCTCGGATCTGTTTGATCTTGTCGGTTGTCTCTTGTACAAGTTCAGGACCAACCATACGTTTATCTCCTGCGTCTGCCCAACATAAGGGCGATCGGCACTTGCGGCCATACAGAGCTTCGAACGGTGCGGCTTTTATGCTCGTATTATAACTGTTATTGTAGGAAAACTCAACTAAAGGTAGATGAGTATCCCAGCTGCCGCCTAGGTCCATAACACATGCTCGAAGCATATCTTCTAACGTTTGTATAGTCCGTTCGCTCTGGCCGTCTGTTTGCAGGTGGAATGCCGTGCTTAGATCTAATTGAGATCCAAAGGCTTCCTGAAAGGATTGCCAGATTCTTGAGACAAAGCGTCCATCTCTGTCTGAAATAATTGAGATAGGCACTCCTTGACGTGCCACAATTTCTTTTAAGTATATTTCAGCAAGCTTTCCAGTGCTGTCTTTTTCTCGGATCGGTAGGAAATACGCATATTTCGTTAATCGATCAACTATCACCCATATCATATCGTGCCCTCTCGGGGTCCTGGGTAACTTCGTTATGAAGTCCATCGAGATTTGTTCCCATTTCCACACGGGTATCACTGGTTGTTGTAGTAGACCAGACAGTTTTTGATATTCAGCCTTAACCTTAGCACAGGTTAGGCATTTTCCAACATAAACAACAACATCGCTCTTGAGTCTCGGCCACCAGTAGTATTCTTTTAAGTCTTGATACATTTTGTCCGATCCTGGATGGATCGAGTATTTTGACTTGTGCGCTTCATCAAGGATGACTTCTCGCATGCCACCATAGAGCGGAACCCAAATACGCTTCTTAAAGTATAAGTGTAAGGGCTCTAAAAAATGTCCCAAAATGACCTGTAAGTGAAAACCCTGATCCCTAAAACCATACTCTGCATGAAAAACCAAGAAATCAAGATTTCTGGTATTTAGGCGGGCCGTGTAAGGGTTAAGCTTAACCTCACGCGGGCCGCGACAGCTCATAACTTATCCGGAACAGCAACCCGGCCACGTGGCAGCCACGTGGCAGACCTAGGTGTGACACGCTAGCCCTAATCTACGAAATAGACCCCCTCGCGGGCCGCGTAAAGTGTGGCTGAGAGTTTACGCGGGCCGCGTGAACCTTAAATTTCAGCTATAAATAGGACAGGTTACGAGCAGTTCAGAAATGTCGAAATCTCATTTCAAATCACGAGTTATACTGCTCTGAAGTCGAAAATTTCAATTAAATTAGTGAGGCCCTGCTCCGATACCGGGTATTAACTCAATCGCTGCTACGATTCAATGTCCGATCGATTAAAACTATCCAATGGATGTTTAAGTGCTGCCCACATTAGGGTTTATGCTTTGTCATTCGTCGTGAATTCGATGGATGTTTAAGTATCGCACTTTGGCATTCGTTGTGAGGGTTTAATCTCGTGAGTTATCGTAAATGCTGTATTAGTTACTGACCTAATTCATGTGCATGCTATTTAATTTAGGTCAAAAGGCTAATCAGTAGGCTAAGCTCTGCCCATATAAATCTGCAATGTGAGTCATTCTCTTTTTAGCAAAAGCATTTTTACAATACTCCATTTTCAAACGTTATAATTACAGGGAGTAAGTCGTGGATATCTTGAATCACTGGTTAGTGGGGTATTGTGCACATTACTAATTTTCTCCCTGTTAGGTTCATTGACCTACAGGGATAATCATCACTACTTGGGTGACAGGACCCAATAGTGGTATGACCATCGTCACCATTGTGACACGGCGCCAGATAAAAATAAGATAGAAGCCATTGTAATCGCTCTTGTGCTGTAATTTATAACCATGTGTCATTTTATGCAAAATGAGTGACTCGCTAGCATTTCCCCGCTGATAAAATATTTTTAAAACATGTTTCAGGCGACCTGCTGTAAATCAAGGACACGTGCTACGGAGCACTAACAAGCTTGAAGAGGTGGCTCAGTTAAAATAAATAAACATGTTTTAATAAATCAGGGAATTTCCTAGTTAAATTCCTCTATTGTAAATTACGGGGTTTATCTCCAATTTATGGAATAAAAATAATTGGGCATTTTGAGTTTTAAAAGATCCTGTTGAAAATCTTCCGCTGTCACATCAAAAATACCACGGGTTCCTGTCCCGCGGCTCTTGACCGGGTCAAACCGGGGCTGGGGCCGTGACAGGAATAGGTGGTATCAGAGCCACACTGATCACGCCACTGATCGAGCCATTAATTTAAGCCAATTAAGTAATTAAGAAAATACTTAATTATTACTGATTGCCATTTTTGTGATTATATGTTTTATTATTTAAATATTTGTTACAGTATGGGTAAACAAAGACTTTCGGATATCTATCATAAATTAGATACTACATCGAAAGATAAGGGATCATCATCCTCAAAACACCCAGTAAATACTGAGGAAGGAATATTTGTCCGAAAGGCACAGTATGAGAAACAACTTTCTCCTAATAAAAGAAGTTTGATTATTAGAAAAAGTCAAGAGAAAATGAAGAAATCACAGGAAACCCAGAAAATAGGCAGTAAACCACCTTGGGAAGATGAATTAGACGAAAAATGGACGAATATCTACACGTTAGCTACTGTAGCAGTAAATGCTAACTTATAAGTTAAATCACAAAATCAATCTTAGCACCTGCAACACTTACAAGCTAGAAACGTTAAACTATTAAATAAACCACTAGCATAATTCAAAAGTTCAGTTGTAATCTAGCAATAAGTTTATTTTAAATAAATTTTAAGTTCTTTAAATTACTATTTTATGATTTTGTGATTTATAAAATTTTTTAACTTAGAGTTTTGTGTGTTTCTTCATCAATGCTAAACAACATGAATGAATTATCTGAAGCCCTAGAGAATCTGAATCTCTATCCTGTGAAAATAGAAGTTTCCAAATATTTTACTGGTTACTTTGCCGATGTGGAACAACCTATGGAATTTCAAGCTCCACCTCTAGAGAAAGCAAAACCTAAGAAAAGAAGAAGATTTGTAGGTTGGAGACGTGTACGCAGAAGAAAACCAACAACTAAGAGACTTCCCAAGATAGAAAATCCTATGGATAAAGGAAAAGGAATTAAGATTGAGGAAAATCCTAGGCAAACCGGAATAGAAAATTGGGGAAATTCTAAGCCAGCAGGAATAGAAATTGGCAAAAGTTCTAGGCAAGCTGTGGAATTACCATTGCAAGAGGAACTGGATTACATACTGGCAAGCTGTGATATTCTTAGGCCTATCAATACAAATCTTTTTCCTTATCCTGCTAAAAACCAACTTCTAATAAACCTGGAACCGGCTATCCCAGAACCTTTAATTCACACCCAACCTCAAGGAGAAATGGACGAATGGTGGACCAACGATTGGGAGTTTCAAAACCTCCTAAATAATCCTTATACCTTTTTCCCTCAGATCGATCTAGAACCTGCACCAAATCCACCAATGAGTAATGAAAATTTAGCTGAACTCCGCCATTTCGGCGAAGAATTGATGGATGCTGGGAATAGGATCAGGGAGATAGGAGGACAAATCTCCTGGAAATACGATGAGAGGGAACATCGCTTTTAATATGATAACTAACGAGAGAAAGGGATGGTAGTGAAACTATGTTTGTATAATAATAGTAACTAGTAGGATTTCCCCGCACTACGTGGCGGAAATTTGGTTGGTATCAGTATTCGTCCGTTATGGTACCGACACTTGATATAACGACATATACAAACTGAAAAAATAAAGTCTTTATATACCCAAAAAAATATCGACACGTCTTTTACATCGATTAAAAAACACAAAAACAAATACCGGTACAAACTCTGAAATTTCAATATCGGTGTGAAAGTTGTTCTATTGGAATAAGTTGGTTTCGTCATGATACCGATAAGACATCGACACTCGCTAGCACTTACGATACTAAAAAGTATTTTATTGGTTTTGAGCAAACTTTTAATCTAGACATAGATAAAAATAAGCATATCGCAATGACATACTCAAAATTTTATATAACGTCTTATCTTAAAAGTTATAAGCAAAAAGAAAATGCTAAATGGTACTTAAAATAAAATATTATAACACTAATATAATATAATAATTTAAAAAAAATAAAAAATAAAAATTGTAAAAGTTAGCGGCAGAAACCTAAAACTTCATAAGTATACTATTGCTCATTATGTTTGAAATTAATACATACTAGTTTTAGACACAGCGTCGCGTTGCGCCGCGCTCAACCGAATCATTCTTGGTGTGATAACATCATAACTCATAACACGATCACGCAAACCAAATCATTATTGGTAGTAATAACATGATATGCCAAATGTATTTTTAACAAAACAAACAACTCATATTAAATTGTATCAAACAGAAAAAAATGTATCTATCAATATATGAAAACATAATCATTCCACAAAAGAGATTTAAAAAAAAAATCCAATCATCATCAAGATTAATGAATATGAATCAGATATTCATCATATCACATGCATAAGATATGTTTACCTTGAAAAATGATGACAACGAAAAAAATAACTATGATGACCGTTGCAAAGATGCTAATATTCGATGGTGGCGCTGGTGAAGCTTTAACAGCTCTTCTTTTCTTCAAAGACTTCAACCTTTCAACCCTGACCCGCTTTTTCATGGCATGTTCAGCAATCTCCTTAACCAACTGCAAGTATCCAAATTGTTAGAAGTATATAATATAATGAGTTAAAATGTGTTTGGGACAAAACGGATACCATAGACTCTGGGCAAAACAGGTCGGTAAAAAAACACAAACGACCATAAACATTTAGCCAACTGTTAATCCGCCAAATCGGATTCTGTTTTTCTCTAGCGTTTTGTAAGCATTTGTGTTAACTATTGATTAAGGAATTCGATATTACAAAGTACCAAAGTGTCTCTAAAACCAAATAGTGAAGAAACTTGACATAAAACTCACAGATTCAGGAAAATTTACCTGTTCCGACTCTAACATGTCATCACCAACATGAAATTTTGTACCTGGTAACAAAGTTTAATGAAAAAGTAAAGATATTTTTATGTTCACAATTTCACATAGATAAAATTAAAAAGTTGAAACTGAAAAATGAGTTAACACGTTTCTTGACTTACAATTTTCCTCAAGTAAATAGCTATTCTTTGTTAAAGGTAATAAATAGTACTAAAAGAGAACATGCCGTTAGAAACCTATGAGCTTGTACCGGTATTGAGGTCAACGGATAACAAAAAACAACTAATTCACGCAGATGTTCATTCATGATATCCATTCACATAATCAAATATATAAACATATAAAAAGTTGAATTTGAAAGTTAAAAGAAATATGTGCCAGCTAAATCCATTATGACCCGGTACAATTACTTATCATGTTAACTCCAAATGGCACATAATTCTAAGAGTTCCGTCAGATACATGAACCCACACACACCACATAATTCTAAGAGTTGCGTCAAATACCGGTAGGCGGTACTGAAATTCATCAAAGGTGGGTACCGGTACCAGTATTTGAAGGTAAAGTTCGGTATTTTACCGATACCCTACCGAACCGGTAGCGGTACCGAAAATACTGATACCGAAAATGCTAAAAAGTGGGTATGCCGGTACTGAAAAAGATTCGGTATTCGGATAAACTATTCATACCAAAAGGATTATATCCATTAATTAGTTGTGAAGGGTTTAACCATAAAGCATAAACATAACATGATCAAATGGAAACCCCCAATGAAATCTATTAGGATCAACCCCATGTGGGATGTTTCGATCAATCAAAACAAAATTCTACACAAAATAAAATCCAATTACCTTTGAATCTTTGAAGAAGCCTTCATGGACTGTGAACGATGCTCACGACAATTAGACATTGACCTGTTGCATCGTGGAAAGTGGGAATCAAATCAAAATCCGAAAAGGGAAACTTCTAACGAAAAACTAAATTGCATCGTGCAGTTCGTACCTTTGCTTCCAGTATAAATCCCGATTCACGTATTCTGCATGCTCTCTCACTATTGTCACTGCCAACTTCTACCAAATACTCTATTGTTAATTTTGTCGTTACACTCTTTCCCGATCCACTTTCCCCACTAAATCGAAAGAAAAAGTTAAAAAGACGAAAAAATTGATGTGGTGTTACAGTGGCGAAGCTTGAAAATTTCCACCCGGGGGTCGGATGTCACCGAACCTAAAAATTATATATAAGTAAAAAAAAATTATAAAATCGGGGGGTGGAAAAGGTATATACCTAAAAATTTCTACACGAAAGTACATACATAACACTACTGAGCGAAAAGTTCGGGGGGTCGGGCGCCCCCCCCGGCCCCTTGAAAGCTACGCCCTTAGTGGTGTATTTACAAAGAAGCAACAAATGAGATTATGGCTGCATTGAAGTTAACTAACCTGATAATGATAGACCGATTTAGACCATCTATAAGTATCATCATGAGAGTGATCAAACTTTGGTTGAATAACTAAAAATAGATATAGATATTTTCCAAACATATACATATACATATACCTCACCTCTCATCAAAGCACTATAGGCAGTGTCAGCCACGTAATATACGTGCGGGCTATCCAAAATCTTCTCTTTGTAAGCCGTGATAACGTCACTTCCAATAATCAAGGCATCTTTAAAGGGGTTGATCGCTAACAGAACGGGCCCCACCATAGTCTGTAGGCAAGATTGTAGGCAAGATTACAGGTAAAAATAATCCAGGAAACGAATATTATTATATAGACATGGATTAAGAGTTAAGACATGGAAGATATACGTACACAAATTACATCACGGTTATATCTATACTGGAAATTACATAGAACTGATGGCTCGTTTACATAACCAAGCACGACAAGATTATCCACACCATCAAGGATTTCAGAATTTGCAGGTACCAGCTCTCCTGTAGACACTGTCATGACCTGCAATTACAAACAGTAATATTACTTATATTATTATATATGCTTATTCAATTTTCGACAGATGTTAGCTTGAAACGAAGCAATTTTTTCGATTCAACAGAACTCACCGTTCCATCCAACAGTGTAACAGATGGTTTTCCGTTAACAGCTGATTGTATATTTCCCAGTTCCCACTGCCCCGTCGGGAGCCGACACCACACTCGAAGTTGCTGAAACAAAACAAATTTTAGGGGTAATTTGGTAATTTTACATATATCTTCATAGTAAAAGGTGAGCGAGGCACATGCAGCTTGAGGTACCTCTTTTACGGGGAACGTTTTGTGCATCAAGACGTTGTACATATACTTTTTTATGTTATACATATAGGTGTGTATATATAACCATATGTAGAGTTTAATTTTGTCTAAGTTTAAGGCAAGTGATGCTAGAAAGGTATGAAAAATATATATATAACAATTATACAAAAATTTTGCGTCTCGCTCACGAAAAGCGGTACGCTTGCTCACAAACCTTCACCTCAGTGCGTCTCATGCTTTATAAAACCAACAACCCTATAAAAATAAGCTAATTTAATGTATGCTGTAATAATATTGAACAACAAACCTACTAAGTGTGTGTGCAGTTACCAATACAACTTATGTGTGTAAGGATTACTCCTGCAACTTGATATAACTTTGCCTTTTAGAAGTAACATGACCACAACTTTTCCAGCAACTTTAATCAATCTTAAATATAAGATCATCATCCATTTGATGCTCAAAATTACTAAATGTAATCTACGAATTATAAACTAAAAAGTTATGAACTTGAACCTTCTTGATGTAATAATCGATGCTAGTATCCTATCCCGAACCCGACGATGCAGGGGAAGGGGCAGTGGCAAGACCGGCCCCATCGTTCTCCGCCAATCGATGTTCATGCATCGTGCAGTTCTTACCTTTGCCAGCATCGATCTGGGTAAAGAGACGACATGCAAGCATTGATATGTTGGAATCACAATAAAACCCTAGATCTACTGCAAACCACCGTCGCCGACTCCAATCGTCCTCGTTACATGATGCCAACGGCGCTAACGTCCTTGATTTGAGGCGACCGTCGGAGGCGGAGCCTTAAACTGGATCGCCAGCGTCCTCCATCTCCCTGTCTCTATCTCTGTGTCTCATCTTTTTGTAAAAGTGACTGGCTGCGTGTCATCTGATTAAGACAATGGAAATATCACTGTTCATTTCCATTGTCTTATTAATAGAACGATGATGGAGGGCGGTGGTCGATGTGGTGATGGAGATGGAGATGGAGATGGAGCTTGGTTCAGGAAGGTGGTGCTCGATGTGGTGATGGAGATGGAGGTTGGCTCAGGAAGGTGTCAATGTGTGGTGAAGAAGAAGTGAAGAGGAAAGTCTGATTTAGGTATTAGGGTTTACAAGTTGATAAGATGACGCCATTAATGTTAAAGTACTGTTTCTCAGTTATGTGTTGAATTAATATATATATGTGAATAAGCATTATGTGTAGAAATCTAAAAAAATAAAAATAAAAAAAAATAAAAATAAAAAATAAAACGTTTGTAAGATAATTTGAGTGTACGGATGCATAATATAATATATAAAAATGGAAGTCGAGAAATCAATAACTTTTGACTATACGTGTTAATGTGATTATGTGCAATTGTCTTGTTATATTTAATTATTTATTTTATGCTGATTACTTATATAAATTAATTACCAGATGGAAAACGCTGGTAATGAACCAGTTAATGAAGTTAATCAATCTGAGCAAAATCAGGAAGAGCAATTGCTGAATAGGCAAGATATCGAGGATATCGTTGCTCAAGGAATAGCCAATGCTATTCCAGCAATACTTGTTGCTGCTCGAATTCCAGTTGAACCTCAAATTATTCCTAGTAAACGTATTCATGAGGACAACTTCAGTAATAGTGTAAATGGAGGAGGTAACAATAACTATAATGATAATGTTCTGCAAGTCTCGATTCTCAAGAAAATGAAAGCTGCAACGCCTGGTTGCACTTACAAAGAATTTCTTGCCTGTAAACCAGCTGAGTTTGCAGGTAACGAAGGGGCGACTGCAGCACTGCGTTGGTTAGAGAAAACCGAGGCAGTAATTTTTATAAGTAAATGTGCCAAAGAAGATCAGGTCATGTATACGTCGAATCTTTTTAAAGAAGGGGCGCTAGAATGGTGGAACACTGTGCTACAAGCCAAAGGCAGAACTGTGACATATGCTATGAACTGGGAAGAATTTAAGAATCTTGTGGAAAGAAAATTCTGTCCCGAGTATGAAAAGGAACAAATGACAAATAAGTTCCTGACACATCGGATGGTGGATGTAGACTGTCGAGGGTACACTTCGACATTTTTCGAGTATGCTAGAATTGTACCTACCCTGGCTTCGCTAGAACCGGTACTTATTTCTCGTTACATTTGGGGATTGATTAGCGAAATCCGTAATATCGTCAAGGCTGCGAAACCCCGCACGATTGATGATGCAGTGGATTTAGCCAATACTCTGACTGACGAATTGGTACGGACACGAGAAGAGAATAGAAAGAAGGAAGTAGCCCAAAAGATTACCCAAGGATTCCGTATGGGTAATCGTTACAATTTCAAGAGAAGAGGGACTGGGCAATCTTCCACTGGTCCATTTTGCAATTCTTGCAAAAGGAAGCATTTTGGAAGATGCAAAGGATATTGCAATTTTTGCAAAATTCCAGGGCATCAAGAAGAAGACTGCAGGAAAAACAAATTCACAGTCTGTTACAACTGTGGAGAAGCTGGACATCTTAGGCTAGACTGCCCAAAACTAAACAAACCAGCTGATAACAAAGCCAAACCTACAGAAGGAGCAAAAAGGAATGTAAGAGCCTTCCAGTTGACGACTCAGGAAGCCGAACTGATTCCTGACGTGATAGCTGGTACGTTTCTAGTTCACAACGTCTATGCAAAAGTATTATTTGACTCTGGTGCAAACCAAAATTTTATAAATACTTCATTCTGCTAAGCACTTAATTTACCCTTAACCCAACTTAGGCAAATTTTTACAGTCGAAACGGCAGACGGGAATTTTGTTAACATAGATAAGGTTTTGCAAAAAGAAACGATAGAACTTCTAGGCCATAAATTCTCTGCAAACCTGTTACCTATGAAATTAGCCAGATTCGATGTGGTATTAGGAATGGATTGGTTAGTAGCCAACCATGCTCGAATTCTTTGTGATAAGAATTCCATAGAAATTCATACACCCACAGGAGAATTAGTGGTGATTACAGGAGATAAGCCACGAAAACCACTGAAATTCATTTCAGTAATGAAATTGGCCAGTTATTCCAGAAAACAAGAAATGATGTATATGATTTCAGTAATCATTAACACAAAAAGTAAAGAACTTAAGGACATTCCAGTAGTATCGGAATACTCAGATGTATTCCCAGAAGAACTACCCGGATTACCACCTAATAGAGAAGTTGAATTTAGAATTCATCTAATTCCTGGAACTACACCGATAGCTAAGGCACCTTATCGGTTAGCACCCACTGAAATGCTAGAATTGAAAAAGCAGTTAGATGAATTACTAAGTAAAGGATTCATACAACCTAGCTCATCCCCTTGGGGAGCGCCAGTGTTGTTTGTGAAAAAGAAGGATGGTTCGATGCGAATGTGTATCGATTATAGAGAATTGAATAAAATTACAATTAAAAATCGATACCCATTACCTAGAATTGATGATCTTTTTTATCAACTTCAGGGAGCTAGATATTTTTCTAAAATAGATTTACGCTCTGGATATCATCAATTGAAGGTACAAGAAGAAGACATACCTAAAACTGCTTTCAGAACTAGGTATGGTCACTACGAGTTTACAGTCATGCCCTTTGGGTTAACAAATGCTCCTGCAGCATTTATGGACATGATGAATAGAATCTGTAAACCGTACTTGGATAAATTTATAATTGACTTCATCGACGATATACTTATTTATTCAAAAAGTCAGGAGGAACATTGTGAGCACTTGCATGTACTCTTAACTTTGTTAAGAAAGGAGAAGCTTTACGCCAAATTCTCAAAATGTGAATTTTGGTTACAAGAAGTGCAATTTTTAGGACACATGGTGAATCATGAAGGCATTCACGTAGATCCTGCTAAGATAGAAGCAATCACCAAATGGAAAGTTCCGCAATCAGCAATGGAGATTAGAAGTTTTATAGGCTTAGCCGGATATTATAGACGGTTTATTAAGAATTTTTCTAAAATAGCCGTGCCATTAACTAAGCTAACCTGTAAAGCAGTTAAATTTGAATGGGGACCTAAGCAAGAAGAGGCTTTTAAGATTTTAAAGCAAAGGTTAATCAATGCTCCAATTCTAGCTTCACCAGAAGGAACAGAAGATTTTGAAGTATATTGTGATGCTTCAAAGTTAGGACTAGGAAATGTGCTTATGCAACGCAAGAGGGTAATTGCATATGCATCAAGGCAATTGAAAAAGCACGAGGAAAACTATACAACTCATGATTTAGAGTTAGGAGCCATAATTTTTGCCCTTAAGATTTGGAGACATTATCTGTACGGAAGTAAGTTTACTGTCTATACAGATCATAAAAGTTTAAGATATATATTTGGGCAAAAAGAGTTGAATATGAGGCAGAGAAGATGGATGGAAATCTTAAGTGACTACAACTGTGATATTCAATATCACGAAGGAAAAGCAAATGTAGTTGCAGATGCCTTAAGTCGTAAGTATCATGAGAAACAACGACAAGTTCGTGCTCTTAGATTAAGTTTACAATTAGACTTAATGGAACAACTGAAAAATGTTCAGCAAAAGAGAGTTTATCTCTATAAAAATATTATAAATGAAATCTGGGTTTTTATCTCATTTGTTTAATATAAAATTTTATCTCTATAAATGAAATCTGGGTTTTATCCCATTTGTTTAATATAAAACTTGGTGTTTACAAGCTTTGAAATTATTTACTAACTACGATCCTGATGTCTCATTTTCGCTGCCAAATTAATAAACACCGACACCACTTGACAGTCTCGCGACTCCCGCTCTCGGGGTGGGGTCGGGGCTGCGACATTATGGCCGTGGTGTTTTATTTGGGAGAAAGTAGAGAGAGATGTATTTGGGAGGAAGGAGAGACAATAGAATAAATTGTTTTATTGTTTTATTTTTTTTAATAACAAGGGTATTTTAGTAATTTCACATGCACTTAACATCAAAAACTAACCTTCATCCGCGCCAGGGACGATCCGGGAACGAAATTGCAAAAGTTGGGGACTATAGCTGTAATTTTAGAAAGTTAGAAACTAAAGGTGAAAAATGGGCAAACCACATAGACTATCCGGGCATTTCTCTCAAATCTTAGTATTTAAAAGAAATAATACATTTGTAAAATTCTGAATAATAATAATACACAAATAGAACTAAAATGAGGTAGGAAAAAGAGGGTAAAAAGCCAATAGAATGGTGATTTGACTAAGGAGGCGATGGGTGCGACATCCAGAACAGAAGAGAGAAGCTAAGCTAAGCCAAGCCAAAGGCTGAGGCTGTCTCATCAATGTTGTTCCCATTAGACCACATTATGCATACAAGCCGGCGCGTGGTTAACAAATGTGGTCCTCTTTTTGGTTATGTCCACATTAGACCATCTTGTTTATTTTGTCTACTGTCAACTTATCCGGATAATTGACTAGACCAACACAAAATATTTTCTTATCCAAACATCATATAAAATATTATATCTACCTCATCACTTGGTTATTCAGTAGTACGATCATATATTTAATTTCGAAGTAACCCCAAATGATAAAAGGGGGAGAATAGCAATTATAAAATTACCATATAACTTTATTGAGATTAAACCTGTAAACGAACCAAACTGTTTATGAGTTAAAATCTTGGTAGAAGTTCAAATCGTATCAAGACCATTGATAATGGGTTAGAGTGTTATATGCCCCTTTACCATTTCGTCACAATGTTAACTTTAGATAACATATGAGACTGCATTATTAACTTTAGACGATATTTGAGACTTAGACATTGACTTTAAAAGTCGACGTTAACTTTAGACACGATAAGTCCTCTTTAGCTTTTAACCAATGTAATATGCATACTATGAGCACTTTATACTTTATCACTTTAGAACTATAAAACATTATAGTTACTTTAGCAAACTTTATGGTAATCTATCATGTTTGAAATATAATACTTTACTTTGAAAACTTTAGTGACTATACAAATCTCCCCAAAAGTATTATAAAGAGGGGTATGGAAACTCATTTATGCATATACAAAACTTTACTTGTTACTATGTTGTCCTGTCCCGAAATCAACCTATATATAATTCATATGAGAAACGACTCAGTGCTGACACAATCTAATGGAACAGAACCATGGTGTGCCTGAACCAAGGTTTCTCATGAAACCAGGTGGCTCATGCCACAAGTGACTCTCTTCGACATGTGGGGGGGGGGGGGGTACTTCTGAAAACCCTAAAAACTCCGCTAATGACAGCTAACTTCCTCTCTCATCAAATCTTACGTCAAGATCGCAACTTTATAGTCCCAAATACATTATTATAATTAGTGTGTATAAGCTTTATAACCAAAAACACATGTAAATGTTAACATGAAATTACCTCGCTTTCGATCCAAACCCAAAGCCGAGCTTGATGTTGCCTACCAAAACTGTTCCAAAAGGGCTTTAACTTCACATAAATGGACAAGAAACAATCCTTTGTTGTCCTCCTTTATCTTCTAGCCAGATTCCAACTCAAGAGAGTCGATTTCTATATCTAGAACTTTCTCTTTATAAGCGCGCTCTCTCTATCTAAAACAAAATTGGAAAGAGTAAATGAGCATGGAGGCTTACCCCTTCACTAATTTAGGGTTTTAGACATGATTAATTACGGGTGTACCTATTGGCACATCAAAATGCCTATATGCACACAAAAAGGGATTTTTTGTCCTATATGCACACCATGCAGTGTCGAGCTGTGGCCAATGCGCGGCGTTTTGGTCCGATCAACCATACAAAAGACTGACAGGTATGTTGACCGGACCAAAACGCCGAGCTTTGGCTGCGTTTTGGTCCTGTCAACCTGACAAAAGACTGACCGGGTGTCTGGTTGACGCGGCCAAAGCTCGTTGTTTTGGTCCGGTCAACAGACCCATCAGTCTTTTGTCTGATTGGCTGGACCAAAACGCCGCGCTTTGACCACAGCTCGATACTGTAGGGTGTGCATATAAAAAAAGCCCTTTTTGGACTGACTATCTACACACCAAGTGTGCAAATAGCCCCCCCCCCCCCCCCCCCCCCCCCCCCTTAATTACCTCTTTGCTTTTATGTGCCTCCCATGCTTAAGTTTGGGCTTAATCCCCTGTTACGTCTTGCACAAACATTAACCATACACAAATGTTTCCATAAAATACCCATAGTTATGTATTAATCCGTCATAAAATTTCGGGGAGTTACCTTAAGATATCGAGTTAAAAGCTATCTATTTTAATAGAACCTTCTTTGTTATTTGTTTTGATTAGAAACTTTTTTCCTATGTTAAAACGGGTCAAATAAAGGGTCTTCTTTTCGAGATTAAAACCAAGTGAACATCCCAAACCAAAACAAATCAGTTATATATGCCAATTTCATTTTAACGTTAAACTTTTCTTATGTACTTTTTGATGTTTTGAATATGCGATTGTGTACATGTCAAATGCTCATAAACCATAAACTGAAATTGGCATAAACCATAAAACCGAGCCGTTTTAGGAAGGTTTAGCCTGTCCAGGGTCGGTCTAATTTGCTAACAATAGTTTGTAGATGCAGGTTTGGTTACAAAATGCAATAAAAACTGAATGAATTGTTGCTGGCTTGGTACAAACATTGACTTCAAACTAGGGGTGTTTGGTAAATAGAGTAAAGGGAAAAAAGATGAATAAAACATTAAATGATGTAATGAGAGTTCCGTTGTGAAAATGAAAATCAAGTGGATGCATTAAAGTGAGTGGGTGGTAGTATGGGTGGGCAATGGAGTTTCATTGGCCTACATATGTATTTTACCCGTGCCAAGTTATTGAGCATTCATCATGAGATAAATTTTCCATTGCCTTTAACATATTAAGCTTATAAGTATTATATTATAAATATTTTATTTTTTGGAATTTTTTAATGGCAAATTTGGATCACTAACGAACGACTGGACTATTATCGTGCAATCAGCGGAATCACCCAATCATATCCATCTCCAGTAAGCTATAATGTCTATACACTAATTCAGAAGAAAACTCAATAACAATAAATCTGAGAAAATCACCCTTATGAGAATCGAACCTAGAATCCTCATTTTATTTGTGTTAGTTCAAATTATTCAATTAATTAAGAAGGCAATAAAGTAAAAAAATAGGATAAAAATGTGATAATAATCGGCTTTTACGTGGCCAATTCGAGTCTTTCAGGACTTGAATTGTCATTTAAGCAAATTTAAAATTTTGGATAAGAGATTTTTTTTTTCTCAAAGTTCAAGTAAGACAAAAACCAAAGTCCTTACAGGTTAACGGTACCTTGGTGGCACGATGTAGATAAATATGGTTCGACTCTCATGAGTCATGATGGACAAAAAGTATACATTTAACCATTTAAAAGTATAATTAGATGGTGTGTGAGTTAACCGGTAAAAAAAGGTAAAACAAAAGAGCACACTTGTAGCATGCATAAGGTGTAATTAGATGGTGTGTGAAAAAGTATAGTTTTTCAAGTGTTTGCACGTTATAAGGTGTAACCAAGGAATTTGGAAACTAGGATAGAACATTGGAGATTGTGTTTGGGCCTTGGGGAGTCATTCAAATGTTTTTAACCGGTCTGAGTGAAACTGTGTGTAAAAATAAACACAAAATAATCAAACATAAGCGAACCAAAATAATCAAAATGAGTGAGAAATCGATGGCTCGGCTACAACCCTTTTGGTAACCAGTTTTATATTGTTTCGGTTATGGTTATATGTGTAAAAATGACCGAATAACCGAGCCGGCACTAAAACCGATTTTTATTTTAATTTTTTCTATAAATAAAATGTTATATCTTGAAAGAAGTTTGTTATAACTGTTTATAAATACATATTAGTTATTACGTACTTTTTTATTAATTGGAATGCTTGCTAATATTTTATTTAACCTAAGGTATAGCTGGATTTATTAATTGAAATCTAGCTATAATAATATTCGTTGGCCGTTCAAAAAAATATTTAGCTATAATCCACCCATGTCTAGAGACGGCGGTTAACCATGGACTATCTTTTTCAATAACCAAATTAAATGAACCATATTTTCCGATAACCGAATCAAATGAACCATCTTTTCTAATAACTAAATTATCTTAACCATCTTTTCTAGTGACTGAATTATTTGAGCCATTTGTAACTGAAACGATAATTATGAAATTCTAAAAACCCAAACATATGTTTGGTTTTTGTGTAAAAAAACTCAATTACCATTCATTCATTTCATGCTTAAACCATTCAACATTACTCATTTACTTGGATATTTATTTAGAAACAAACTCAAATAAACAAATGCATTAAAGTAGTTAAGTAAATAAAGTGACGTTGCATGTCTACGTGGGAAAGGGATGATGCATGAACTAAACTACTTCTTGGTTACATGGGGGTTTGGACATGACACGTAGGACCCAAGTGTCTTGGTGGGTGGACGGGCGTGCACCCATTGGAAAAAAAATTAGTGTATTTTTAGGAAAAAAAACTCGACCGCACCTTTGGAAAATATGGTTGAACCCCCTCATCCGCACTCCCAAAAAATAATTCCTGAGTCCACCATTACACGTAAATTAAAAGTGTCGTCGTGTTTCACCACCTCTGGCTACTCGTTGTCTCAATTTTGAAGTCCCTGTAACCATCACTTCTCAACTTGAAAGTAACGATTAGATTTGTGTGCCTATTAGGCCGGATGGAGGGCCTATTAGATTTGTTTCATGCTTGTTGTGATTCTAGCCCAATATTAACCTGGTCCACTTTTTGGCCCATATGTTTTAAGTTCCCAACAGCCAACAAACTGTGATAATAGACCCAAGAATTTGATCATTTTTATACTTAGTACTTAAAACTTAATAATTAGAAATAGAAATATGTGGTTTAAGACAAATTAATATTTACTTATTATTTAAAGATTTTTATTAAATAATCTTTCTCTGTGAGTGTTACTCGAAAAATTTAATTCGTAAAGTGAAGTGTTTTATAACTATAACTTACGATTTGAAAGAAAAATAACTTTTTATTAGCCTTTTTGAGTCTCTTGAATGAGTCATGAGTTTTCCTTAGGGGCTGTTTGACAACATCTGAATGGTTAAGTGCTGAACTAGTAAGAGGTCTGAATCATTAAGTGCTAAACCAGTAAGAGTTCTGAACCATTAAGAACCTGTATAATGCTTAACTAGTAAGAGGTCTGAACTAGTAAGAGGCAAATGTCTGACCAATTCAGATTAGAGGTCTTAACCATTCAAACTCTGTATAAATCTTAACCATTCAGAGGCAAATGTCTGAACCATTCAGACATCTGCTCGTGAAACAAACAGTCTGAACCATTAAGTGCTAAACTAGTAAGAGGTATGAACCATTAGGAGCCTCATTATGAGGTAAACAAACAACACCTTAGTCTTTTGAGTGTTGAGTCGAGTCTAGTTTATGTCTAATGTCCTAGTCTCTGTCTTTCGCCATGTTTAGAGAAATGTTGTAGTTTATGTCTAATGTCGTAGTTTCGGTCTTTTGCTGGATTTAGAAAAATGTTGCCACGTCTTAATGTCCTAGTCTGTCTTTTTCTTAGTATGATGTCTTGGTTTATGTCTAATATCCTATTTTCAGTCGTGGACATTAGAAATGCGCAGTTCATATGGAATACCTGACCTTATATATCATCAACGCGTTTTGGGTGCATTGGTTGTGGATCTCATAAAAACTCCACAATTAAATGTGTTCGAGTGAAAGTATTACCAAGATGGGTGACCTCATGCAAAGTCTCCACTCAGGTAACCAAAAACAAATCCGTGAGCTCTTTGTGAGCAAAGTGGACAATATTGATGGTTCGAGAGGCAGGATATTACGAATATCCTTTTTTCAGTTATTTTTATTTTTTGAATCTTAATCATTTGTATTCATTTAGTTTTGTTAATGTGTGTCTAATGTATACTTTCACGTAATGGACTCGGAGTAAATAAAACTCAAGTTTTGTATTATGTAGCCATCTTCTTTGATATGTCAATTAGTCCCCCGTAATGGGGCGTTATTTTTAAAAAAAATTCAAAAAAAAACGCCTGAAAACGCCCCCCACCCCATTACATATGGCGTTATCCGGCGTGATTTTTTGAAAATTTGGATGCGAGCGTTTTAATTAAAACGCTGAAGAGAGAGGGGGATCATGCATGTGGCCAATCAAATTTGAGGTACCCACATGGTGGTCTGACAACTTTTGAATATAATATGGAGCAGCACCTATTTTGTGTACATGTGTATTTCGTTTTTTTTTTTTTTTTTTTTTTTGCATTAAAAATAATATGGGCGTTATTGGAATAATGCCCCACTACACCACTTTATGCTATAATGCCCCATGCTGACTAGGATGCCACGTGTCGTATAATGCCCCATGTTGGGGGCATTATTCTTGTTTACCACTACGGGTGGTCTTATAGTTTTGTATTACTCTCACCACACACGCCTTACTTTGTTATAGTTTAAAATAACAATTTCTTGGATTCTATAATTGTAACTTTTTAAAGTTTTCCGCTACATATATTATATTATATTATATATTTAGAACCATTTATTTTTTTGGACATATATTATATATTTTTAGAACCATTTATTTTTTTGGAGTCTCATAAATGATGTCAATAAGTTATAACCCAAACAATCACCCCATATTGATGTTTGTCGTAGAGCGAGCAATTGGGGATACAATAGTAACATAGTGTATGGTCTGTGTAGTGTATTATTGTTAATAATGTCATCAAACATTCAAATCTTATTCTATTATTGTCATTGTGTAACCGTTTACAACCTACACAGCCCTCATAACTTGCAAATTGAAGTCCTAAATACCCTAATATCAAACCTCAAAATGCAAATAGAATCCCTAGAAAATGAAACCGTTAACCCAAAACGACCAAAACCCATTCTTATGTGTGGATTTACGCCCTTTTGGTTGTGATGCATGTGAGAGTTGTAATGTCTAGGCTATGTGGCGTGTGTTACTCTCCCTATAACCTGTTCCTCAATCAAAGAAGAAGGTTTGCTTGGAAAAAAGATGTTGGTTACCATTTACCCGCGATGTGTAGATGCAATGCTTTTGTGTTATTATGAAATAACATAAGCGAAAATCAATAATAGTAATAATAATAAGGATTTATTTTATTTTTAATAACCATGTTAGCAATAAAATCCACTTAAACGCCATAGAGAATCATCAGTACGACACATCATCTGCAAAATCCACGTCTCATCACAAAAAGATTACTATGTTAATAATATTACATAACTTGAAAGTTTCATGACTATATACTAAGGCGGATGGATAGTAGTATGAGATTTAAGATCGGGGGATTGACGGTTTAATGTTCAACCCTTGTATGCCCACATTAGTTTCCTTCTAGGAGAGCTTGGACCGATTAGAATTTGTATGACAGTGAATTCAACGAAAGTGAACTGGTCAGCTTAATGTCGCATACCACACTTTCACGAACATAATATATGACAATACACGATCATATTGAAACGAAACTATAGTTGTAGTACTACCGCATAATATATAATGTATTTTAGTTGATGAGATATTTTTGGTGAATTTTAGTTGATGAGATATTTTTGATTAGTTGTTTGATAGTGAAGCATTGCCAGTGTATTCGATGCCATTTATTTTGTCAATTTCTAGTTAGTTCGACCCATGCAACAATTTTTCATTCATTTTTTTTGTTTATATCAATAATGCCCATACTCATCTTTGGCCCATCACCATTTTTGTTATGGATAAAGGACAATTTTAGTCTCTGAGGTTAACATTCGTTCGCAGGTCCAGTCCCTATTTCAAAAAATTCAACACTTCAGTCCCTGCCGTTGTCAATTTGATTCAATAAAACCCCTGGGGCAAACTTCTGTCAGACAACTGTTAGTTGACTTGGGCATTTCTGTCTTTTTACCTAGAAAACGAAGGGCATTATGGTAATTTTGTATTTTAGAAACTCTTATAACAAATATGATCCCTCTAAAAGCCTCCATTTGCACCTTTCAATCCTTCCTTCTTCTTTCGAAAGCCATAACCAACACATTTTTAGTTTTATATATTTCATCTGATGGACTTGCTCTTATGCTATTTAGCCAATAATCCTGAAGTTTTAAAAGGTTTGTACATAAACATTTTATTTTGTTTTTGTTGGTTGTGTTGTGGTTAATGTGTGATTTTACTTAGTATGACGATGATGATGATGGTTGTGTTGTGGTTAATGTGGTTTGTTCTGATTGTTTACCAGTTCTCTTTGTGGGAGACGCGAACTCTTGTGAGACCATTTCAAAGACAAAGTTACAAATTACATTTCCTAAGATGATAAACACCATTGCTGATGAATGTGAGGCTGAGAGTGGGTGTATAAGGTAAGTAGATTCAAATTTAATTCGGAACGAGGCTTGTTTCATGTGTTTGATATGGAAAAAGAAACCCTGGTGGTTATTATCATGGGTAATTTGTTGATGGTAACCGGTAAAGTGACAACTGCATCTATATATGGTCAGTGGCGGACTCAGAAATTATTTGCTAGGGGTGCGGATGAGGTGTTCAATCATATTTTCAAGGGGTGCGGTCATGTTTTTTTGCCTAAAATATACACAGAATGTTTTTTTTCAAGGGGTGATGCCGCCCACCTTTGCCAAAGGGTGGGTCCGCCCCTGTATATGGTGAAGAAATGAAGAAAGGGGAAAAAGATATGATAAGGCGGCTATATAAAAAAATTGGAGTTCAGCAGTGTTGAAAGTATATGATTAATTCATATACTATACATTTGTTGGGTATGTTTATTCGTTGGCCTCATGTTATTTTTGGGCTTTATAAGAGCTGGGCTGGTTGTTTCGTATGTTGTTATAAGTTCTTATTGGGCTCAGTGCTGAGAATGAAGACAGGTGGAAGTACATGGGGTAAAAGTGTATATTCTGAAGGGCTGCGATCATCTTGTGAGATTCTTGTGGACTGGAGTGTAAGTTTGTTGAGGCTGCATATAAAAGAGCACTTCTGTCACTAGGGTTTCAATTATTCTTCTTCCTCTGATTTTACACGCACACATACCTCTCAACTTATCTCTGATCCAGTTCAAAGATGTTATGACTGGATGAAGATCTGTTGTGGATCTTGGTTTTAGATGCTGATCCTATTGTGGATACTGTATCGTTATCGGTCTTATAGTTCTTTTTGTATTCGTGTTCTTCAGTCTCATTGGGCTGATTGGTGTTGATCCAGTGTTGGATCATGTAGTTGGTATTTTCTTTCTTTGATCAACTGATATTATTATCAGTTGGTCTTGTATTTCTTGTATGTATTGATTCAGATCTTACATATGTAAGATCAAGGGTTTGGGGGGTGTTTTCTTGGTTTGGGCAACTAATAAGAGTTTTACGTCACGTTTTTGTCGCTCCTTTTGTGTTCTTTATTATTTCTATGATTGTATTGTGCATCTTTCATACCATTTGACATGGTATCAGAGCTAATGGCTCTTGATCTTTCGTTTTTTGGTCTTCCGCTGGTTGTTATCGAGTATTTCACTTATATTCTAGGGTTTCAGCAAATGGAATATTTATTGATTCTTGTTTGTTTCATCAATCTGTTTTGGGGCGAATCGTAGATGAGTTTTGATTCAGTTAAACATGAGTCTCGGAATTTGCTTGTGAATGTTAATTGGACTTTTATTTCATTGGAAATTATCTGATCTGATGGTAATTCGTGAAGCCTATTCATCATCTTCTCTTCGCTCTGTAAGTGGTTCTTGAACTATTTGGTGGCTGGACTACTTTGTAAGAGGGACAATTTACCTTCCTTTTTTAAATTTGTGGTCACACAAATTGTGTTTTTATTAGGTATATTGATTTGTATGTGCTGTGTCAAATCATGTTTGCTTTTTCTTGACTTTGTTCAATTAATGTTGGTAGTGTTATGTGAGTTTTTTGATTATATGTCTACTGTTTATACTGTTAAAATTTGTGTTTTTTCTTTTTTATTGGTACAAATGCTTATGTTGATTTTTGGGACATGTTATTGTTTGATTTTGCAGTCAAGTGTTCCTGACATTTGAAAACCACTTCTACAATCTACAGTCTAGATTATAATCTTGTTGTTAGATAATCAGTAGGTTAAAGAAAGTAGGATTAAAGCTAGCCAAAGTTGGATTATTTCACTTTGTAGACATGTTTGTTTTAATCTGATTAAATTTTGGATACTACTCATGGGTATATACTTGGAATGTTTGATCTGATTTTGAATAGTATATTTGTTTTTCTGATGTGCTTTCTTTTGAAAGTGGGATTTGTGTGTTTTTTCATGATTTTTCCTGTTTAGGTTTATGTTTTTTGCAGTGATATTTTTTTGGCTTGAAGACTGATTTGTTTCCTTGAATGCTTGGTTTTCTGAATAAGTTAACCATTTGTTTGTGTGTCTCTATGTTCCAATTTATAATTCATATGCCTGATAATATTTGTTCTAGTTTGTTTGAGTGTATTTTGAACTTTTATTGACGATTGTGTTCTTGTTTGTTAGATTCTTGGAAAACGAATTCTGTTCAGGGAATTTCATTAGTGTTTAGGTGTTAATATGTTAGTTTCAAGTTGTTTTGTGTTGAAATACAATGATTTCTGCTGCGACATTCAGTAAAAAGCGAGGCACTTTACATTCATATATTTAGAATATCAAAAACCTGCTTTTATTTTTTAGTAGTAATGTTGGTATATAGCGATTTTATTTTCAAGTTGGGCATGTTCTACATATATGCATATCATGAATTGAAAAGTCGTTCTCTGTCATTGAGCATTGTAGGTCACTTGAATTGGCTTATGTTGAATAGCATTGAAGGTTCAGAGTAAACTAACCAGGTGTGTCTGTTTATGGCTTGATCAGTTCTTGTAGTCCTTAGAAACTACAGTTCTGATCTCTCTTGGAGTTATACGCACCCGCTGTAAGATCTTTCTAAGTTGTCCTGTATTTTCTGTGTTGAGTTAGTTGATGTCGGGGGTAGAAATGACCTTACTATTTGTGATCTTGATCGTTGTTTTCCGCTTGCTATTATTTGTGTTCTGTTTGATCAGGTGGTTGTTGTTATTTCGTTTATTAGAGTGTGGCTCCTGTATAAAGACCTGTCCAGGCACTATAAGTGATGAACCTGGAATCTGGACACTGATACAGCTTCGCCTTAGATTTTTTGCATCTGGTGTTTTTTTTGGTTCATCTGTGTCTTTTTTTTTTTTGGGTGTTTGGTTTTGTGAGGCTGTGTATTATTTGTTATTTTTGGTTCCTGTGTTCATAAATCCTATGTTAGAGTTTTCTAGGTTTTTAGGCTGTGTTGTTTGTACATATGTGTGTTCTTTAGGTTAGAAACTTTTTGTTGTTATACATGATATTATTTGTAAAGGGAAGGTTCTTGAGTTGTTGTTTGCTCAAAGTTTTTTTTGAAAAAAAAAACCATTTAAAATGTCTGTTTGTCATGTGAGTTGTGTATGTTTTGTCTCACTGTGAAAAAGAGGTTGTTTAAAATCTGTCACTATATGACTATTAAAATTGTTGAATGGAACTGTTATGTTTTTAAATTTGTTGGTCATCCAGAATCTTAGAATTGTGTTACAAAACCAAGTCTACTATGTTTGCATATTTGGTCACTTGATTCTCATGTTAGAGGGAGTAGTGTTGGGATTGAACCCTGTAGAGGAACAGATGATGTAAAGCCAAAACTAGTTCAGAACAGTGGATTCATCATAAGCAGCGGTTTGCACTAGACTTTCCCCTTGAAAGTGATTTTATCATCTGATGACTTAAGTACTGCTCCTTCAACAACTGTTGTTTCTAATGACTGATGCTACTAAAAGTACTGAAGCTATATCTACTGTTGTTTCCTAAGTACTGCTGAAGATTAATGCACTGCCCATTCAAGGTCTGATCACCCTTTGAAGAAAGCACTGATGCTCAACATCAGTGCTTAGCATACAACAGTGGAAAGTGAAACAGTACTTAGTTGAAGCAGTGTCCATGTAATCAGTAGTTAGACATCAGTAGTTATAGATCAGTGGATAGAGTTTGTTAGGTTGTTAGATGTCGCTTTCATGGTGACGTCAGCTGAGATGCTTCAGTGGTTTGGTTTGCCTATAAATGTAACAGTACCTTGTACTGTTACATTTGATTTTGACTGAGTGAGTTCTTCTCCTCTAGTCCAATCCTTTCATCTTGTGCAATCAACCATGGAGTATCAGGCTGAGGGGGAGTTTAGTTTGTAAGCATGCTTTGTAATCTTTTGATATGCTTTGTAACCTTTCAACTGATGAAAAGCATGTGTTTATTAAAAACTATTTTCCTCTTTGATTGTGTTTACAAAGTTTGTGTTCATTTCCGCTGCATATCTCATTGAATCATGTTTATTAATTGTTCATTTATTACAAACAAACACAATCATGAGAGCCTCCGATCCTAACAATTGGTATCAGAGCTTGGACAGTCAAATTCGATCTAACAGTCAATTTGACATAACAGTTCAGCTCAAAATCATTGATACTAAGGTTGATTGTACTTAGTTGAAAAACAGAGTAACGAGAAATCATGTTCAAAGTGACTACTCAAAAGCTCTGTAAAACAACCAATATGTCATAGGACACACAAACTTCACATAACAAGTGATGTCATACATAAACCACCTATAGTTTTCAGATCTGAAAATATGTCTGATAACTATGGTAAAATTATTTACGAAAATTGATTTCAATTGTTGTTATGAAGTTTTTGCTGTTTCCGTCATGTTTGCTGCTAAGGTGTGAACCTCAGGTCAACAAAAACCTATGTTCATAAAAACATTAGTGTTTTTGTTAACATAAAAAGAGGGAAATTAAAACCTTAGTTAATAAGATCTTGTGTGTTGAAAAACAGGTTGAGAATCCTCAAAAGGACCAAATCAACTTTGCTAAAAACACATTAAGAATATCAGGTGTTAAAATAGTCCTAATCATATGTATGTGAGATTTGATATAAGCATGCACAAAAGTGGTCAGATCTCTCAAAACATTGCTACAAAATGATTTTGGATTAAGTTTTCCTTAAATAAAATCTCCCAGTAAGTATTTCAGTACTTATGAATGGGAAGGGTAAAAAGGAAAAGATAAAAATCACTAAACTTAAAAAGGTGTGTTTAACTCAAAACTTTTGAAATCAAAAGAAAAGAGTATAAACTCAAAACACTTGAGAGTTCACAGGTTACCAAACAACTGAGTGCAACCACTGGTTCAGGACAGTTCAGGTAACCGTTGTATCAGAAGGTAAAACTTATTTAAGAGGACTAAGGCAAATTTTCAAAAATCTATCACATGGGTTAGGGTTTACAAAAGACTCTCAAACCTTTGTGAACATGTTTCCTCAAAAATACAATCATCTGACAGGAAATGGTCTCCATCAATGGTTATAAGATTTTACTCAAACCACTGATCATTATTATAAAATTGAGATTTAAACAAGGTCGACTCTATCCAAAATTATTTATGTTATGGAAATTACCAGATCTAATTGACTTATCTATCTGAAACTTTTACTTGTTTTTTAATGGTAAAAGTTACTTGTAAATATCAGGATATATTATTCTCTCATTTTTTATAGAGAATATTATATTTGGTGCTTTTACTTGTTTTGGATAGTAAAAGCTCATTACCTGACAGGATGAAGATCCATTCTATTTAAAAAAAAGGATATAATCCTTGATAATAAGTTAAATGGAGATGGTGTTTGGGTTAGGGTCAATTCATACAGAAACTCAAGTATAGAACCATTTCTCAAAGTTGATTGATAACAAGTGCTCAAAATGTTTTACCTTAAACTTAAAAGTCTCAATTAAAATTTTGCAGTCAAAGTTGACTGTAGTTACCATCTGGGATACTCTACCACAACCAAGGCCTATAAAGTGTTTTAAACGCAAGAACTGGGTCTGTGAAAGAGTCATTGAATGTAAAGTTCAATAAAACTTTCATCATTGAAAATCCTAGCAAATCCTGCTTAACTGTTTAATCCTGTTAAAATTTACATATGAAGATGTGTCTGTTTAGACTAACCCTGCAGGTACCCCACAATTCTCATCACAAGACTTTGGATATGATATTGAGTTTCTTCAATACAAAATCATATTCACCACAAGAAGCATCAGATGTTCAAAACAACTGTTAAAGCTCATCCACCGCTGGATCAACAGTTGTTGAGAAAACAACACCCCAACCTCTCTCATCACATGATATCCAACCACTGATGACATCAGACATCATTTATGAGGGATTGCTATGAAAAGGTTTGATTTCTTTACAACATATCCATACTACAGATCAGTTGGCTGATGTACAAATCAAAGCATTAGATACATCTACCTTTAAAAACTTGATCTCTAGGATTGGAATGCTAAACATAGATTATAACAAGTTCTCTTGTATTCTATGTGAAAATAGCATAAAAGTGTTTTTAGAAAATCAAAATAAAAAAACTTTACAAATAGTTAAAATTGAATTTTTCAATAAATCTCCAAAGTCTGATGAAACCACTGTTTTCACTTAAAACTCTGACTGGCATGTCTATCCACTGACAAAGTGTATCCACTTATTCCATTATTTTCCATCCACTGACAGTGTTATAGTTCTCCACTATTCACAACCACTGATGACACACATCAGTGGTTTCCCAAACAACTGTCTTCCATTCTCAATCAGTGGTTACACATGGATTGATGATAGCCATCAGATCTTGTCACGTAGCCAGATGTTAACCATTCGATTTTTGAAACTGTTGTCTTCCCAATAAAACGTTTACTCGCCTAATGGCTAAAGAGTCAAAAGTTTCTAAAACACAAACAGGGGAGTCTGAGCAAAATTTGGATGAGTCCACATCTACTTCTCATACTTCAGCTGTTGAGCCCACTGCTCTTGGTGACCACAGTAGCACAACCACTGCTGTGCAACCCCCACCAAAAAGAAACCCTCCAAACCCAAAAAGGGTCCTCTGGAAGATGAGATCCCAGAGGTAAACCTAGTGACAACACAAAAGTCACATGAAACCACTGTTGCTACTTCCACACAACAGTTGGAAAGATCTCCACCCAAAACTTTAACTCCTCATGATTCCTCACAAAAGGAACATGTTGTAAGCACATGGATCCCACAACTTGTAACATCATCCTCATTTGAGAGTATGTTAAACTGTCCTTCTCCCAGGACAACTCTGCTTTCCACACCACCCTCCACATTTCAAATCATGGCAACTACCACATCACTGTTTGAAACCATTGATAGTCAATCACAAAAAGGCCCCTCTCATCAACACATTTCTGAGAGCAAAACTTCCACAATGGCTGTGTTTAATAAAAATCAATTGGTTATCCCACAAACAGTTGAGGATGCTACATCACTTAGATTTCACGAAATCCCTGTTGATAGTTCAATTGGAGCAGCTACTACAGATGTTGAATCCACTGATTTACATCTGGACAGTAGTTTCATACATAAGTCTCCTTTGAAGGCAATTTCTACTAGGGATACTTTGATAACCACTGCTGGTATTAAAACCACTGATAGGTTTACTAAGGAATCCTCTGCTGTGGAAAGAAGACCCCAGTACCAAGAAAAAGGGGCATCTAAGGTTGAAGCAAGTGATAAATCACATGTTCATGATACCCTAGATACAACTACCACCTCTGGTAGGAGCTCAGATGATCCTATTAAGTTAGGAGATGGGCTAAAATATAAGAAATTAACGGACAAAGTTACAAAGATTGAGACATCAGTGGGAGATATAAAAAATGTGCTGAAACAGATGTTACACTCTGCAAAATCTCGAAACACTGCTCAATCCTCTGCTCAAACCACCAGAATTGTGAAACAAGTGTATCCTCTGCTTCAACAACATTATCAACATGCTAATCAGTTACATGATTCAAAAGTGCAGACATTCAAAGAAGAAGTTGAAGCCAGGTATAAAGACACACAGGAAGAGCTTAAAACTATTAAGAAAATTCCCATTCCTGACACTACCCCTGCACCTATCTTCGAAAGAGTTGATGATGCCAAAAAGGGGGAGAAAAATGACTCTGAGGAAAATCTTTCAGTAACTTCTGCTGATACATCTGTCAAAGAAAAGGAAAAGGGAGGTGATGAAACCCTAAAAATTCAAGCAGATGATGAAGATACACAAATGAGGATCGTTCAAAGTCAAGTCAATTCAGCTGGTCTCAAAACCACTGCTGATATTAAAAGGGTAAGGGATGAGAGCAGAGCTTTGGTTGAGAAAAAGATAGTTCTGCAAAAAGAAAAAGAAGAGGTTGGTACTTCATTAAAGAAGAGTCCTGTTAGAAAAACAAGGCAATCAACCACCACAACTTCTAAAACTAAGTCAGTTACTACTTCAACCACAACTTATGTTCCCCACAGAATCACTTACACCTCAACCATTAACAACATCTGTCACTTAAACAACTGCCACCAATACTACATCAACACACACTTCAACCACTGCTCTCACCATTTCAACAACAACTATACAATCCACTGCCCCACCAAAAACATCCTCACCACCACCAACACCACCTGCTGCCATCCTTTATCAAAGAAGGAAACAAAGCAGATGGATGCAGAAATACCAAAAGAAGACCAAGCTTCAGAAGAATATATCATGAAGATGGTTCTTCAGACACTTAGAGCAGAACTACAAGAAACAGTAAAATCTCAAGACACTGCTCAAAGTTGTCATTACCAGGCCTCAATCTCCAAACTCATCAAATAAATCTCTCTCAAGAAACCCATTGAACTCAAAAATACTAAAGTGGATGTCTGATCAAAAGACCTACGTATTGACTTTGCTCTGGTCCAATGGTGAAGTGAAGCATATATCAAGGGAAACAACACTTGGCCTGGGTGTTGAAGATTTGCAAGATCTCCTTGAGCTTACACTGTGCAGGGATGAGGATAACTCAGATTCCATGAACTTTGAATTACAATTCAAAGGACAAGTTAGGGAATTATTGATGAGACAATAAAGATCCTGAATAATGAAGTGTTTTGGCATCATCGGTTCCAGGGGGAGATTGTTGGGATTGAACCCTGCAGAGGAACAGATGATGTAAAGCCAAAACTGGTTCAGAACAGTGGATTCATCATAAGCAGCGGTTTGCACTAGACTTTCCCCTTGAAAGTGATTTTATCATCTAATGACTTAAGTACTGCTCCTTCAACAACTGTTGTTTCTAATGACTGATGCTACTAAAAGCACTGAAGCTCTATCTACTGTTGTTTCCTAAGTACTGCTGAAGATTAATGCACTGCCCATTCAAGGTCTGATCACCCTTTGAAGAAAGCACTGATGCTCAACATCAGTGCTTAGCATACAACAGTGGAAAGTGAAACAGTAGTTAGTTGAAGCAGTGTCCATGTAATCAGTAGTTAGACATCAGTAGTTATAGATTAGTGGATAGAGTTTGTTAGGTTGTTAGATGTCGCTTTCATGGTGACGTCAGCTGAGATGCTTCAGTGGTTTGGTTTGCCTATAAATGTAACAGTACCTTGTACTGTTACATTTGATTTTGACTGAGTGAGTTCTTCTCCTCTAGTCCAATCCTTTCATCTTGTGCAATCAACCATGGAGTATCAGGCTGAGGGGGAGTTTAGTTTGTAAGCATGCTTTGTAATCTTTTGATATGCTTTGTAACCTTTCAACTGATGAAAAGCATGTGTTTATTAAAAACTATTTTCCTATTTGATTGTGTTTACAAAGTTTGTGTTCATTTCCGCTGCATATCTCATTGAATCATGTTTATTAATTGTTCATTTATTACAAACAAACACAATCATGAGAGCCTCCGATCCTAACAAGTAGTCTAAGTAAAAGGTTGATTACAAACTCAGTCATACGGTGTTTAAACTGAAAGTTTGTTTTTTGATTGTTGAACCATGTGGTTCAGTGTATTTGTTCAAGAGTGTTTTTGAATGTTTTTATAGCCTTGTGTGTGAAATATTAAATCATGTGGTTTTTTATTTCATTATTTGTTTGGGCTGAAATCGTTTTCTGATATAGAAGTGTGTACTTCTCGTTTATCAGTGTTGGTATGAATCTTGTGATTCTGTGTTTGTTGTGGATTTGATTCCAGTATGCTCGAGTTTATTCTGATTTACAAGGATTTCTTGGCTGTTGTATTCTGGTTGAGTTGATGAGAAAGTTGTATCATGTGTGTAAATCATCTTGTTTTCATGCTAGCATCTTTGTGTAGAAGATTGCTTTCGTCTTTATCTTCTTGTAGAAGATTGTCTGTGTAATATGTATGATCCTATATTTGTCTACAACTGATTGTGTTAATTTGTTACTCATATAGGACATGTCTCATGTTTTTTTGTGAGTTTGTCTAGGTTATTTGGTAATTTCTTGTTTGATTCAGGTCATATATGAGGTTCTTGTTGTTTGTGTTGTTGTTATATGTTTGGTTCTCATCTTAGTTCGATTAGAGAGTTAGATTTTGTAAGTTGTGACAGTCTGTGTATATTTTGGGTTTGTTAAGTGTTTATATCTGTAGTTCAATTGTGTCCTGTTTTTCAATCTAGGACATTGTTATGTCCCTTGAATCCTGTATGATAATTGAATGGTCATGTATTTTCAATCATGACTGGCTGAGTGTTCATTGCATGATCCTGTTGTTTCATTCATGATTGGATGTTTGATTGTCATGTAATGTCCTATGTTTGTGGTTATACAATCTTGTATTTGCTGTCTAAATGTAGTTTAGATTGAAATGTTGTTTCTATTGTTGATTCGTGTGTTCTGAATCTTTATCGTGGATCATGTGATTCGATTTTGTCTTGAATTGTCATTGTGTCTTTCACACGTAGTCTTTATGTCTTGTTGTCTCTTGTTGTATGGTTAGTCGAACTATGTGGTTCGAGTGTTTCTAACCTGTTGTATTGTCAAGAGTGTTCTTGAATATGTTGTTCAGCCTTGTTTGCAGATTATTTTGTTGTTTGTCTTGAATGCTGCTAAAATGCTGTTTGTTTGCAGTCTTTGTGTCTGCCTGTCTTTCATCTTGTTTGTATAGTTAGTTGAGCTGTGTGGTTCATGATTAACTAATTGTATAGTCGAGATTAGTTATATGTGTAACAGCCTTGTATTTTGTCTCGTGTGAGATATATTGTTCTGATTACAAATTGTGTAATTTGTATTTTATCATAAATTGTTTGGCTGTGTCTTATAGTCTTGTGTATGTCTTATTATTCTCTGTCTTGTCTCTTGGATGTATGTGATGTTAGCCTTGTATTTTTTTCTCTTGTGTAAGAGATGTGTTTCTGGCTGTGCATTTTGCCAGAGTTTGTGTAGGCTATCATTGTTGTCTGATGTTCTTAGTCATAATAGTTTATCTGTTTTGTTGATTGTTAGTTATAGAGAGTTCTTTGATTTGTTGTTGATGTTGTTGTGGATATGGCTATCTTGGAAGTGGTTAGGGTTGTATTTTGCATTGTATAGTTTTTTTTGGTAAATATTTGATGTTAAATGCAGTTTGCATGTTAAAATCTGGTAAAAATGCCATATTAGTTTCTTTGAATCTTGTATTTCATGAGAAGTCTAAACATGTGAAATGGATCTGTTTTTTGAGAAAAATTGTCTGTGTGTTATTGGTCCTGATATGATTGTTTCAGTTTGTAAAATTACTGAAGGTTTGGGTTGTGAGATGTATGATGTTATGTGCAATAAGTTAGAAATAGTTAACATGTATAGTATATGAATGATGGGGGCATGTTGAAAGTATATGATTAATTCATATACTATACATTTGTTGGGTATGTTTATTCGTTGGCCTCATGTTATTTTTGGGCTTTATAAGAGCTGGGCTGGTTGTTTCGTATGTTGTTATAAGTTCTTATTGGGCTCAGTGCTGAGAATGAAGACATGTGGAAGTACATGGGGTAAAAGTGTATATTCTAAAGGGCTGCGATCATCTTGTGAGATTCTTGTGGACTGGAGTGTAAGTTTGTTGAGGCTGCATATAAAAGAGCACTTTTGTCACTAGGGTTTCAATTATTCTTCTTCCTCTGATTTTACACGCACACATACCTCTCAACTTATCTCTGATCCAGTTCAAAGATGTTATGACTGGATGAAGATCTGTTGTGGATCTTGGTTTTAGATGCTGATCCTATTGTGGATACTGTATCGTTATCGGTCTTATAGTTCTTTTTGTATTCGTGTTCTTCAGTCTCATTGGGCTGATTGGTGTTGATCCAGTGTTGGATCATGTAGTTGGTATTTTCTTTCTTTGATCAACTGATATTATTATCAATTGATCTTGTATTTCTTGTATGTATTGATTCAGATCTTACATATGTAAGATCAAGGGTTTGGGGGGTGTTTTCTTGGTTTGGGTAACTAATAAGAGTTTTACGTCACGTTTTTATCGCTCCTTTTGTATTCTTTATTATTTCTATGATTGTGTTGTGCATCTTTCATACCATTTGACAAGCAGGCGATTGGTGACGTCGTAGCTAGAATAAGGTTGTACTATGAAGCATATGATCTTAAGTAGGCGACTCGTGAAATAATCGAGAGTGGTGAACTGAGAATCTCATATCCGAAAGTACATGAAGAGGTTGAGAGACCAAGTTGTATGCAAGTGAAACTTAACTAGATTTATGATTGATTCAACAGACTCCTTTATGTTTCTACGTCCGTAGTAGTGATTTCTTTGTGTCTATGTCCATAGTAATAATTTTTTATAGTGATGAATTGAATGTCATTGCAGTCAAGTGGATTTGATTAAGTGTTTTGTTATTAAACCATCCCTTGATATTAATTTGAATTTTCTTTCCTGGTGATATGCAAAGAGTTATAAAGAAAATGAATTTTCGTATTCGCACCTTTTGTCTTTGGAGGGTATTATAGTAATTTAACAAGTCCAGTAACGACATTTTGCCTTTGGGGTTTAATTGAGTTAAATTGACAACGTCAGGAACTGAAGTGTTGAATTTTTTTAAATAGGGACTGAACCTGCGAGCGGGTGTTAACCTCAGGGACTGAAACTGTACTTTACTCAAAAATAAATATCTCTAGCTTAATAAAGCATACTGGTTTTTGGACCGACACTTACACTTACGTTGGTTCTACTGGTTACCCTCAGTGGCAGATTCAGGATTTATTTCTGGGGGTTTTTGGACCGACACTTACACTTACGTTGGTTCTACTGGTTACACTCAGTGGCCGATTCAGGATTTATTTCTGAGGGTGTGGTCGGAGGGTTTTACCATATTTTTAAGGGATGCGATTGGGATTTTAGACTAAATAATACGCTAATATTTTTTTTCTAACGTAGGCGCCATATTTTTAGAATTATATTATTATTTTGGTTATTTTCAAAAGAACAAAAGAAATAAATTCCCTTTATGAGTGGCTCTTGAACGGTTATCTCGCTCATTGTGAAAATTATTTCCAAAATGAAATTAAACGGTAAAGGTATAAATCGGATTATTTTCATAAAAGGAACCTAGACGAAGAATTACAACTCAGCCCAACAACCTTTAAAAATTTTGAATTCATTAATTATTGGGTGGTGGCCGGTGGGTAATCTAGGGTTAAACAAATAAGAGTTAAAACATATTTACCAAACTACCCATCATTTATATACAAAATGTATAAATATTTAGGATATACGTAGTACAATTTAGGAAAAATAATCGAGGGGGCGATCCTTTATAATTTTAAAATTTTCGGACGAAAAATCAGAACTTATACACTTCTAACCGAAACATTGGGGGGGGGGGGGGGGTGGATTTGGCTTGTGAGGTGGAGGCTCTTGATCGATGAGTGGATTTTGAGTGTGTGTTAATTGGTTGATGTTTATTTTATTATTATTTTTTTCAATAAAAACACCACTAACCACGCCCCTCCCATTCATCTCTTTTTTACCCCACATCACTTTTCTGGCACGTGCATGACAGCCACATGATCAATAACGTCACTTTTTCGTGCTATTTGGTATGACTGGCAATTGGGTACCTGTTAAGACACGATTAGACTTGTTTGACTGAAAAATACACCCTTTGACTTTTTTAATTTTTAAAATAATTAAAATTGCAATGTTAGGATATATCATTTATTCATCTTTATACATAAAACATAAAACTGTTTTATAAACATGAGGTAGAAAGTAGTTAAACGAGTCGTAATCATGTTTGAAACTTATGTTGTGCGCGCCGTCAGAAACCAGTTAAACCTGTTAAGACACGATTTGCCAGCCTTACTATTTGGTATACTTTAAACTTAGACGGAGCTTTATTAATAATAAAAATAATATTACTTTTTGCGATGTTGAAGTACACATGGATAAAGTTAAGGTCTATATGTCATCCCACGTGTACAAATATGGTCACTTTATTACCACGTCAGACCCAGTGTTGCCTTCTTCCAAAGGCCATATTTCCTTTATGCCGACCTTTAACCTCCCTGATGAGCTGGTTTATCCTTTTATTGCCACATCAGATTACTCCAGGTGCACTCTTCGAAGCTCGCTACCCCACTTGGATCTTAAAAATTCAACGGTTGAGATTCTTATGTTTTTGGAGTTCTCCTTTCCAACACACAATTATATGGTCGACGTCTTTCTTATTTTCTAATAGGGTTGGTGGATTGACGGATTATGGGTTGGTAGGTTGAAATTTGCAATTTGAATGTGGGCCTTATTATTATTCGTGTTAAAGATTTTCACCTTAATTTGCACATACATAATTTCGGGTCAATCCGAACACGCTCCGCTTAACCCGTTTTTTATATGTGTCATTCATGTTGACGAGTTATAAACATGTTGTTGGATTGTAAGCAATTTATCAATAACGTGTTTAATGGTGAGTATGAGTATGAGTGTGACAGTGACAAGTAAATAATATGATATGCCAAAACTAGAATTATTACGACTAACCATGTAAAATGGAAAAAAAAAAAAACATGATTTTTTCTAACTCCTTAAACAGGTTAACTAGTCAACCTATTTTTTTATACGGGTTATCCCGAACCCGATCTGTTGTTTAAACTGATTATGTTTGCCAACCCAAACCTGTTTTTTATCATGTGGGGTTCAGGTCAGGTCAAGAATTGCCGCTCGATAGAATACATATGTATAAACTAGCATCAAATTTACAGGTTTTGTATTTAATTCAAATAGTTCGGGTAAAATTTGGATTGAACCTGCAAATATGCCTAGCTAAACCGGTTGCGTTTAGATTGACCCGATGCATTTTCGGGCTGACTTTTTAACTCGAACATGAACATTATTTATAGTATTCTTTTAAAATATACGTTGTTTGTCATAACATAAACTAGTCAGACATTGTATACAAAGAAAATTATAAAAGTGCCAAGCAAGGCCGGTCCTAGAAAGGGGCAAAGCGTGCGATCGCTCAACACCCGCTCTCTGAATGCCGAAATTTTGATTTAGTTTAGACTAGTAGACAATTAAACCCAATTTCAATCAAACTCATTAGCCGAATAATGTTTTAAATTCCACTTTTATATCCAATTAAATAAAACAGGCGAGTGATGACAAAAAAAAACGACAATCACGTTTATACGCTTTTAAGGGCCAAATTTTCATACTCATTCAGGATCTTGGATTTTTAGCGACTTTCGAGAATATTACAATTTAAACATAATTCAAAAAACAAATGTCATAAGACTATAGTGGCGGAGCTTGAATGAAAACTCAGTAGGGTTCGGATTCTCAAAATCCAAATCATTCAGGGTCAGACTATTAAAAATCCAATATTTTACCCAAAAATAATTCAGATTTTTTTTTTCCAGTAAAAATAACATTACGAGTGAAAAATCAGTAGAACCAATACCCCATGCCCCAATAAAGGGGAGACTGAAACACGACTTTGAGGATGAAGAGGGAAGTGGTTGAAAACAAAGGGTAAAATAAGGGAAACATTTCTTATTAACTGTCACTAGTGATGTCTTTTTGCTCGGTGCCAAAACAATATAAATATCTGAAGGACTAAACATGCACTTATGTAATTAGTTGAAGGACCAAATAGTTGAAGAAAATAATACAAAATAGTGAAACTCTGATCAAAATATAAAAAACAATTCTTGACGTACTAAACATGCACATTTGTAAATATCTGAAGGACCAAATAGTTAAAGCCTTAGCTGTCTATAAAATCAGACACAAACGGGTCCTGGTGTATCACCGAAAATCTTGGACTGCTTCGCGTATTTCGATCTGCTATTAAAATGACAAGACGAAATTAATCAGTATAACGACCGTCTCCGCCGTTAACTTTCTCCGGCAATATGTGCAGAAGACCGGCATCTCCGTCTGACTCCGACAATGCTTCCGGTAACTCCACGGACACCTATATCCAGATTGTAACCTCTGGTGGTCGACGGATTCCGGTGCACCCTAACATTATGGTAAGCCAACGAGCCGAGCTCGGCTCAGGTCATTTCAAATTGAGTTTTTTAGCTAGCTTTAATTGAGCTGGCTATGAGCCGAGCCGCTAGCTTTACGAACCGTTCTAAATTAATTTATCATTTGAATTGTTGGATGTATCAGAAACATTCAATATCTATTTAAAACTTTTATCTGGAAAGACTGATTGTATCAACTCAAATTGTGAAATCATATTATTAAATAGTTTGCTATGTGTATTCTTCAGGCATCAGCTTCGACGGTATTGGAAAGCATAATTGACCGGCCACGTAAGCATCGGAGCTCTGAGAAAACTATTCCGATCGTCGGCGTTCCGTGTGACGCCGTCGTTGCCTTTGTTGGATTCATTTATTCCGGCAGGTAGTTGCCAACCACAAGCCAACCTTTTTATTCATTTATTATTTATTATAATAAATAAATAATTACAAAATAATCTACACCGTCCAACCTCCCAATGACTTAAACGTGGCACATCTGGCACCGCTCACCGTCGATCTTTATTTTTAGCACTGATATTTACTCAACCGTTTATTTTAATTTAATCTATTAAAATATGTGAAGTAATTGACCAACACCACCATCAATAATATTGACAGGTGCTCCAATGAAGATATGGAGAAATATGGGATACATCTATTGGCTCTGTCTCACGTGTACCTGGTCCCAAAACTAAAATCACAGTGCACCAAGGAGTTGATCCAACGGTTAACAATTGAGAACGTGGTGGATGTACTACAACTCGCGAGGCTCTGCGACGCACCTGATCTTTACCTCAAATGCATGAAACTCGTGTCTAACAAATTCAAGGCTGTTGAAGAAACAGAAGGCTGGAAGTTTCTTCAAAATCATGATCCATTCTTCGAACTCGAGATCCTCCAATTCATCGATGAGACCGAATCCGTACGTTGAATTCGAAGATCAAAGTATATATAATCTTGTTTATTTAATCTAATAATAGTTGGTTATGTCGATGTAGAGGAGGAAGAGGAGCAGGAGACATAGGAGAGAACAAAGTTTGTATTTCGAGTTAAGCGAAGCTATGGATTGTTTGGAACATATTTGTACAGAAGGTTGCATAAGCGTGGGTCCACACGACATGGTACCGCGGAAGAACAAGGCGCCATGTAACAAGTTCTCGACATGCCAAGGACTTCAACTCTTGATTCAACATTTCGCAAACTGCAAGAAGAGAGTTAATGGAGGATGTGTTCGGTGCAAACGGATGTGGCAACTCTTCAAACTCCATGCCTCGATATGTCAATTGCCCGATTCGGCTTGTAAAGTTCCCCTTTGCAGGTAATTTTGTTGTGACACCCTAGGCAAATTCCACACCATGGGCTCATAACATATCACCAACGACTTTGAGTAACCAAAAACAAATTCGTGAACGCTTTTTGAGTAACACGTAAAACGTAAAATATTGATTGGTAAGAGAGGTCAGGTGTTACAATTGAATTAACTTAAAATACGCGTTGGGTAGTCGGAATTGAGTTCTAGATGAGTGGTTTTTCTGATTGTGGATAGTGTTTTGAGTTAATTATTCTTAACCATTGGTGCAGGCGATTCAAGATGAGAGATGGGAAAGAAATGAAGAACAAGAAAGAAGAGGAAAGATGGGAGTTGCTTGTGAAGAAAGTGGTGGTAGCTAGAGCCACGTCATCCTTATTATTGCCAAAGAGAAAAAGGGTGGAAGAAGATGAAGGGCAAGAGCCAATTGCAGCAGCATGTGGGGAAGCCAATGATAATCATAATCATGTAATTAGAAGATTAGTTTGCTAATTATTTAAGCAATGTATAAATGGTTTGATTCCTTTTTATTTCTCAAAGGAAATAGGAAGTCAGTGTTATTATATGCTGGGTGTTGGGATACCATACAAATGCGTATGGATATGTATATTGTATCCATTTCTTGCGAGAACCACCTTTATTGCGAGAACCAATGTGAACACAACCTAAAATAGCTAAAAAAAACCTAAAAAAACCTAAACCCCCCCCCCCCCCCCCCCCCCCACCCCCCCTAAAAAAAACATAATCCCCCCAAGCTAAATGCTAAAAACTAAACCCCCCAAAAAAACAGAAAAAAAACCTAACCCCCCCCACCCCCACCCCAAAAACCTAAACCCCCCCTCCCACCCCCACCCCAAAAAAACTAAAAGTAGCGATTTTTTTATAAAAAAAATTAAAAAAAAAAAAATTTGTGTGTTTTTTTAGCTATTTTTAGGTATTTTTTGTTGTGTTCACATTGGTTCTCGCGGTTCTCGCAATAAGGGGTGGTTCCTAACGGATCTTTGTCCTATCTATATATATATATATTATAGAGGAAAGATCAAATAAAAAGTTTATTTTGCCAAAGTAGGATGAAAAGGAATCTTAACTATTCATTTTTCAAATCAATGGTTAAGATGAAAGTGTAGGAGAAAGGAGGAGTGCAAGGGTATCTTGGGAAAATCCTATTTATGGACTTTCTCTCTCCACATGCAAGGCACATGTATACTTCACCCCCATTTTTTAAACGTTCATAACTTTTTTATACGACATTATTTTTTCATAAAAATTTCACCGTAAAATCGAGTTTTTTTTTATCTTTAATTTAAGTACCATATTGCTATATAAAATATGAAGACTAAAAAAACACACTAAAATGTGTTGTATTTCTATGTTGTATAACATTTTTTGTGCTGGATTTTTGTACTATATTTGTGTGCTGGATTTTTTTGTACTACATTTTTTTGCTGAATTTTTTCGTGCTATATTTTTTTGTACTAGATTTTTTTGTTGTATTTTTAAAAAACAAAAGGGGTGCCACATGTCATTTTCACTCGTATTTATAAGGACCAAAATGCCCATCATTCTTACTTATTAGGAGTGCCACATGTCACAATCACAATCCTTCTTAGGCTACTTAGGCAAAATCCACTTTTTAGTTGATTCTTCCCCATATATTATATTATACATATATTAAAAATTATACATATATTATATTATATTAGGATCAAATACAAAGGATCCTAATTGTAAGAAGTGTAAGAAGGATTTATAGAGTGACAAGTGTCCAATAACCTAAAAAACTCTCTACACAAAACAACCCCACTAAAAAAAAAAAAAAAAAAAAACCTTAAACATCCACCACCAACAAAACCTAAACCCCCACCCCACATCACCCACCCAATTTTTTTTTTTTTTTTTTTTTGGGTGGGGGGTGGGGGTTTAGGTTTTTGGGTGGTGGTGGGGGTGGGTGTTTAGTTTTTTTTTAGATTGTTTTTTAGGTTTTTGGGGGGTGGGGTTGAGTTTTTTTAGGTTTTTGGGGGGTGGGGGTGGGGGGGGGGGGTTAGGTTTTTTGGGGGTTTTTTTGGTGAGGTATAGTTTTTTTTTTTTTTTATTGCCCGGGGGGGGGGGGGGTGGGGGGGGTTTAGGTTTTTGGGTGGGGTGGGGGTGGGTGTTTAGGTTTTTGGTGGTGATGTAGTGGGTTTAGTTTTAGGTTATTGAACACTTGTCACTCTATAAATCCTTCTTACACTTCTTACAATTAGAAGCCTTTGTAGAATAACTTGACCCTATATTATATTATATTATATTATATTATATTATATTATATTATATTATATTATACATATATTAAAAACTAAACGTAATGAACAGTAGTCACGCGTGTAAAGAAGCAGCCCCACACACAAATGACAAAACCACACACAGAAAAGATAGAGAGACAAGGGGAATGAGGGAGAGTGAGGGAGAGAGAGAGAATCAGAGAAGAAGAAGGCCGGCCATGGCTTCCGACCGGCCGGCCATTCTGTTCTGGTTATGGTGGTTGCGGAGGTGGTTACCGGCGACGGTGACATTGAGGGTTCCGTCGGGCGCCATCGGTGGTTATGATCGACGATGTTTGTAATTAATGGTGATGATGGCGGTGGTTCCGAATAAGGGATGTGGTGGTTGTCGATGGTGAGCAGCGTCAGTGGAGGATGTAGTCGGAGACGGTGACGATGGTTTGGGTTGAAATCGAAACAGAGACGGAGACGGAAAGGGTAAAGACTTCAAGCAGGTTTTGTTGGCGGCGGGCGGCGGTTCCATAAGCCTCAACGACGACAGCGAACACAGCGTACAGATCCACGTAACCAACGGTCACTAGATAAAAGTGGTTCGATGAGAATTCCGACGGGAAAAGAACTAGGGTTCCGGTGATGCTGGACGACGATTTCAGGTATGACTTCAGGTTGCATGAAACTCTTTCATATAGATCTGATTTCTATTACTGCCATTGATTCTGGTTGGATAGGCATACAAGGGATTGCATTGGCTTTAAAATATTTGCTTTTTGGAGGCTTGGGAACTGTATTGTTTGGATAATTCTAATGTACCTAGAACCAAAGACCTTCCAGTTTTGCATTCTTGATATCCCGAGTTTCGGTAAGATGAAGCGGTGGAGGTATTGAGAGCAACAACGTGTCATTTATATAGAGATTCCATACCTCCATATTGCTTTATCCTGCAACACATCAGGGTTCACTCTCTCATGAAAATCCATCTGAAACAATACCTCAATACCTCCAACGGCTGAATGAACTACCAGATGTTTCTGTAACGAATTGGTACTCTCTCACGACAGCCGCTAACCCGGCGACTCTAGCGAAGGTGGTGACTGATGGTGGTCTAACCGAAGATGACCTAGGGCTCCGCCGTGAACCCTATTGGTGAAGCCGGTTTGGTCAATCGGACGCGACGCGTTAGCGGTGATACAATCGTTACCGATTTTCCCTGCGCATACATCGAAAGACAATATGGTTTCGCAGTTGAGAACGGTAAACGGTGAGAAAGGGGGTCACGAGGAGGTACATGATCGTTTCGGTTACCGGAGAGAGATAGTTGATAAGGGTGAGAAAAATAAAAATAAAGACATTGTTGATTTGTTGCCATCGGATCCGTTTGGGATGGATATTGATATTAGTATCACATTTACGGCGATTACGGGATGGTTTGGTGATTTGGAACTCGAGTATGGGGATCGTATGAGGAATAAGGTTATGAATCATAAAGAGGATTATAGATTGTTTGGTGGTTTTAACTTCTTTTGGAACAGTGCTATGAAGTTTCAGTCGTTTCTGACCAATTTGATGTACCATGATCAACATAATAAGGGTTTTGATCGTGTAAGTGAAAGCGTTGTTGTCACGAAATGCGGAGAGTCTGTAAATGAGTTTGTTGTTTGTCCTGATGTTATTGGAGGAGATCCTTATGACGCGTTCGTTCTAGCTCTTAGTTATCTGGGAACGAAAGATCTTCTTATGGTGGAGCATGTTTGTAGATCTTTGTGTTATACGATTCGTAATGATTCTCTATTATGGAGAAATCTTTACATTGATCAGCCATTGAATGAGAGAATAACTGATGATATTCTTGTCCGGTTGACAAACCGTGCTAAAGGTAATCTACGGTTTCTAAGCTTAATAAAATGCCCAAAGATCACAGATGATGGTCTGCGGCGCGTATTGGAAACAAATCCAAAATTGACCAAGGTCAGTGATTTCTACATTGGTTATTGGTATATGTTATTTAATATAGTTTGCATACTATCTCTATTAATTAATGTTGATTTTTTTAGCGTTCAATTTATGTAGTCTTGGGTTGTTTTGGTCCTGGGTCTATGTTTTCTAAGCTTAATAAAATGCCCAAAGATCACAGATGATGGTCTGCGGCGCGTATTGGAAACAAATCCAAAATTGACCAAGGTCAGTGATTTCTACATTGGTTATTGGTATATGTTATTTAATATAGTTTGCATACTATCTCTATTAATTAATGTTGATTTTTTTTAGCGTTCAATTTATGTAGTCTTGGGTTGTTTTGGTCCTGGGTCTATGTTTTGCTTGATCTTTGGGCTGTAGTATGGTTGTTTTGGTGATTGGTTATGAACCTTGGGGTACACTTTTTGCAAGCTAGCTTCTTGCTACTTTGCATTCTTGGTTTTAGCAGTGAATAAATTTGTTGGTCTTAAAAAAAGCTTAGTTAAAATTTTTATTATATATGCCGTCTTGATCACTTTCTCAGTCCCGGAACACCAAATGTGGCATTTTTTAGCGTTCATTGATTTACTTAAAGTTATTTTACAATCAATGATGTTTATATACGATTTATGAGTTGTAATGTAAAACGTACAGATATCACACCAAGAACGACCTGGTTGAGCGCGCCGCAACGCGGCGGTATTTATAAAACTAGTTTCATTTTATTTTTTAAACTAGTGGGGTGGTAGGTCATGACTATTAAAATTTGTTTGTATAGTCTTCATCGTATAATTGTATTTGTACAATATAATATTACTTGCATCGTTATACAATACGATCCTACAATACGTACACATTGAAGTGATTCGTAAAGAAAGTGATAATGTAACATCTGACATCTCGTATCATCAATATTGTCTGTTTTCTCCTGATGAGTTACCCATCTGGGAACTAACGGATTTGTTTTTAGTTGCCTTGGTGGAGACTTTCCAAAAGGTTACACATCCTATAATTACTCTTACCTCAACACGCTTAATAGTGGAGTTATCATCTTCTACATAGCTAATGCAACGACAACGTATTGGTGATTTAAAAGACAAAACATTCATTATAAACCAAGAATCTTTCATAGTCTTAACCGATGTGAGATTTGCCTACGATGTTAGGGTGGAGGGTATGGTTAATCACTGTAGGGTGATTGAGTGAAATCATACCCAATAATATTATGTCATGTCAACTCTCCATTCCACTCCCCATTTTGCACTCAATCAGGAGGTATGGTTAATCACCCTAGGGTGTTTGAGTTATATATTTTTTATTTTCTAGAAATTATAAACTATACATAAATAAATAAAACATATTTTAAACTAAATAAAAGTACTTTTAGTTAAAAAAACACATTACATTTAAAACTAAAAAATTAAACCATAAAATAAACCTAATATTTAGAAATTGCATGGCCAATTATATTGTTTTGCGATATCTCATTTCCTCACGAGAATAAACGGCAACATCTCGGGTGGAGCATGGTCGTGTGGCTCAGTAAATGTATTCAAATCCCGATCATACATAAGTTGTTTCACCGTCTCGCGTTGTTCCGCCACTAACGCTATGGTGTCTTCCTCGTGTTTCTTTCGTATACTCGTCAACTCTATCGCCCGTGCTTTTTTTTCTTCTTTCATAAGAGTGTATTACGCGAGCTTCTCGGTGAGGGCCTCTTGGCTATCGTTTGATGATGTTGCGGGCCTCTTTTCTTTCCTTTTTTGTCTTGTTGGTGCGGGTCTACGTTTATGTCCGGTATATCGATCGGTGACTCAGTTCCCGGTGTACCCGTATTGTAGTTGCCCGAATCGGACGACTTTCTTTTTTGTCCCGAACTTCCACTATCTTCACCCAACAATGGTATCGGTGCCCATTTGTCATGTTTACGAACGACCTCCCATGCCTCAATATGTTGAAAACCACTCGGATATTTGGGTTTGAAATCACTTAAAGCCCTATTCATGACGTTGAGGTCGCTAACCCCACTACCACGAATACGATCCTACATAGATAACAAATATAAAGTAAAAAAATTAAACATAAACAATGTTATGGAAAATATTTTTTAAATGTTCAAATAAAATATTACCGCTTGTTGCCAAAGACCGTTGAAGTGGTTTATCTTAGTCAACATAGGCAGTAACAAATTTTGTATACAAAACCCCAACATACCGACGATAATTGTATCCGTACAAATACTCAATAACTGTTTAATATATAATTAATTGTGTGAGGTTTTGTAAAAACGGTTAACCAAAAAGGAGATTACTCACATTGCTGTCTTTAGGTTTTCAGTAAGGATTTCCTGGTGACAATCTATAAATTACACAAATGCACACGTGTTAGTATAATAACCCATTTTAACATTAGTAATACCCTCCCCAAGACGACATTCCAACGACTACGTCGGGCAGAACCACGACAGCCGTTACGGAACCCTAGATCAATCGGGCAGCGTATCTAATACGTATCCAGGGGTTATGATACTTACAACGGATCAGAACTTCGTTATTTAGGGGGTATTATATCTGAGAATAGCTTCTACTATTAAGAAATTCGGGATTAAGAAAAGGAAATGAGCGATCGTAGACTGAAGTCGATGCCTCCTTTATATAGGGCCTGATTTCAAGTTTTACGTGGCCCGCGTAAGGTATAGCAAAGGGCTACGCGGCCCGCGAGGCTCCCTAGGGTATGCCCTAGGGTTGCTGATTCGGAACATAGACTCCACACGCGTCTCGACACGTGGCAGCACCGGGTTACACCTGATCACCTTGCTGTCGCGGCCCGCGTAAGCTTAGGCTTACTTCTACGCGGCCCGCGAGCGACACCTGAATTTTGTTTTTAATCAAATTTTAATGTTATATCGTATTTTAGGCCCAGTTTTCGCATGCGGGGTGTATTTTAGGACATACTGGGATATTTTAATATATTTTAGGGTGTCGGGATATTTTAGAGGGTTGTTATATCCTCCCCACCTTGTTTTTAGAGCTCGTCCTCGAGATCTACTGGAACAAGTGTGGATATTTCCTTTGCATCTCTGATTCAAGCTCCCATGTATACTCTGGTCCTCTTTTGGAGTCCCATTTCACTTTGACCAGAACTAATCTCTTATGTTTGAGGTTCTTGACTTTCCTGTCTTCAATCTGTAGTGGCCTTTCTACAAACTTAAGTTGTTCATTTACCTCTATATCCTTTAGAGGTACTACAAGTGATTCATCAGCTAAGCATTTCTTGAGATTAGATATATGAAATACGTCATGTATTCCTGTCATTTCCTCTGGCAGTTGTAGCTGATAGGCTACAGGTCCTATTCTTCTAATAATCTCAAAAGGTCCAATATACCTGGGACTTAGCTTTCCCCTTTTGATGAATCTTACCACTCCTTTCCAAAGAGAGACTTTTAATAACACCTTGTCACCTACCTGAAATTCTAACAGCTTGCGTCTGTTATCTGCGTAACTCTTTTGTCGATCACGAGCTGCTTTCAGTCGTTCCTTGACTTGAATGATCTTGTCGGTTGTTTCATGCACTATCTCAGGTCCAGATAGTTGCTTTTCCCCAATTTCTGCCCAACTGACTGGGGTTCGGCACTTTCGTCCATAAAGTGCTTCGAATGGTGCAGCATTGATACCTGTGTGATAACTGTTATTATAAGAAAACTCTATTAATGGTAAGTGATCGTCCCAATTACCTCCGAAATTAATTACACAAGCTCTAAGCATGTCTTCCATCGTCTGGATTGTCCTTTCGCTTTGTCCGTCCGTTTGAGGATGATAAGTTGTGCTTAGATTCAACTTGGTTCCCACGGCTTTTTGGAAACTTGTCCAAAAATGAGAGGTAAAATGACTATCTCTGTCAGAAACAATTGATAAATGTAACACCCCGAAAATGGGTTTGGTAATCAAACCACGTTAACACTAAAAGAGGGGTAAAGTACCGTTAGTGGTAAAATTTACCGGGTAAATATTAGAATTTAAATAATTAAACCTAATATTAAATAAAGGTTATACGAAGACTTTTGAGAAAATAAAATTACGAAAGGCCCGAGTTAACGGGACTTAAAAATAAAACGGGTTATGAACAAGATAAAAATAACTAGGAAATAAATAACCTAGTTAATTACAAGTCTTGTAATAATGAGGAAACTTGATTAAAACACCCTAAATAAAACTTGGGAAAAGTAGAGGGGTTAAAAGAGTTAAACTAGAAACTAGTTTTTTGTGACACCCCAGGAAAACCATGCAACTTAACTAGCTTCCTCAGTGAGTACGTGCTAAATTTCGGGACGAAATTTCTTTCAACTTGGGGATAATGTGACAACTCGTATTTCAAACCTCTCTTTGTACTTTAATGTAACCGATGTGAACGTTATGTGGTTATGAGAACTTTGATGATTAATTGAATGTTATGTTGTTATGTTACGTGATTATGTGTAATGCATGTATGTATGTAATATGATCACACAAAACGAGCCCGACCGCACAACACTTGGCCGATCGTACAAGCCTTTGGGCTTTGATTCCACACAACTCTCGGCCCACTCCCCACTCGAAACCCATGGGCAACCCATACAAGAGTTCGGCCACTTCCCTATATAAACCGATACAAAACCCTTGTGAGGTTTTGCTCCCCCATTATTTGTAAACACATAACATAACACATACAAACCCTACACTCTCTTTCTCTCCCTCACGAACTCGACGGAAGCCACATCCCTTCCCCATCGAAGACTTTCTATTCGGATCAATCCTCGATCCATCCTTCTAATCGGTTAGTGATTTGGTCATTGTTAATTGTATGATTGATTGATGTGGTGATAAACTTGCATAATGATCTAGGGTTCTGATTAATATAGTGGTTGATAATCTGTTCATAAGATTAAAGGATAGGTGGCTCAAATGTATGTTGTAATTGTTTGATATAAGGATAGGTAAATTGTAGGATGTAGCTAATGATCTAGAACCGGATGCATGGAAATCGGCTATCATGAAAGTGTATTCGGATATTTGTTATGTTAGGGTGCATGTTAGTTTGTTAATATGATTACTGCATGATTGGTATGATGATTAAGATTAACTAGGGTTCAAGAAAATCAGTTGGAATGTGTTTGGTTTGATCGATTGGATGTTAAATGGTAACTGTTGGAATTGATAAAATCAAAGATGTAACGGATTGAATGTGACTGGATCGAATAATGGAAACAATATAACTGATCCGCATGATTTTAGGGAATTAGATAGCCAATCGCATAAGTGACACGAAACATGATTTGCACAAGCTTACATGAACCACACGAAACCTGTTTCGTGTAAGGGACTGGTCGCACAAGGCAGTCGCACAAGCTTAGTGCAACTGTCTAAAACTCACAGTACAACTAGGTTATGCATGATCACACAAGATTTGTGGATCGCACAAGACAGTGTCGATCGCACAAGTCTTGGGCCTTACACAGTGTTTGGACTTAACATATAATTGGGCCTCAAAGCCTAAACCCAGTCGCACAAGATTAAATGGATCGCACAAGATTAAATATGGGATACATCTATTGGCTCTGTCTCACGTGTACCTGGTCCCAAAACTAAAATCACAGTGCACCAAGGAGTTGATCCAACGGTTAACAATTGAGAACGTGGTGGATGTACTACAACTCGCGAGGCTCTGCGATGCACCTGATCTTTACCTCAAATGCATGAAACTCGTGTCTAACAAATTCAAGGCTGTTGAAGAAACAGAAGGCTGGAAGTTTCTTCAAAATCATGATCCATTCTTCGAACTCGAGATCCTCCAATTCATCAATGAGACCGAATCCGTACGTTGAATTCGAAGATCAAACTATATATAATCTTGTTTATTTAATCTAATAATAGTTGGTTATGTCGATGTAGAGGAGGAAGAGGAGCAGGAGACATAGGAGAGAACAAAGTTTGTATTTCGAGTTAAGCGAAGCTATGGATTGTTTGGAACATATTTGTACAGAAGGTTGCATAAGCGTGGGTCCACACGACAAGGCGCCGCGGAAGAACAAGGCGCCATGTAACAAGTTCTCGACATGCCAAGGACTTCAACTCTCGATTCAACATTTCGCGAATTGCAAGAAGAGAGTTAATGGAGGATGTGTTCGGTGCAAACGGATGTGGCAACTCTTCAAACTCCATGCCTCTATATGTCAATTGCCCGATTCCGCTTGTAAAGTTCCCCTTTGCAGGTAATTTTGTTGTGACACCCTAGGCAAATTCCACACCATAAAAATACAACATAAAAATCCAGCACAAAAAATGTTATACAACATAAAAATACAACACATTTTAGTGGGTTTTTTTAGTCTTCATATTTTATATAGCAATGTGGTACTCAAATTAAAGATAAAAAGACGCTTGATTTTATGGTGAAATTTTTATGAAAAAATAATGTCGTATAAAAAAGTTATGAACGTTTAAAAAATGGGGGGGGGGGTGAAATATGCATGTGCCTTGCATGTGGAGAGAGAAAGTCTATAAATATGATTTTCCCAATATAACCTTGCACTCCTCCTTTCTCCTACACTTTCATCTTAACCATTGATTTGAAAAATGAATGGTTAAGATTCCTTCTCATCCTACTAAGAGAAAATTAACTTTTTATTTGATCTTACCCCGGGTGTTGGGATACCATACAAATGCGTATGTATATGTATATGTATATTGTATCCTTTTCTCTTATATATATATATATATATTATAGAGGAAAGATCAAATAAAAAGTTTATTTTGCCTAAGTAGGATGAGAAAGAATCTTAACTATTCATTTTTCAAATCAATGGTTAAGATAAAAGTGTAGGAGAAAGGAGGAGTGCAAGGGTATCTTGGGAAAATCCTATTTATGGACTTTCTCTCTCCACATGCAAGGCACATGTATATTTCACCCCCATTTTTTAAACGTTCATAACTTTTTTATACGACATTATTTTTTCATAAAAATTTCACTGTAAAATCGAGCGTTTTTTTTATCTTTAATTTGAGTACCATATTGCTATATAAAATACGAAGACTAAAAAAACCCACTAAAATGTGTTGTATTTCTATGTTGTATAACATTTTTTGTGCTGGATTTTTGTACTATATTTGTGTGCTAAATTTTTTGTGCTGGATTTTTTTTGAACTACATTTTTTTGCTGAATTTTTTCGTGCTATATTTTTTTGTACTAGATTTTTTTGTGCTAGATTTTTTGTACTAGATTTTTTGTCTATATTTTTCGTGCTAGATTTTTTTGTACTAGATTTTTTGTGCTATATTTTTTTGTACTAGATTTTTTGTGCTAGATTTTTCTGTACTAGATTTTTTTGTTGTATTTTTAAAAAACAAAAGGGGTGCCACATGTCATTTTCACTCCTATTTTTAAGGACCAAAATGCCCATCATTCTTACTTATTAGGAGTGCCACATGTCACCATCACAATCCTTCTTAGGCTACTTAGGCAAAATCCACTTTTTAGTTGATTCTTCCCCATATATTATATTATACATATATTAAAAATTATACATATATTATATGGATTAGGATCAAATACAAAGGATCCTAATTGTAAGAAGTGTAAGAAGGATTTATAGAGTGACAAGTGTTCAATAACCTAAAAAAACTCACTACACAAAACAACCCCACTAAAAAAAAAAAAAAAACCTTAAACATCCACCACCAACAAAAACCTAAACCCCCACCCCACACATCACCCACCCAAATTTTATTTTATTAGCCGTTGGGGTGGGGGTTTAGGTTTTTGGGTGGTGGTGGGGGTGGGTGTTTAGTTTTTTTTAGGTTTTTGGGGGGTGTGAGGGGGTAGGGTTAGGTTTCTGGGGGGTGGGGGGTTAGGTTTTTTGGGGGTTTATTTTGGTGAGGTATAGTTTTTTTTGGCCGGGGGTGGGGGGTTAGGTTTTTGGGTGGTGGTGGGGTGGGGTGGGGGTGGGTGTTTAGGTTTTTGGTGGTGATGTAGTGGGTTTAGTTTTAGGTTATTGGACACTTGTCACTCTATAAATCCTTCTTACACTTCTTACAATTAGAAGCCTTTGTAGAATAACTTGACCCTATATTATATTATATTATATTATATTATATTATATTATATTATATTATATTATATTATATTATATTATATTATATTATATTATATTATACATATATTAAAAACTAAACGTAATGAACAGTAATTGAACAGTAGTCACGCATGTAAAGAAGCAGCCCCACACACAAATGACAAAACCACACACAGAAAAGATAGAGGGACAAGGGGAAAGAGGGAGAGTGAGGGAGAGAGAGAATCAGAGAAGAAGAAGGCCGACCATGGCTTCCGACCGGCAGGCCATTCTGTTCCGGTTATGGTGGTTGTGGAGGTGGTTACCGGCGACGGTGACATTGAGGGTTCCGTCGGGCGCCATCGGTGGTTTTGATCGGCGATGTTTGTAATTAATGGTGATGATGGCGGTGGTTCCGAATAAGGGATGTGGTGGTTGTCGATGGTGAGCAGCGTCAGTGGTGGATGTAGTCGGAGACGGTGACGATGGTTTGGGTTGAAATCGAAACAGAGACGGAGACGGAGACGGAAAGGGTAAAGACTTCAAGCAGGTTTTGTTGGCGGCGGCGGCTGTTCCATAAGCCTCAACGGCGACAGCGAACACAGCGTACAGATCCACGTAACCAACGGTCACTAGATAAAAGTGGTTCGATGAGAATTCCGACGGGAAAAGAACTAGGGTTCCGGTGATGCTGGACGACGATTTCAGGTATGACTTCAGGTTGCATGAAACTCTTTCATATAGATCTGATTTCTATTACTGCCATTGATTCTGGTTGGATAGGCATACAAGGGATTGCATTAGCTTTAAAATATTTGCTTTTTGGAGGCTTGGGAACTGTATTGTTTGGATAATTCTGATGTACCTAGAACCAAAGACCTTCCAGTTTTGCATTCTTGATATCCTGAGTTTCGGTAAGATGAAGCGGTGGAGGTATTGAGAGCAACAACGTGTCATTTATATAGAGATTCCATACCTCCATCTTGCTTTATCCTGCAACACATCAGGGTTCACTCTCTCATGAAAATCCATCTGAAACAATACCTCAATACCTCCAACGGCTGACTGAACTACTAGATGTTTCTGTGACGAATTGGTACTCTCTCACGACAGCCGCTAACCCGGCGACTCTAGCGACGGTGGTGACTGATGGTGGTCTAACTGAAGATACCTAGGGCTCCGCCGTGAACCCTATTGGTGAAGCCGGTTTGGTCAATCGGACGCGACGCGTTAGCGGTGATACAATCGTTACCGATTTTCCCTGCGCATACATCGAAAGACAATATGGTTTCGTAGTTGAGAACGGTAAACGGTGAGAAAGGGGGTCACGAGGAGGTACATGATCGGTTCGGTTACCGGAGATAGATAGTTGATAAGGGTGAGAAAAATAAAAATAAAGACATTGTTGATTTGTTGCCATCGGATCCGTTTGGGATGGATATTGATATTAGTATCACATTTACGGCGATTACGGGATGGTTTGGTGATTTGGAACTCGAGTATGGGGATCGTATGTGTAACACCCCGAAAACGGGTTTGGTAACCAAACCTCGTTAATAGTAAAAACGGGTAAAATACCGTTAGTGGTAAAATTAACTCGGTGAGTATTAGGATTTAAATAAATAAATCTAATATTTAGTAAAAGGATGGGAAATACTTTGAGAAAGCAAAGTATATAAAAAGGCCCGAGATTTAACGGGACTTAAAATAAAACGGGTTTCGAACAAGATGAATAACTAGGAAAATTATAACCTAGTTAACTACAAGTCTAGAAATAACTTGAAATAGGGTTAAAACAACCAAAACTATATGTCAAACAAAAGTGGAGGGGCCAATGTTGTTAAAATTGAAACTTATATTATTGGTTTTAGTTAAAAACAAAACCAAACATCTCATTTGAGATGTCTGGTCGATCAAGAACAGGAGAGGGCGACACCCTCACCCCCAAAACCCTAACTTCTACTAAACTCTCAAATTGAAGGCCCAAATCGAGTTGAAATCAAAATCTGAACATAGAATCGTGATCACCTTGTCAAGAGGATCGTAAGGTATGTCGAATTTTGTCACTTTGATTCAACCCAAATTCTTGCATGTGATTGAAATTGAGTGTTGAGCTTAATTATGTGTTGTAAATACGAAGTTGGAAGTGATATAAGGTTTAGGGACAAACCCTAGATGATTTCTTGTCAAAATTCTTGCATGATAATTGTAAGGATCAAAATCACCATAGTGGGTGATTAATAAGTTAGTAGAGCTTGATAAACACTAGGATTTAAACCCTTGTTCTAGTTTAAACTGAAATTATGAGGAAATCTCTGAATTGTTGATGTTAAAATATGTGTATATAGTCTAATTGAAGTTAATTGGGGTGATAAACTCAAGTCATGAACTTGGTTTAGATTATGTAGAAATCTGACCCGCTAAGTGTTTGTGAAAATGCCTCAAAGAAGGCTTAAAATTGAAATTTAAAGTTAAAACGCATGATTGTAACGATTTAGTGAATTATGCGATACATGATTGAAAAAGGGTTCTAAACGGATTGCGAATTGAACTCTTTAGGCGAGGAATCCGGATCGTCAAATGGACAAGCCGGTGTAAATACGCGTTTGGAAAGGATGCTTAAAAGGTACGTAACTACGGTTCTGTTACATTATGCTTGATTTCATATTTTCGTTAGTAAACTTTAAATTAGCATAATACATGAAATTGGCATTTAGTGGAAGTGACGAAGATCACTAGGTAAATAAACGGGTCAAAAGGTGAAATTATCACCCTTTGACAATATCGACTAATGGTTTGTCGAGTTACATGTTTATAGGAATGAATATCAAATGGATACGCACATCGCTATTGCTTAGCGGCTACTAAGTTAAGGTATTGAAACGGGTCAATATATTGATCCGAGCCAGGTATGTATAATGATTCAATTCATCATGTAGAACTTGAGGTTTTCTAAGAGTTAAACAAGGTCAAATTGGATATTTTGTTATCTTAAGGATAAACCGAATAATTCAAGTTATAATTGTAGTGTTTTAGAAACATAATGGCTTCTAAACAAGGTTATAGTTAAAAGATCGAATTTTTTGGGTCAAACAAGTATCTGAAAGTCCTTTGTCGTAAAAGAAGGACCAAAATTGACCAAAATGCCCTTGTAGGTTAAATTGAACAAACAACCCTTAAAGGTTGTTTGGAAACGAGTTTCATGATTTAATAAATACTTAGAATAAGTGTAGAAGTTGAAACACATAATACGTTAGTCAAATCGCTGTATTTGAGTCTTGCCGTAAAATAACAATCCGAAGGGTAAAACTCGGAACATATAGATATACACATTGAAATCCAACACACAAAGAGTTGTAGTTGAAGATTACTTGATAAGAAATGTAGGAATAAGATGCTAGAAATGAATGAAAGTGATTTCAAGCTTTAAAGTGCTTAAATACCCTTAACGGGTCAAAATAAGTATACGAGCGAAAACGGGTTTAAATTGTGTAATAAACCTATGATTAGAACCTAATATAGTAGGTAACATTAATTTGAAGAAGTGTATGAGATATAGGAATCAAATAAATACGTTTGTCTGATAAAATGCATAAACGGGTTAAAATTCGGTAAAAAGGTAACAAGTCGAAGGCTTCGAAGTCTCAAAATTTCTTATGTTGGATGTAGGATTTTAACTCCATAATATGGAGGATTAAATTACGGACGCGTAGGAAAAAGAATCGGGTAAAACGGATCAATAATGAAGAAGTTATGGCCGTTTCCGTGAAATCAGGTCGTGCTGGGTATGTACAGCATCAGCTGAAGGCAACAGGCTGTGAAAAACAGGGCTAGGCATGACGCTGATGTGCTTGTCATGGTCACGCAAATTTAATCCAATTACTACCAATAGATAGCGGTAAGTGGGTATCGAACACAGGGAGTTTGTGGAATATGTGTTATTTAGAAGATTACCTAACTTGACTAAAACTACACTAATTGCAATAAAAGTAAATTTCAAGAGCTGGTTTGATTGAATTGGTTTTTAAAACTAAGATTACTAATTAATTTGCGAAATGAGAATTGAGTTTGTAAACAATTTAGAGACAAATGACTATCTTAAGTTTCCGGTTTGCTTCGACATTTGTGCTATCATTCAACTAGAAAGAATCACATAAACATGATTCATGTATAATTACTTGTTGTGATAAAAGGGAACTAAGTACTCGGATTCCTAGAACGCGAGGTTGTTACCCGATGACCAATTAATCAATACCCAATCCTAATTCTACCTATGATATCTCGATTGCCAACGGCACCAAGAACGTATAGTTTCGAACAAGATTAGCACACTAATTAACAATTTACAAGAAAGCAATCACACACCATAACAAACAAATCATAAAGAAGAGTTCATTATTCTAGAAATATAAAATCAAAACACAAAGTCTTACACAAACCTTCAACCCAAGATAATCATCAAAAGTTTAGCCACACATAGCCTTGACAATCATCTTCACAATTAGTTCAATGTTCATAAAGATCAAAACACGTAAAACTAATGATTAGACAAGTGTTCTTCTCCAAAAAGTCTCCAAAAGTTGCTCCAATTTCGAGTCCCAAGCAGGTGTAACCGAAAACCAATGATAAGTCCCCTTAAAACCTCTTGAAATCGACATTAAATGACGAAGTTACATGAAACATCAGTCGGAGCCGTAACCTACGGCCCCTAGCCGTAGGTTACGGCGGTCAGCAGGTCTAAGTCAACATAATGAGCCGTAACCTACGGCTGGGAGCCGTAGGTTACGGTTCTGACTGATTCTTTACGGTTCCCCTCTCCTGTTTTACGGCTATGCAAGTGTTTCAGAAAGGTCACTGCCGTAACCTACGGCAAGATGCCGTAGGTTACGGCCCTGAATGGCAATTTTTCTTTATTTCCTTCTTTTGCTTCACCATTTCTCTAACTAATGCTTGGCCGACTTTAAACATCCATCAATGCTTCCTAAAACCATCATCTTGAACACTTTAACACCTGCATCATCAACATCTTGTGATTACCTAGTTCAAGCAAATAACCGGACAAAGTATGGGATTTAAGTCTTTTTAAGGTACTTAAGGGTTGTCCTACGGACCACCCGTCACATCCCCACACTTACCCGTTGCTTGTCCCAAGCAACCTATTCAAAAACCATTTCAAAAACACAAGCGATCAATCATGCACACCAAGCTAAAATGTGCCGTCCTTTTACTAACTTTCAATCATACCACAAGATACACCCCTCACAGAAATCTCTCGGTAACAAGAATTATTAGCATAATGCTAAACCACTCAATGCGTGTGTGTGTGTGTGCGACAATAAGCTTGTATAAAAATCAAGTTTCCTCCTAACAAATATCTAGCATGCTTTTGAATAAAAGGAACTTAAGGGTTGTAACGGGGCTAGGTGTAAAGGTAGGAAAATGGAGGAATGCATACATATAAGAGCTAATTGATTTGACCCGGATTTTTATTTCTATTAAATAAATAAAGCAAACATCACTATATACACAACTTCTTCGACATTCTCAACCACTATTGCACTAAACACTTCTTTTTGTATTTTTCTCATATATTTTTTTAACGAATAAAACATAAAAGCTCAACACTATATACACGAACATCAACACTACATACTAAATTTCCTAAACCGGGTCATCTCAAAAGGTAAAATTTATAGGAAGTAGGCTTGGGTCACAACCGAATAATCAAAGGCTCAAACATGGCTTTTTAAGGACCAAACCCCCACCCCTCACAATACCAAGCTCATATATGTAAAGTATGAGGTCCAACCCACCAATTCCGCACTCTCACACATCTAGACGAGGCTTCCTAAAAGTCCCCCTATCATTTTCAAAAGCATGCTAATTCTAGGATTAAACAAGTATTCACACACAAGTTCTATTAACACACAACACACACCGCCACTCAAACAATGAAATATCTATAACAATCATGTGTGGCTCAAATCCTCACCAAGAAAAGACTAGGAATAGGTGTCGGTGTATCAAATGGCACAATATCAAGTTTTCAAATTTTAACAATTTTCGCTTGGATTTACAAAATTTTTAAAACTCTCAAAAATTTCCCCCATCCCCACACTTGGGATACATTGTCCCAATGTATGGCTTTGAGGGAAGGATCGCTTTTAACCAACAACATTAGCCTTTGCTAATATTCACAAATCCCAAGTTTCTTTTTGTATTTTTTTATATTTTATTATTATAGACACCACCAACTTTCACAACCCAACAACATATCAACATCAAACACCACCCTACCTCCCAACCATACATAAACAAACTACATAAAAATATACAAAAATGTACAAAGGAGCAAGATACAACCTGGCTAGTAGTACTTCGGCTGTGGAGGCCCAAAGATGGATGTCATCATATCAGTCCACTCACCAAAGCCAAATGCCCCACCGCTACTGCTGCTTCCTTGATCACCACTTGGATTCGCCTGCTGGTAACTCATAGCATGTGGATCCACCCACTGAGAGTGATGCAATGGTGGGGTGGGGTATGACACACTACCATCATTTGGTGGCAATGTGGTATAGTCCACAACATGCGGATCTGCTTCAATTGGTTGGCCCGCATACCACTGATCATGCATGCGTCTCTGGCGATCATCTAAGTAGCGGTTGTTCACTTCTTCTTCATGAGCATACATATGAGCACGGTTCCATTGCTCACTCCTATCATAACTCTTCTTCAAAGCCCTCTCCATACTCGCCCCCATGAAAGTTTGTTGATCAAAAAGCATCTGGTTTGGTTCACTCCATTCTCTAAAAGTGGGTGGCCGCCTTTGTTCAATAATTTGGCCCATATTTCCCGAGTGGGCCCAATAAGGATCATAAGCTTGTTGTGCATAATCAAATGCACCCCCCACATAACCAGCTTGCACTCCAGCTCCCTGAACTTGAGCATCAACCATGAAGGTATCTTCACGGTAATCCTCATCTCCACTTACCTCCTCATCGGTTGTTTCGGGCTCACCAGCCTCACCCGGTCGTAACGGCCTCACATCCACCTTCAACGCTCTCCACCTTCTCCCATCTGTTTTCAGCCTATGATACCTCTCCGTTTCCGTGTAAATCCAGCCTGGCCCAAGATTCTTAAGGTCGAATGGTCTAAACCTCTTGTAAGAACCTTTTTCATCACCTTTGATCGCCCCATATTTTTTTAACAACGCTGTAATCAACCGGCAATGAGGTATAATCTTTCTTTCTCCACTAATTTTGCTCAACCAGATGTTATTCAACACAAGAAATCGGAAAGGGACCTTGGGAGATCCATGCATCATCATATATAAAATCGGTACTTCCTGATGCCGCACTTCCATCTTGTCACCCCGCCTTGAAACAACATTATATATGCACAACGTCAACAACAATTTTGCTTCCATTCTCAAATTACTCCTATATAACTTCCCATGTGTTGTGCCCGGAAGGAAAAGGAAATCAAGCATATTTTGCCATTGCGGATGCTTGTTGGGCTCGTGATAGAGATCTTTGAGACTCGGGTGAATGTACTCAGTTGCGGGTCTGTCGTCAAACTTTGCTATTTTGCGCAAAGAGTCATAAGACATTTCTACTTTCACCCCGTTACACTGTCCAACGAGCCTCATCTTGCTTGGGGTCTTAAACGGGGGACATTCAAGTGAAGCCACCCATTCTTGAATCTGCTTGTCGTACATCTTCTTCACTTCCCCGTCATAACACTTCAAGGCTGCACCCCAACCCAACTCCTTGAACTTTTCCGTGATCCCAAATGGCCCGAAATCAACCTCCTTGATCTCCTTCTCACAAATAAATGCTTCACCTCGTTGTTTTAGCTTGTTCATTTGTTCATGGAATAGATCCTCTCTCCATTCTGCGGGTTGGTCTAGCAATGAACCGGATGTCCAATCCGGCTTCGGACCCCTTGGAGGTGCATCCTCCTCCGAGTCCGGGTCGCCAACCCGGGTCAATCTCCTCCTCTTTTGTTGCGCATCATCCCCTTGAGGCGCTTTAGAAGAACTTGCAATTCCTTTCCCCTTTTTCGTCACCATGCCTACACACATTCAAAAACCACACAAACAAATCAAGTTAGTATTTCTACCCAATCTTCCCCACACTTGCTTCATATTATGGGTATAGATGTGCAAAAATCAAAATTTCATTCTTTCAAACAAAATTTTAGCATGATGTCTCTATAAATCAGAATTTTTCCAAAAACTTTAACTAGACATCAACACATTTATACCCATACATTCAATAGTTCACAAATTCCTACATCTATCATGTACTAGCAAGTGTGTGTAAGCAAAAACAAAGATTGAAACTTACAAACCTCAATGTACATAAAAGAATGAAGTGAAATTGCATACCTTGGTGTTGTAGAAGATGAGAATCACAAAAACTTGAAGTTCACACAAAAACCCACAAAAACCCCCAAAAATTCGGCACCCTTATGCCCAAATCCGACCCCAAAAACGACTGAATTGTTGTAATACGAGAGTAAATCTGTAATCCTTGCAAAATTTCACTCAAAATGGACCCAAGAATCACTGAAATCAGACTAGATATGAAAGAGTTATGAAGATCTGAAGGTGTGAAGAACTAGGGTTTTTATGTGAAGAAGATGGAGAAGATGAAAGTGTGAAAGATGAATATGTGGTGGGGGAATAAGGAACAAATTGTGTGGATAGGGTGAATCAAGGTTTTTGTTTTTATTAAAATAGTTATTATTGTTATTATATCTTTTCGGTTTTTTTTATGTGTAATGCCGACAAAAGGAGGGACCATAGATTTCAGCTCGGTGCCGTAACCTACGGCCTCCCACCGTAGGTTACGGTGGTATCTGGGTCACAAACAACTCACCGTAAAACAGGGGCTTGTCGCCGTAAGACTTGTTTTGTTCATATGGAGCCGTAACCTACGGCTCCCTGCCGTAGGCTACGGCTAGAGCTGGGCAACAAAAAGGGGGCCATAAAAAAACTTATAATCTTGCAAAAAAAAAATTTCTTTTTCAAAAATGTATAATTTTTTTATAGTTTTTTATAATTATTGAGAACATGAAAATTAAATTATTACCCTACCCCCCGTTAAAAACCCGTGTTGTCCTCAACACTATGTTCGGGAAATCCGTGAAAATTTCCCCACACTTGTTTCGAACACCGGTTTAAACGGAACTTATTTAATTCAAATTAAACTAAACTAACTATTTACAAACACCAAACCTGGGCCTCTTTCACATTTCTTCGTCATCCACCGGGCGTAAAATGTAACCCACTTTGTCGAGCTCAAGATTGTTGATATCGTTACCTTCCAAGTACGGTTTGAGCCGATGCCCGTTCACCGTTTGTTGCTTATTTGTTTGTTCATCTTGAATGTCAACATCACCAAATCTTCCCACTATTCGGACAACGTAAGGACCCATCCACTTGCTTTTGAGTTTCCCCGCAAACATTTTCAATCTTGAATTGTACAACCACACTTTTTGACCCACTTCAAAGTTCTTTTTCCTTATCTTCGCATCATGAACTTTCTTCAGTTTGTCTTTATATGCGGATGCACACTCATAAGCTTGATCCCTTATTTCCTCAATTTCGTTCAATTGTAGCTTTCTCGCCCGACCCGCTTCGTCATAGTTTGCATTCACCGTTTTAATCGCCCAATATGCCCGATGTGCTAACTCCATAGGCAAATGACATCCTTTTCCGTACACCATTCGATAAGGAGTGGTATCAAGTGGAGTTTTGTAGGCCGTTCGATAAGCCCACAACGCATCATCAAGCTTGCTTGACCAATCTTTCCGATCCGTTCTCATCGTCTTCATTAGAATTTCTTTAATTTGTCGGTTAGACACTTCCACTTGACCACTCGTTTGCGGATGGTACGGTGTAGCAACACGGTGGTTCCCATTATATCTTTTTAACAATTTTCCAAAATTGAAGTTCTTAAAATGTGAACCGCCATCACTTATTATCACCCTAGGCACACCGAATCGAGCAAAAATATTGGATTGCACAAACTTACATACAACGGAGTGATCGTTGGTCCTTGTAGCGATAGCTTCAATCCATTTCGAAACATAATCAACCGCAACCAATATGTATAAAAACCCATTTGAATTAGGTAAAGGACCCATGAAGTCTATTCCCCAAACATCAAATACCTCCACTACCAAGATTGGTTGTAACGGCATTTCATCCCGCTTCGAAATGCTTCCCACTCGTTGGCAATTGATGCAATTTCGGGCATACTAGCAGGAATCCTTGAAAATCGTGGGCCAATAAAACCCACTCGATAACACCCGATAACCCGTCTTGTTCCCACTAAAATGACCTCCACATGCCGATGAATGAGCATGTGTCAAAATCTCTAAAACTTCAGTTTCGGGAACACATCTTCTTATCATTTGGTCGGGTCCGATTTTAAACAAATCCGGTTCATCCCAAATATATTTTTTAACTTGACTCAAGAATTGTTGCCGTCTCTTCTTCGTCCAATGATTCGGAATTGCACCCTTGGCCAAATAGTTCACATAATGGGCGTACCAAGGTGCAATGAAAGTAGAAACGGCTAACAATTGTTCATCGGGAAACCGTTCATTAATCTCGCTCGGGTCATCAACACCTTCCAACGGGACCCGAGACAAGTGATCCGCTACAACATTTTCACACCCTTTCTTGTCCCGAATCTCGAGATCAAATTCTTATAACAAAAGCACCCAACAAATCAACCGGGGCTTTGCATCCTTCTTTTCCATTAGATATCGGACCGCACTATGATCCGAATATACAATCACCTTGCTCCCCCAAATGTAAGCTCTAAACTTGTCCAAGGCATACACCACCGCTAAAAATTCTTTTTCGGTTGTGGTGTAATTCATTTGCGCCTCGGACAAAGTTTTACTTGCGTAATAGATTACCACCGGCTTCTTATCAACTCTTTGACCCAAAACCGCTCCAATGGTCGTGTCGCTAGCGTCACACATAATCTCGAACGGCTTTGGCCAATCCGGTGGTTGCAAGATAGGAGCCTTCACCAACTGTTCCTTCAACACATGAAACGCTTGCAAACATTCGTCAGTAAAATCAAATGGAACATCTTTCAATAATAAGTTACATAAAGGTTTTGTAATTACACTAAAACCTTTAATAAACGTCCTATAAAACCCCGCATGTCCCAAAAATGATCTCACCCCCTTAACATTCTTTGGTGGGGGTAGAGATGAAATTACCCGAATCTTTGCTTTGTCTACCTCCATTCCCCGGTTCGAAATCACATGCCCCAACACAATACCCTCTTGAACCATAAAATGGCTCTTTTCCCAACTTAGCACCAAATTTGTCTCAACACACCTTTTTAAAACTTTTTCTAATTCATCAAGACAAGAGTCAAAACTTGGGCCAAAAATGGAAAAATCATCCATAAACACTTCAAGAGATTCCCCAACCATATCCGAAAATATACTCATCATACATCTTTGGAATGTGGCCGGGGCATTACATAATCCAAATGGCATTCGCCGAAAAGCAAATGTACCATATGGACATGTAAACGTAGTTTTGTGTTGGTCGTCCGAGTGAATAGCAATTTGGTTATATCCCGAGTACCCATCCAAAAAACAATAATATTTTTTACCGCAAAGTTTTTCAATTATTTGGTCAATGAAGGGTAACGGGAAATGGTCTTTGGAGGTAGCGGCGTTTAATTTCCTATAATCGATACAAACTCGCCACCCGGTTACCGGGCGGGTGGCGATTTGCTCACCTTGTTCATCTTTAATTACCTGAATGCCCGACTTTTTAGGCACTACCTGAGTCGGACTTACCCACGCACTGTCCGAAATGGGATAAATGATCCCCGCATCCAACCACTTGATAACTTCCTTCTTGACCACCTCTCTCAGATTCGGGTTCAACCTTCTTTGTGTTTCACGGGTCGACTTTGCATCCTCACTTGTAATAATTTTATGCATTACAATGGAAGGACAAATACCCTTTAAGTCAGCTATCGTCCACCCAATTGCCGCCTTGTGAGCCTTCAACACCCGTATCAAATCCTCTTCTTGAGCTACCGCCAAATTAGAAGCAATGATCACCGGTAAGGTGTCATTCTCCCCCAAAAATACATACTTCAAATGCTTCGGTAACTCTTTCAATTCCACGCTTGGTGGACATTCCAAGGAAGGCTTTGTACCCGAATCAATTCCCACCGGTAAATTGTTCGTTTGGTGGGTCCATGGCAGTCTTCCTTCCTTCACCGCGAGAGCCTCTTGCTCTTTCTCTTCCTTTTCCAAATCACATGCGTGCACATGCAAAGATACACCACGAACACAAGAACCCAAAATCTCTTCCTCGAACTCCTTTGGGTCATATTCATCTATTAAATTTGCTACAAAACACTCATCACCATAAACATTAGTACCGTTAGTAAAAACATTTAATCTCATCTTTCTATTACCGAATGTCATGTCGACCGTACCATATCGACAATCAATAACGGCATGTGCGGTGTTTAAAAACGGCCGACCCAAAATAACATTTTGTTGTTGAATTGGGTCCGCGGATGAGTAGTCTAGCACAAGAAAGTCCACGGGATAATAAAACTCATCAACTTTAACTATCACATCCCGTACAATACCCCGAGGAAGTTTATGAGACAAATCGTCTAATACCACCGTTGTCTCAACCCGTTTCAATGGACCAAAATCGTATTGGTCATATAACCCCCCGTTAAGATACTTACTCCGGCTCCAAGATCCAATAACGCCCTTGCGGTTTGAAAATTTCCCACTTGAATGTTTATAAGAGGCGTTCCCGGATCTTGTAGCTTAGGAGGAAGATCTCCTTTCAAGACTGCGCTTACCCGCTCCGTCAAGTCGACCAATTTAGGCACTTTTTGTTGCCTCTTTTGGGTACACAATTCTTTTAAAAACTTGGCGTAAGCGGGTACCTGTTTGATTGCTTCAAGTAAAGGAAGATTAATTTTTACTTGTTTAAAAACCTCCCACATTTCCTCTTTTTGAGGCCCCCGTTTTGAAATGAAAATTTTCTTACCCGGATCTAATAAAGCCGAGGGAAATGGTACTTGACTAGATCCCTCACCCTCATTTTCCTTTTCGTTTTCTTTATTAATTTCGGGTTTTTCAAAATTGGATTTTTTAGAAGAAACAATAGGTGGTTCATTTTCTTCCTCACTATCTTGACCCGTTATATCTTCAACCACCCCATCAACCAAATCCGGTGAAGGATTGGTTTTATACTCTTTCCCACTTCTCAAAACACTTACATGGTGAATATTAACATTATTACCTCTTGAAGTACCATGAGATGGGTTTACCATAGTGTCGCTTGGTAATTGACCTTTATTTTTCTTCAATTCTGACACTTCGGTTGCAAGCTGACCCATTTGGGTGGTCAAAGTTTGAATTGCCTTATCTCGAGCCTCATCCTTTTGTATACGAGTATCATCCATTTGGTTTCTCTTTTGCATCTCCGCTTGCATGCTCTTCAACATATCCATCATCTCGTTTCCACCCGAAGACCCCCTTTGTTCTTGACCCGTTTGGTATTGCTTTTGGTACCCTTGGCTGTTCCCACTTCTATAGCCACCTTGATTGTTGTAATATTGGCACGAACCGTAGTTACCTTGGTTACCTTGGAAATTCGGGTTTGCTTGATTTGAAGGGTTCCCATAGCGAAAGTTTGGGTGGTTCCTCAACCCGGGGTGGTAAGTGTTGGAATTCATGTTATAGTTCCGACCACCCCCTCATTGACCTTGTACCGCATGAACTTCCTCATATTGCCCTTCCACCATTCCTTGGCAATTTTCAGCCGCATGGCCTATTTCATTACATAATGCACAAACATCATAAATTTGGTTAGTAGTTTGAACATTACCATCATCTATTGCGTGCACTTGAGGTCGGGCAATGGCCGGTCGTGCTCTCCTAGATGCTTGAGCTTTTCTTTTTGATGTAGTTGCCATATTCTCCAAAAACTCCCAATCATCATTCTCGTAATTTGTACCACAAGTCCCACCGGTAATAGACATGAGATCACGAGCATCTTCGGCACTCAACCCCTCATGAAAAGCATTCATTAATTCCCACAATTCAATTCCATGGTGAGGGCAATTTTTGATCATCATATTGAAACTCTCAAAAGCCTCATGAAACATTTCACCATGTTGTTGTTGAAAGCTCCTTAACCCCTTTCTGGCATCATTAGTCTTTTGGGCGGTGTAAAATTCGTCTAGGAAAATTTGTTGCATTTCCGCCCAAGTGTAAATAGATGCCGAAGGCAAAGTGTAGAACCACTTCTTTGCCTTATCCTCCAAAGAAAATTGAAATAGTACCAACTTGACATCATCGGCCGAAAAACCTTGACTCCCAAGAGTATTGCAAATTGAGTCATAGGCCTCCAAATGGAAGTAGGGTTCCTCCGTTGCTAGACCCTTATATTTCGGAAAACTTTGTAAAGAATTAGTCCTCACTTCAAAAGTTCTTCCTTGATTGTTGTGAGGAATAACCACCGGTGAAGGGTTGTGAGTAATTACCGGCCTAAAATGCGCTTCAATTCCCCGCGCATGTTCCCTAAGATGCCTTCTTGGTACACCCAATCGACCCCTTGGACGAATAGGACCCATTGGTCTTGGTATATGCCCTTGTGGTGCGAATGGTTGTTGAAATTGTTGTTGGGGCATCGGTGGGTGTTGAATTGGCCTTTGAAATTGTGGTTGAACATTTTGTGGCCGAACTTGTTGCAATGGTATAGGGCGTTGCATTGGTGGCCCTTGTGGCCTTGGTCTAATGTGTTGTGGTATGAGTTGTTGTTGTTGTGGCACTCCACCAACATTTGACATCCCTTGAGATTGGCCATGCACATAAGCAAACTATCCTTGATCACCATCACCCTCATAAGCGTAAGCATACCATCTTCATCATAACCCTCAAAATCCTCATATCCTTCCTCATATCCATCCCCCCTATACCCGAAGTTTGCCCAAATGGAATGGTCGAGTATTGAAAACCCAACTGGTTTGATGGTCTAAATGTAGAGGTAGTATGGACAACAGTTGAACCTTGTGGTGCTGTATAGGTTGAAGATGATTGCCCTGAAACTGGGAAGAAATGAGTGAGTGGTGGAATCATAGTAGATGGGCTAAAGGTAAGACTAGGTTCAGCTTAAGTAGTAATCGGTTGTGTGGTGTCGGTTGGTGTAGTATCGTGAAGTGGAGTAGGCATTGTAGTGATGTTTGGAATAGTGGTGTTTGGTGAAGGTTGAGTAGATGATGGTATGAATGGTGGTATGAGTTCACCCGTAGTGGGTGGTGGTTGTGGTGGATCCATGTATCGAATTGGTGTGATTGGTGTAGTTGGTGTTGTTGGTGAACCATTGATTCTGTTCTCTCTTAGCAAAATTCTGTTTCCTCTTAACGTTCGCTCAATTTCCGGATCAAATGCCAAAGGTGATAGCTTGTGAGAGCTCCTAGTACGCATGCACCTGTCAATACCTGCACACTAACACACCCAGCGTAAACCAGAAATATAACAAACTTAAAACGAAATAAAATAACACACGTTGCGCACTACTCCCCGGCAACGGCGCCAAAATTTGACGTGCTTGTTGTGGTCACGCAAATTTAATCCAATTACTACCAATAGATAGCGGTAAGTGGGTATCGAACACAGGGAGTTTGTGGAATATGTGTTATTTAGAAGATTACCTAACTTGACTAAAACTACACTAATTGCAATAAAAGTAAATTTCAAGAGATGGTTTGATTGAATTGGTTTTTAAAACTAAGATTACTAATTAATTTGCGAAATGAGAATTGAGTTTGTAAACAATTTAGAGACAAATGACTATCTTAAGTTTCCGGTTTGCTTCGACATTTGTGCTATCATTCAACTAGAAAGAATCACATAGACATGATTCATGTATGATTACTGGTTGTGATAAAAGGGAACTAAGTACTCGGATTCCTAGAACGCGAGGTTGTTACCCGATGACCAATTAATCAATACCCAATCCTAATTCTACCTATGATATCTCGATTGCCAACGGCACCAAGAACGTATAGTTTCGAACAAGATTAGCACACTAATTAACAATTTACAAGAAAGCAATCACACACCATAACAAACAAATCATAAAGAAGAGTTCATTATTCTAGAAATATAAAATCAAAACACAAAGTCTTACACAAACCTTCAACCCAAGATAATCATCAAAAGTTTAGCCACACATAGCCTTGACAATCATCTTCACAATTAGTTCAATGTTCATAAAGATCAAAACACATAAAACTAATGATTAGACAAGTGTTCTTCTCCAAAAAGTCTCCAAAATTTGCTCCAATTTCGAGTCCCAAGCAGGTGTAACCGAAAACCAATGATAAGTCCCCTTAAAACCTCTTGAAATCGACATTAAATGATGAAGTTACATGAAACATCAGTCGGAGCCGTAACCTACGGCCCCTAGCCGTAGGTTACGGCGGTCAGCAGGTCTAAGTCAACATAATGAGCCGTAACCTACGGCTGGGAGCCGTAGGTTACGGTTCTGACTGATTCTTTACGGTTCCCCTCTCTTGTTTTACGGCTATGCAAGTGTTTCAGAAAGGTCACTGCCGTAACCTACGGCAAGATGCCGTAGGTTACGGCCCTGAATGGCAATTTTTCTTTGTTTCCTTCTTTTGCTTCACCATTTCCCTAACTAATGCTTGGCCGACTTTAAACATCCATCAATGCTTCCTAAAACCATCATCTTGAACACTTTAACACCTGCATCATCAACATCTTGTGATTACCTAGTTCAAGCAAATAACCGGATAAAGTATGGGATTTAAGTCTTTTTAAGGTACTTAAGGGTTGTCCTACGGACCACCCGTCAGACGCCTAGGCCCTTGGCGTCACGCGAAGCCCCCTAACTCCGAAAATTTTTAAAATTTTGTCATTTTAACCCCTGTATTTGTTTGAACTTAATATTTGACTATCAAAACTAACTTTTAAGTTGGTTTTGATCATAGGTGAATGCCAAGAGTGCACGGATGAAGATCAAGCGACGAGCAAGAACCGAACACGATCACGAAATAAGCTTCCGCACTATGTATCGTTATTATGTTAAACGACGAACGTACACACGATATGTTGTATACTTTTAAATTGTAAAAAGTTTTAATAAACCCGTAATTTCCAATGCATATGTAATCTTAATTACATGATTGTTTTTCGTAAATGATACGTTAAACCTTAATTTATAAGAACGGGTGTTACAAGTTGGTATCAGAGCCTTGGTTTAAGAGATTGAAGTATGGTGGGAAAACTATGCTTGGACTTAAACCTTATGCTCTTGATAAAGATTAGTGTTCGGTCCGAGGCTTGATCGCAAATCTGGTAAGTACATGTATGTTAATTGTTTAGCATGCTAAAGTGTTGTAAATAACACATAGGGCTATCGTGTGATACACGTTACCCCAATTAAAATGATTGATATAGTTGACGAAAATACGCGCGTTGACGCGTATAGTAGAAAAAGCCTTGTATTATAATACGGGCGATTATTGAAGTTGACGTTACTAACTTTTGTGAATGTTTTAATTGAAGGACACTCGCGTTTGAAGACGACGAGAGTCAAACGAATTGTGGATATGATGATGGAACGGTCTGAGATATGACAAGAAGAGCATACTCATCAAGGACCTAAATCACGTAACGATCGCAAATAAGTAATGGAAAGAAAGCCCGTTAAGGCAAGCATTACCAGGTGCACATTTTAAATATAATTGCACTAATAGTAATATGCAACAAATATGTAGAAATTGAAAGTTGCATATGTAGATTAAAAACTTGAAAAAACCCGAATAGAAAATGTATTCGGGATATTGTTTCCAAGAGAAACAAATAGAGGCATTACTTACATAGGGCGTGATGTGAAAACTATAAAAAGGTCATGCGTGTCATGTGTTAATCGCTTACTCTGGCCAAATAAGTAGTGGCATATGATACCATGAACTTCTTATAGCGGACACATTTATGTTCGATGTAGTAAGGGTGGGGTGAATGGGACTAACTTAAATGGTACCCAAATGAATCAAATAAGTAAGATGTTTGTAACACCCCGAAAATTTGCGTCCTATAATGTGTTGACACGTGTCATAGGTTTGAACGTGTGAAAGAATGTTCTTGAAGGACTAAAGTTGACAAACAATGAAACTGTGTGAATACAAGGGTTCAAAATGTCAACAATGAATAAATATACTTTACAATAACCCTATATGATGTTTATAACCTTAAACGAATGAATCATGGATCATACGAAGCGAATTGTGAAAGAAAGTGAGAGATTACAAACTACAGGGGTTAAAAGTGTCAACATGTTAAAGATATACCTCTGAGTGACCTTCTAGCAAACCCGAAGCCTTGTAACGATTAATTATGCTCACTAGAATGCACCATAAAAATTTCACCAAGTTTCGTTACCGTATGAGAAAGTTATGATAAAATTCGTGTGTGAGGGGTAGAATCGTCAACATTGAAAATTAGGGCTTTTCGGGTGATCACAAAGTTACCGAGGACTTCACAAAGATGGTATAAGTCTTGAATCCCTTATAAATCAATTTGGAGGGTTTATAATGCAAGAAACAAGGTGATAGCGACGTTTAGAAGGACCAGGGACTGAAAATGCAATAACTGAAAAATTTGAAACCTGAAGTCATGTCCCAGGCGGCCCGCGTAAGGATTGCTTATATCTCAGGCGGGCCGCGTCCGACCTGCAGATGCAGAAAAAATAGGCAGCTGCCTGTTGATGCTTGTAACCGACTCAAATGCCATTTTTTTCGATACTTTGGGCTGCCTAAAATGGTTTTTAGCTAGTAGGGGACTTGTGGATGATAATGCAACACCCCTAGACTTATGTGTTGATCATCTAAGAGTGTTTGAAGCCTTATATCAAGACCCACATGTTACCACATTGTTCATTCATCACTTCTGAGCATTTCCAGAGCATTCAAGCAGGCCACAAGCATTCCAAATCATCCATTAGTCGTGTGTAAGTATGCCTAACCTTCTCTAATTCATGTATACTTAGTTTATAGCCTAGAAGCCAAACCGTCGTAACTACGGTTTGACTTAGTGATAAATCACAATCGGTCCAGAGATTAGTCGAATCGAAAGTTGTTATAAGTTGGTATTTATATGGTTAATAAACCCCTAAAAGGGCACTCACTGATTCGAATCCTAACTAGGTCGTTTGTCGAGTCAAAGGTTGTCCGAAAAAGTCAACAGAAACATTAATCGCATATTTAACGATACGGAAGGCGTGTAACCTGTTTTATCAGTCTTATAACTTGAAAATAAGTATAAAAACTTGTCTACGCTTGTTTGATTCGACAACTTTATGTTTTGAACCGATTCGGAACCGAGAGACGCAAAAGTTTGACTTTTGCTTTGACCTCAGTTCTGACCCGATTTATATAGGTTTAGACATGCCTTAAAGTTCCATTAGGACCTAGTTACATGTTGGTATAACCCTCTGCGTTTATACCACATGAAACCTCGATCGTCCGACGTTTCCGTTAAATGCCTAAATAATGACCATAATGCCCTTATGTTTATAAAACGAGATTTTTGAAGATGTGAAAGTATAAAAGTCTTTGTTACTGATTATTGAACATGTCTGTAAATTTTCACGTCAATCGGAAGTCTAGATTAGGAGTTACGCTTAATGACGTAATTATAAACACTTTTATTAATTAAACGGCGTCATTAGCGTAAAGCCTATCTCAACCCAATTTTTGACACCAAAACTTTTACCCACTGATGTTAAATAATATTTTGGGATTTTTGAATATTTTTAATTATTTTTAAACTGATCATAAGCTAGGATTAGCGCCTTAATTCGGTTAATACCGAATATACCATTTTCGGGTATAAAATGAGTTTTATAAATCCTTTTGATACCAATCAAATTGCTACTGATTTTAAATAATAAATGAAGTGTTTTAAGCCTGTTTAAATGACCAGAAAACTCAGAATCCTATTTTTAACCGTACATCGCTTAAAACGACTTTATACGCGTATTATACGCATAGTTAGGGTTTAAAACTATTTTGGCATATAAGACTTATAACCAAATGTTATAACCTGTTAAAATAAACCATTTTACTGATTTAATCAGACCCGGATCACAGAAGCTTAATTGATCCCTTTTATAATCTTTAAAATGACCAAAATACCCCTAAGGGGCTTAATATGAGATTAAACTCGTTTTGGGCATAACGGAAGGTATCCTACTGATATCACAAAATATTTAAGGCATGTTAACTTAGGAAACCTGTTTAGGACTCTTATGGTTACCCGTTACGCTTCATACGCGTTCGGTTCGGTTTATGTAACTAGTTTACATAAATTAGCCGAAACGGGTCAAACCTTATCGGTTTTATCTCAAAATCCAGAATGTGTATAATATACCCGTATTATACAAGTCTCTGAACTTGTCGGGTCTAAATCACATTCTTTTCCGGTCTTCGCTTTATCATGCGTTTGAACCATATCTTCTTCTTGAAAACTAACCGGTCTAAGTCAAGGCTTAATTAAAGACCCGTTAGGATTCTAATAGGTTATTAAAAACCTTCGTTCCAGATTTAGGAGCCCAGTAAAAGCTATCTGCACTTGCTGATTTGATACGGCTGGGATTGAATTTATATTTAGCTCAGGTAAATACTTTTAACTTATTTTCCCTATACGGGCTTGGGGTACGGTATATAGAATACCGCTTGGTCCAGCATTGAATCTTTAATCGAATAGAGGTTAAATCATTGATATGCTCTGTTTTGAAATGTTTTGTTTGCTTAAAGCCTTTGGGGGGTTAATGACCATGTCCCGGATATCCCTGGCATCATCTTACGAAATGGCCACGACCTTAGCACTCAGGTGTAGGCGTACACCTGTCAGTGTCTCATTATATAAAGTGGTGTGTCCATTGATCTTTAACCCGATCTACGGATTGGGCTACTGAACGCATAAGAAACATGTAAATCGTTTACAAGTATTATATATTTACATAATTATCCCAAGTTATAAAATATTATTTGTGCCTTGTGCCTTAAATCCATTTTTCTTAAACTCTTTTCAAAATGAGTCGGTTGATTGTATTAACCAGTGTAAACTGACGTATTTTCCCAAAAAGGCTAAGTGCAGGTACTAATCGGAATTGGCTGGCTACTCCTAGCATAAATAAAGAGTCTCGCAAGCTTAGATGCCTAAAGTCTGTTGAACAGTGTTATTTTATTTATGATCCGTCTGTGGATCCTTTACTTCCGTTGTAATACTTTGATGTTACATTATTTCGGATTGTAATATATTTATCCTTTTGCTTCCGCTGTGCATTTATATATTGTGTTGTTTGACTATGATGTTGCCAACCACGTCACGTTACTCCCCTACCGGGCCCACCGGTATTACGTAGAAATTTGGGGTGTGACAGGTTGGTATCAGAGCCAACATTTAGTGAATTAAACACTATCTTTTTGTGTTTAATCTCAATGACACATTAGCACATACCTTGACCTTCTGAGTCTAGACTTAACATAGGAATATTCTCAATCCTTATCTGGAATTTCTGCTTCCAAAATTTTTATATTTTGGATACGTCGCCAAGCGAAGAAGCCGTAATAATAATTCTCCACACCAGGAGCCATGATTTGCTGACCTTCGTCCAGCGGCTAGGAACATGCAACCAAGGAGAAAGCAGTCAGAAATAAAATGAAGAAGAAACTCCTTTTGCTTAAGATCGTTTCCTTAATAGTCCTTCTAAGGACATAATTACCTTTCAGTTCCTTCGAGGACAACATTATTCCTTTTAAGTCCCGTCTAGGGCACATCTGTATTTTTAATTTTGTAGTGGAATAATTAACTTTAAATTTTCATTCAGACATTCCTTTTATAAGATATACCTTTATATAAAATGGAAAAATCTAAAAAGGACGAGACCTAGCCACGCAATATATTGAGGCAGGGCAAAGATAGTAGTTCCATAATTAGATTCAGATCCATATTTAACACCTCAATTTAGGATTGTTCTGCGTTAAATATTAATAAAAAAAAATCTTAAGAGTGAAACCTAGCCTTCGGGTCATTTTAAGGCCGGGCCATGATGGTAAGACCTGTTTAAAAGATTCGAATCCCTGTTAACATCTGTAAATATGTTAACACTCTTGACAGACGTGATTCATTAAAATCACACACGTCATTCTTATGAATGGATTCTTCAAAAGATTCCTAACCCAATGTAACGATCTCTGAATCATGGGTTTAGATCATCACTTGAGATGATCATATTTTGACCATACGTGGTAATATAGCGCCTACAGGCCCTGCTCATTTCCATATGAGCCAAAAGACAGTAGTAGCGACGACTCCCTGTCAGATAAAGGTAATGAACTAGGTTCAACCCTTCATGCTTTGATTCTTTGAAATCATAGCTTATAATTTAAAATTGTCCTTGTGACTAGGCCATTTGTGCTATCAGTATACCTTCGTGTCTTGATTCTCTGAAATCATGACTTATAAATTAAACTTGTCTACGCGACTAGGCCATTTGTGCTATTACTAACTTATAAATTAGGATTCATGATAAAAATCCTGGATAAAATAAATATCATTCCTTACCTGCCAATATAGATATTAAAAGAGAATCTTAAAAGGTTTGACCTAGCTAAGATGGTAAAACCTGTTTAAAAAGAGATTCAGATCCTTGTTAACATCTGAAAATGTGTTAACACTCCCGACAACCGTGATGCTATAAAAAAATCACACTTTTCATCCTTATATTAGGAATTTTTCCAAATCCCTTATTTAGCGTAAATGATCAATAGAAATCATGGCTGGTAAACGTCGAAAATGATGTACGCATCAAAACATCCATTTGGGATGTATACATACGAGTAAAGATGAATACATGAAAAAGATAGTTTTATTTCATAACTTCTTGTCAAGACAATGAACTATGAAATTTTCCGACCCAAAGGAATCATCGATTATGTTTTTAAAATTTCCCTAGTGACAAGGCCTCCGAGCCATCATAAGTCTTTTGGAACAAGCCCTTGTGCTATATATAAAAGATGTCAGTATGACATTGGCAGTCGTGACTTATGTCCCCTGTCCAATAAATATGGAGGATTATTTTCCGCTTAAATGCCAAAGATGGTTTATTTAAACTTAGGCAAAACATAATCAAATAAATTAAATTCTATCTATTGGCCTATATGGTTTAATTACGCCATGGCTATCTATTCATTAAATTCGACAATTCACTATATGATTAAACAAATTGTTCCTACTTGGATAGTAGCCTTCAAAGCTTCACCATGGCTGACTCCTCTGAAGCTCACCATCATCTAGTTAATCAGAATGATGAAGTAAGACTGAACTTAACAAGAACCGAGTTACAGGCTATGTTAAATAAGGCCATAATTAACGTTGTGGATCGCGTGCTGAGGGATCACAAACGGAAGGGCGATGATACCCCAATTCAAGGTCGTAAAAAAGGGTAAGACCGGTTCAAACCATAGCCCGTCCAATCCAAAGGGGGCAAAGCCCAAATGCAAAACCTGCAAGAAACAGCACTTCGGGAAGTGCAGGTATGGATCGAACTTGCATACACAGTCGAGAACTGTTGCATGTGGGATATGCAAGTCCAAGGGGCATAAGACCTTGGACTGCAAGAAGATGGAGGAAGCAACCTGTAACGGTTGCAAAGAAATATGGCACATCAAAACTAATTGCCCTAATAAAACCAAGAAGTCTGGGAAAGACTCGAAGGACAAACCACGGACTGGTAAAAAGCCCAAATGCAAAACCTGTAGGAAATATCACCTCGGGAATTGCAGATATGAAGTTCCGCCTCTACCCTGTGGAATCTGCAAGTCCAGGGAGCATAAGACCTTGGGTTGCAAGGGATTGGGAGACGCAACCTGCTACGGTTGCAATGGAAAAGGGCACATTAAGACCAACTGCCCTAAACACGCTAAAAAGCTTGAGGAAGATAAGAAGACCAAAGCTGGAAGCTCTCAAATAGATGCTCAGGAGATTGTTCAGGATAACAATGTCACCACAGGTACTTTCTTTACCAGTAACGCTTATGCTAGAGTATTAATTGATTCATGTTCAGATAAGTCTCTCATAGACAATAGATATTGTAAATCATTAAATCTGCCTGTTAACAACTCTAAGCGTTAAGTATAAAGTAAAATTGACCGATAACACCTCGGAGACTGCTCCAGCAATATTAAATGGATGTTTTATATCCATTAGGAATTACCCTTCTCCGCTGTCCTTGTTTCGTTAATAAGAGGACTCTATATAGTAATAGGTAAGGATTTGTCGTCTTGTGACCAAGCCCATATTGTGGGTGATAAGAAGCAGTTAATTATCAAGACTGTCATTTTGAAGGTTTGCTTCGGATCAGAAGATCCATGCGGCCCGCGTAAGCCCTGGGTGATACCTTACGCGGCCCGCGTCAAAAAAAAATGGTGGAATTGGCCGTCCCCGGAATCGAACCTGGGTCTAGGCCGCACCCTTTCGCGCGCCTAGCCAACCGAGCTAGGTGCCTAGTTTGTGAAATTTCCATTCTTATTTAATATAAACACATGTACAATAACTTCCTTACTTCTTACTATAAGTCACCTACTTATCCTTCTTCTATTAACTAAGTTTTAGAATCCAAGATTTTATCTCTATGTTTTAATTACTCTTGGCTTGCTTATGATGACTAAACACTAGAAAGGATGAAGTAGAAACCATTAAGTATATCGGTGGTTATGCTAAAGGACATGGTAAGGTATACATCACAGTCATTTGATGGCAATACTCTTAATGAGTAAGGACATTAATGAAATCCTCAAGTAGGATCCTCTTATACATTATGGAACGGTCCAAGTTTTAAGGACCTTATTAGAAAAACCTAGTATCCGTTTAGCGAAAAAGGGAAAAGACGGAATAAGAATTTTCTGACTCTCGCCATAAAAGTTCTAGATCGTCGACAGTGTGTCGCAAATTTTAATTCATTGGCTGAGATAGTACCCTATTAAAGCACATAGTTATTAGTGGTTAGCATTGGCAATAAGAGGGCACATTAAGGTTTAAAAACCTACTCATTAAGAATCCATTATGGATCTACCTCAGCTACCCACGTTATAATGATTAAGAAGTAACCAGTCAAAGTTGAGACTGCTCTAAGGTTATCTAAGATATTACAGCTAAGTTAGAAGGATTAATAGTGGAGGAGTTTAGCCCTCCTGTTGAATAATTAGAGACAGCTCATATTGTGAATTTCACCAGATAAACCCTTATTGTGAATTTATTGCTATAAATTACATGTGGTTACGGGTGCTGTTAAGTCTCTCACCAGACTATAAACTTAGCAAACTTTTAGAAATTTTTCCCTGTAAGAACCCCAGAAGTTAAGTGTAAGGTAGAACCTTCAGGCAAATAATATAAACCATTTCTTCTGTTCTTGTCAGAAACCTTTAGGCATAAATTTTTTTTTAGAAGTATAATCTCTCTAAAAGGAAGTGCGAAAGCATATATAGTTGATATCTCTTTAATCTCTACCGATTCCGAATACCAGGTGGTATGATAAAAGCGTCATATGAAGATTGGTGTATCTTAATAAGTTCTATAGATTGCTTCCATGCCTGATCAGTATGGAGGTTTAATGCATGGGACCACAAAGGTATTCCGAGAGGTCATATGGTACTAAATTCAACTAATGGTATTCAGAGGAGATATCCAGGATGGAATTATCCAAGTAAATGTTCCAGATCAAGAAATTCGTGGACTCGTAACGTAAAAGTGTCACTTAATGGACACAAGCAAAGATGGATGAATTGGAGCTTGAGATTTATAAAATCTCTGTAACCTCCTTATATCTTGATCATCTTCTTCTAAGATTACCCTGTTTACCCCAGAGAGGCAGGTAGAGTTAAGGGATATATCCCAGTTAGAGCTGCATTATTATGAGATCTCCAAGACAGCTAGTACCATTTTGGCAGAATTGAAAACCCTGGTCAAATAAGTTTTAAGATATAGATTCATATAGCCTAACTCAAATATCCAGAGAGTTCGGTATAGTTAGATATGAAAGACGGTTCATCTTGCTTATGCATTTTTACCGCAACCCAAATTAGGCAACGATTAAGGATTTGCCATCAGCTGCCCAGGACTGTCGATTTGTTCGACTCACGACAAGGATTAGCTATTCCTTAAAATTAGTTAAGCAGTGGTTAGAATAACAATCTCACCTTAAAAAATAAGCTTTACTATAACAATTGATATGTAAGTATTAAGGCTACTCCTTTGGAGACCTTGAATAGATGGAATGTTAAATATCTAGTGTTAGATAGAGAATTGGTAAGTCCAATTATCAAGATCTGAAAGTTGCCTGGGGGACAACAAATAAGATTATACAAATCCATAATCGATTGTAGGTTGCCAGTATATGGCAAGAAATCGGGGAGTTATGAAAATAGCAAACTTCCTAAGTTCTTGTTAAGGAATATGGTTTAACAAAAGATATCACCCAGGAAGGGTGTACCAAATTTGTGAAATTTTCAAGCTAGTTAAGCTCTGAATATATGAAAATCATTCGAAGGAAATCGAATGTATCAAGATCAAGTAGCTAGTAAGCTAAAACCTACTTAAGGAGTTTGACGGAGCTCGCAATACATTGCACACTAGTGACTGAAGGATGTGTTCCGCCAATAAGTCAAGAAGCACTATCACATAATGATATGCAGAATTATGATATGATGAGCATCCTGTATCGATTGAGGATCGACAGGTCAAGAAGCTCCAAAAGGATACATACGCCTAAAATAAGAGTCACTTTGGGAGCTTGGAAAGACTCCAGATATGCTATAAAAGTTAAGTCCCTTATGCGACAAAGAATACTTCCAGCATTCTAACAAATCTCGAGGTCGAGATTTCTTTTAAGGGGGTGAGGATGTAACACCCCGAAAATTTGCGTCCTATAATGTGTTGACACGTGTCATAGGTTTGAACGTGTGAAAGAATGTTCTTGAAGGACTAAAGTTGACAAACAATGAAACTGTGTGAATACAAGGGTTCAAAATGTCAACAATGAATAAATATACTTTACAATAACCCTATATGATGTTTATAACCTTAAACGAATGAATCATGGATCATACGAAGCGAATTGTGAAAGAAAGTGAGAGATTACAAACTACAGGGGTTAAAAGTGTCAACATGTTAAAGATATACCTCTGAGTGACCTTCTAGCAAACCCGAAGCCTTGTAACGATTAATTATGCTCACTAGAATGCACCATAAAAATTTCACCAAGTTTCGTTACCGTATGAGAAAGTTATGATAAAATTCGTGTGTGAGGGGTAGAATCGTCAACATTGAAAATTAGGGCTTTTCGGGTGATCACAAAGTTACCGAGGACTTCACAAAGATGGTATAAGTCTTGAAGCCCTTATAAATCAATTTGGAGGGTTTATAATGCAAGAAACAAGGTGATAGCGACGTTTAGAAGGACCAGGGACTGAAAATGCAATAACTGAAAAATTTGAAACCTGAAGTCATGTCCCAGGCGGCCCGCGTAAGGATTGCTTATATCTCAGGCGGGCCGCGTCCGACCTGCAGATGCAGAAAAAACAGGCAGCTGCCTGTTGATGCTTGTAACCGACTCAAATGCCATTTTTTTCGATACTTTGGGCTGCCTAAAATGGTTTTTAGCTAGTAGGGGACTTGTGGATGATAATGCAACACCCCTAGACTTATGTGTTGATCATCTAAGAGTGTTTGAAGCCTTATATCAAGACCCACATGTTACCACATTGTTCATTCATCACTTCTGAGCATTTCCAGAGCATTCAAGCAGGCCACAAGCATTCCAAATCATCCATTAGTCGTGTGTAAGTATGCCTAACCTTCTCTAATTCATTTATACTTAGTTTATAGCCTAGAAGCCAAACCGTCGTAACTACGGTTTGACTTAGTGATAAATCACAATCGGTCCAGAGATTAGTCGAATCGAAAGTTGTTATAAGTTGGTATTTATATGGTTAATAAACCCCTAAAAGGGCACTCACTGATTCGAATCCTAACTAGGTCGTTTGTCGAGTCAAAGGTTGTCCGAAAAAGTCAACAGAAACATTAATCGCATATTTAACGATACGGAAGGCGTGTAACCTGTTTTATCAGTCTTATAACTTGAAAATAAGTATAAAAACTTGTCTACGCTTGTTTGATTCGACAACTTTATGTTTTGAACCGATTCGGAACCGAGAGACGCAAAAGTTTGACTTTTGCTTTGACCTCAGTTCTGACCCGATTTATATAGGTTTAGACATGCCTTAAAGTTCCATTAGGACCTAGTTACATGTTGGTATAACCCTCTGCGTTTATACCACATGAAACCTCGATCGTCCGACGTTTCCGTTAAATGCCTAAATAATGACCATAATGCCCTTATGTTTATAAAACGAGATTTTTGAAGATGTGAAAGTATAAAAGTCTTTGTTACTGATTATTGAACATGTCTGTAAATTTTCACGTCAATCGGAAGTCTAGATTAGGAGTTACGCTTAATGACGTAATTATAAACACTTTTATTAATTAAACGGCGTCATTAGCGTAAAGCCTATCTCAACCCAATTTTTGACACCAAAACTTTTACCCACTGATGTTAAATAATATTTTGGGATTTTTGAATATTTTTAATTATTTTTAAACTGATCATAAGCTAGGATTAGCGCCTTAATTCGGTTAATACCGAATATACCCTTTTCGGGTATAAAATGAGTTTTATAAATCCTTTTGATACCAATCAAATTGCTACTGATTTTAAATAATAAATGAAGTGTTTTAAGCCTGTTTAAATGACCAGAAAACTCAGAATCCTATTTTTAACCGTACATCGCTTAAAACGACTTTATACGCGTATTATACGCATAGTTAGGGTTTAAAACTATTTTGGCATATAAGACTTATAACCAAATGTTATAACCTGTTAAAATAAACCATTTTACTGATTTAATCAGACCCGGATCACAGAAGCTTAATTGATCCCTTTTATAATCTTTAAAATGACCAAAATACCCCTAAGGGGCTTAATATGAGATTAAACTCGTTTTGGGCATAACGGAAGGTATCCTACTGATATCACAAAATATTTAAGGCATGTTAACTTAGGAAACCTGTTTAGGACTCTTATGGTTACCCGTTACGCTTCATACGCGTTCGGTTCGGTTTATGTAACTAGTTTACATAAATTAGCCGAAACGGGTCAAACCTTATCGGTTTTATCTCAAAATCCAGAATGTGTATAATATACCCGTATTATACAAGTCTCTGAACTTGTCGGGTCTAAATCACATTCTTTTCCAGTCTTCGCTTTATCATGCGTTTGAACCGTATCTTCTTCTTGAAAACTAACCGGTCTAAGTCAAGGCTTAATTAAAGACCCGTTAGGATTCTAATAGGTTATTAAAAACCTTCGTTCAAGATTTAGGAGCCCAGTAAAAGCTATCTACACTTGCTGATTTGATACGGCTGGGATTGAATTTATATTTAGCTCAGGTAAATACTTTTAACTTATTTTCCCTATACGGGCTTGGGGTACGGTATATAGAATGCCGCTTGGTCCAGCATTGAATCTTTAATCGAATAGAGGTTAAATCATTGATAAGCTCTGTTTTGAAATGTTTTGTTTGCCTAAAGCCTTTGGGGGGTTAATGACCATGTCCCGGATATCCCTGGCATCATCTTACGAAATGGCCACGACCTTAGCACTCAGTTGTAGGCGTACACCTGTCAGTGTCTCATTATATAAAGTGGTGTGTCCATTGATCTTTAACCCGGTCTACGGATTGGGCTACTGAACGCATAAGAAACATGTAAATCGTTTACAAGTATTATATATTTACATAATTATCCCAAGTTATAAAATATTATTTGTGCCTTGTGCCTTAAATCCATTTTTATTAAACTCTTTTCAAAATGAGTCGGTTGATTGTATTTACCAGTGTAAACTGACGTATTTTCCCAAAAAGGCTAAGTGCAGGTACTAATCGGAATTGGCTGGCTACTCCTAGCATAAATAAAGAGTCTCGCAAGCTTAGATGCCTAAAGTCTGTTGAACAGTGTTATTTTATTTATGATCCGTCTGTGGATCCTTTACTTCCGTTGTAATACTTTGATGTTACATTATTTCGGATTGTAATATATTTATCCTTTTGCTTCCGCTGTGCATTTATATATTGTGTTGTTTGACTATGATGTTGCCAACCACGTCACGTTACTCCCCTACCGGGCCCACCGGTAATACGTAGAAATTTGGGGTGTGACAATGTTTGATAGTAAACGTAAACGTAAGTCGGATGACGGAAGCGTATTACGTAAGAATAACGAGCCCGAGAGAAGGGACAAGGATCAAGTAAAAAGAAAATACAGACCGACCAATAGGAATGCTAAGGCATAGGGATAAAAGTTTGACTGTCACAAGTAATGAAATTCACATGGACAAGTCAAACGAATCGAATAAAGAATAAAGGACTTGATTGAATAAAAGCGATGGATCTCGCTAAGACGACCAAATAAATTAAAATAACTTCTAAAACCATATAAGAATGGTTACTTGAAAATGATTACGGTAAAGATACCCGATGAATGGGTAGGATTTGGAAAGAATGCGTAAACCAAGAGACGGGAACGCGAGATAGAAAGTCAAAAGACTCGGAATATGAGTCATGAATAAAAGACAACGAGAATTTGCAAACAGAAATGTTAATAACTACGCTCAGCTATTTCAAAGCTGAACGGGTCAAAGAAAGACTGAAGTTTGGCATTCATAAGTGATGAATGTTCACACGAACAAGTCAAACAAATTTAATAAAGGATGACACTTGCTAAAGTAAGTAAGCGCGAATTGGATAAATAAAAGTGCGAAATATTAATAAACCTATGTAAAGGAGTTATAGGCGTTAAAAACATTGAAATAAAAGAACCCGGGTAATGGGACGTAAAGAAGTACAGGTAAGAACCGGGTAACGGTAATTGTATAGAAAACCGACGTGTAAATTGACGTTAGAAGTCGAGAAGTCGGAAAGATGATTCGAAAGAAAACAATGTAGCCTTAGACTACGGTCAAGGTCAAATGAAATCCAAAAAGTAAAGGTGAATAATTATAAACATAAAAAGGGGTGCCTTAACGCCATATGCGTATATAAACATATACACATTTGAATAAAGACTAGAATAAAAGATGATCTACGGGATCATCATAACCTACGGGATATTAATTAGTGTAAAGGTCTACGGGGCCAAAATGACCCACGGGACATGAATTGAAGCAAAGGGATCATAAAGGCCTCGCCTTAAAAAGGTGAAAAATCTAAAGAAATAAGCCTACGAGGCTAAGTGGAAGAACCTACGGGTTAATAACGTGAAGCGAGGAAAATGGTTAAACTCCCCGCGTAAAATAATAACGGAAGGTAAAGGTAGTATAAAAGTGAGGTGTTTCGCTAACTTAACTGAGTGAGTTAAAAGCGAAGAGATCGTGAAAGGCCTGGTTGACAAAAGTGAGGGATTTCACTAAAACATCTAAACGGGCAGAAATAACAAAAAGGATTCAAAATTATTTAAATTCTGATAATTTACAAAAAGGACAAAAATATTACCGAGAAGACAACGGAAAGGAATAAATTTTCAGACGTAAAAGTCTTAGAAATGAGTAAAAGATGTAAGACAAGGAGAAAAAGGAAACGTTAAACTAAAATTTAGTTTTAGTAAGAAACAATGTTTTAACAAATATGGATATTACGAGGGAGATTAGAAAATGGTTAATATCAAAGAGTATGGGTCTTAACATCGATAGGTGCGAGACAATACATTCGAAAAGAAGAAGTATGATAAAGAAACGTTGATATAAAATTAAACATGACGTGACACGATCACGGTCAAGAAATACAATGTGAAGTGGAATCACATTATAACCAAGCGAGCGGTAAAGAGTAACTGGACTAATAAGTCTAGTTAGCGGGACCGGTTAAGGTCATTTAAATAAATTTGGTTGCTTATAATCGGTGGATTCGGTATAACTGAACCGAATAAATGAACTTGGAAAAAAACAAAGGAAATTGTTGTTAAAAGTGAAAGATTTCACTAAAGACCTTTAAACGGGTCAAGGTAACGGATTCACAAAGGGTTCAATAATATGGATATCGCTAAGTTAACTAAACTAGTAGAAATAACGAAATTACGTTATTTCAAGTTGCATTATGTCGAATGAGGCACGTAGATGTTTTGTAACCAAAAACGTATTACCATAAATTTTCTGGTAATACTAACAACCGATTAAAATATGAGTAATGCTCAATTGATTGTCGAGAGCATATGCATGGAGTTAAACTCGATAAATTATGAAAGAAAAGGTTTCGAGGACGAAACCTCTTTAAGGGGGGTAGACTTGTAACACCCCGAAAACGGGTTTGGTAATCAAACCTTGTTAATAGTAAAAACGGGTAAAATACCATTAGTGGTAAAATTAACCCGGTGAGTATTAGGATTTAAATAAATAAATCTAATATTTATTAAAAGGATGGGAAATACTTTTAGAAAGCAAAGTATATAAAAAGGCCCGAGATTTAACGGGACTTAAAATAAAACGGGTTTCGAACAAGATGAATAACTAGGAAAATTATAACCTAGTTAACTACAAGTCTAGAAATAACTTGAAATAGGGTTAAAACAACCAAAACTATATGTCAAACAAAAGTGGAGGGGCCAATGTTGTTAAAATTGAAACTTATATTATTGGTTTTAATTAAAAACAAAACCAAACATCTCATTTGAGATGTCTGGTCGATCAAGAACAGGAGAGGGCGACACCCTCACCCCCAAAACCCTAACTTCTACTAAACTCTCAAATTGAAGGCCCAAATCGAGTTGAAATCAAAATCTGAACATAGAATCGTGATCACCTTGTCAAGAGGATCGTAAGGTATGTCGAATTTTGTCACTTTGATTCAACCCAAATTCTTGCATGTGATTGAAATTGAGTGTTGAGCTTAATTATGTGTTGTAAATACGAAGTTGGAAGTGATATAAGGTTTAGGGACAAACCCTATATGATTTCTTGTCAAAATTCTTGCATGATAATTGTAAGGATCAAAATCACCATAGTGGATGATTAATAAGTTAGTAGAGCTTGATAAACACTAGGATTTAAAATTGAAATTTAAAGTTAAAACGCATGATTGTAACGATTTAGCGAATTATGCGATACATGATTGAAAAAGGGTTCTAAACGGATTGCGAATTGAACTCTTTAGGCGAGGAATCCGGATCGTCAAATGGACAAGCCGGTGGAAATACGCGTTTGGAAAGGATGCTTAAAAGGTACGTAACTACGGTTCCGTTACATTATGCTTGATTTGGTATTTTCGTTAGTGGACTTTAAATTAGCATAATACATGAAATTGGCATTTAGTGGAAGTGACGAAGATCACTAGGTAAATAAACGGGTCAAAAGGTGAAATTATCACCCTTTGACAATATCGACTAATGGTTTGTCGAGTTACATGTTTATAGGAATGAATATCAAATGGATACGCACATCGCTATTGCTTAGCGGCTACTAAGTCAAGGTATTGAAACGGGTCAATATATTGATCCGAGCCAGGTATGTATAATGATTCAATTCATCATGTAGAACTTGAGGTTTTCTAAGAGTTAAACAAGGTCAAATTGGATATTTGGTTATCTTAATGATAAACCGAATAATTCAAGTTATAATTGTAGTGTTTTAGAAACATAATGGCTTCTAAACAAGGTTATAGTTAAAAGATCGAATTTTTTGGGTCAAACAAGTATCTGAAAGTCCTTTGTCGTAAAAGAAGGACCAAAATTGACCAAAATGCCCTTGTAGGTTAAATTGAACAAAAACAACCCTTAAAGGTTGTTTGGAAACGAGTTTCATGATTTAATAAATACTTAGAATAAGTGTAGAAGTTGAAAGATATAATACGTTAGTCAAATAGCTCTATTTGAGTCTTGCCGTAAAATAACAATCCGAAGGGTAAAACTCGGAACATATAGATATACACATTGAAATCCAACACACAAAGAGTTGTAGTTGAAGATTACTTGATAAGAAATGTAGGAATAAGATGCTAGAAATGAATGAAAGCGATTTCAAGCTTTAAAGTGCTTAAATACCCTTAACGGGTCAAAATAAGCATACGAGCGAAAACGGGTTTAAATTGTGTAATAAACCTATGATTAGAACTTAATATAGTAGGTAACATTAATTTGAAGAAGTGTATGAGATATAGGAATCAAATAAATACGTTTGTCTGATAAAATGCATAAACGGGTTAAAATTCGGTAAAAAGGTGACGAGTCGAAGGCTTAGAGGTCTCAAAATTTCTTATGTTGGATGTATGATTTTAACTCCATTAGATGGAGGATTAAATTACGGACGCGTAGGAAAAAGAATCGGGTAAAACGGATCAATAATGAAGAAGTTATGGCCGTTTCCATGAAATCAGGTCGTGCTGGGTATGTACATCATCAGCTGAAGGCAACAAGCTGTGAAAAACAGGGCTAGGCGTGACGCCTAGGCCCTTGGCGTCACGCGAAGCCCCCTAACTCCGAAAATTTTTAAAATTTTGTCATTTTAACCCCTGTATTTGTTTGAACTTAATATTTGACTATCAAAACTAACTTTTAAGTTGGTTTTGATCATAGGTGAATGCCAAGAGTGCACGGATGAAGATCAAGCGATGAGCAAGAACCGAACACGATCACGAAATAAGCTTCCGCACTATGTATCGTTATTATATTAAACGACGAACGTACACATGATATGTTGTATACTTTTAAATTGTAAAAAGTTTTAATAAACCCGTAATTTCCAATGCATATGTAATCTTAATTACATGATTGTTTTTCGTAAATGATACGTTAAACCTTAATTTATAAGAACGGGTGTTACAGTATGAGGAATAAGGTTATGAATCATAAAGAGGATTATAGATTGTTTGGTGGTTTTAACTTCTTTTGGAACAGTGCTATGAAGTTTCAGTCGTTTCTGACCAATTTGATGTACCATGATCAACATAATAAGGGTTTTGATCGTGTAAGTGAAAGCGTTGTTGTCACGAAATGCGGAGAGTCTGTAAATGAGTTTGTTGTTTGTCCAGATGTTATTGGAGGAGATCCTTATGACGCGTTCGTTCTAGCTCTTAGTTATCTGGGAACGAAAGATCTTCTTATGGTGGAACATGTTTGTAGATCTTTGTGTTATACGATTCGTAATGATTCTCTATTATGGAGAAATCTTTACATTGACCAGCCATTGAATGAGAGAATAACTTATGATATTCTTGTCCTGTTGACAAACCATGCTAAAGGTAATCTACGGTTTCTAAGCTTAATAAAATGCCCAAAGATCACAGATGATGGTCTGCGGCGCGTATTGCAAACAAATCCAAAATTGACCAAGGTCAGTAATTTCTACATTGGTTATTGGTATATGTTATTTAATATAGTTTGCATACTATCTCTATTAATTAATGTTGATTTTTTTTAGCGTTCAATTTATGTAGTCTTGGGTTGTTTTGGTCCTGGGTCTATGTTTTGCTTGATCTTTGGGCTGTAGTATGGTTGTTTTGGTGATTGGTTATGAACCTTGGGGTACACTGTTTGCAAGCTAGCTTCTTGCTACTTTGCATTCTTGATTTTAGCAGTGAATAAATTTGTTGGTCTTAAAAAAAGGTTAGTTAAAAATTTTATTATATATGCCGTCTTGATCACTTTCTCAGTCCCGGAACACCAAATGTGGCATTTTTTAGCATTCATTGATTTACTTAAAGATATTTTACAATCAATGATGTTTATATACGATTTATGAGTTGTAATGTAAAACGTACAGATATCACACCAAGAACGACCTGGTTGAACGCGCCGCAACGCGGCGCTATTTATAAAACTAGTTTCATTTTATTTTTTTAACTGGTGGGGTGGTAGGTCATGACTATTAAAATTTGTTTGTATAGTCTTCATCGTATAATTGTATTTGTACAATATAATATTACTTGCATCGTTATACAATACGATCCTACAATACGTACACATTGAAGTGATTCGTAAAGAAAGTGATAATGTAACATCTGACATCTCGTATCATCAATATTGTCTGTTTTCTCCTGATGAGTTACCCATCTGGGAACTAACGGATTTGTTTTTAGTTGCCTTGGTGGAGACTTTCCAAAAGGTTACACATCCTATAATTACTCTTACCTCAACACGCTTAATAGTGGAGTTATCATCTTCTACATAGCTAATGCAACGACAACGTATTGGTGATTTAAAAGACAAAACATTCATTATAAACCAAGAATCTTTCATAGTCTTAACCGATGTGAGATTTGCCTACGATGTTAGGGTGGAGGGTATGGTTAATCACTCTAGGGTGATTGAGTGAAATCATACCCAATAATATTATGTCATGTCAACTCTCCATTCCACTCCCCATTTTGCACTCAATCAGGAGGTATGGTTAATCACCCTAGGGTGTTTGAGTTATATATTTTTTTTATTTTCTAGAAATTATAAACTATACATAAATAAATAAAACATATTTTAAACTAAATAAAAGTACTTTTAGCTAAAAAACACATTACATTTAAAACTAAAAAATTAAACCATAAAATAAACCTAATATTTAGAAATTGCATGGCCAATTATATTGTTTTGCGATATCTCATTTCCTCGCGAGAATAAACGGCAACATCTCGGGTGGAGCATGGTCGTGTGGCTCAGTAAATGTATTCAAATCCCGATCATACATAAGTTGTTTCACCGTCTCGCGTTGTTCCGCCACTAACGCTATGGTGTCTTCCTCGTGTTTCTTTCGTATACTCGTCAACTCTATCGCCCGTGCTTTTTTTTCTTCTTTCATAAGAGTGTATTACGCGAGCTTCTCGGTGAGGGCCTCTTGGCTATCGTTTGATGATGTTGCGGGCCTCTTTTCTTTCCTTTTTTGTCTTGTTGGTGCGGGTCTACGTTTATGTCTGGTATATCGATCGGTGACTCAGTTCCCGGTGTACCCATATTGTAGTTGCCCGAATCGGATGACTTTCTTTTTTGTCCCGAACTTCCACTATCTTCACCCAACAATGGTACCGGTGCCCATTTGTTATGTTTACGAACGACCTCCCATGCCTCAATATGTTGAAAACCACTCAGATATTTGGGTTTGAAATCACTTAAAGCCCTATTCATGACGTTGAGGTCGCTAACCCCACTACCACGAATATGATCCTACATAGATAACAAATATAAAGTAAAAAAAATTAAACATAAACAATGTTATGGAAAATATTTTTAAATGTTCAAATAAAATATTACCGCTTGTTGCCAAAGACCGTTGAAGTTGTTTATCTTAGTCAACATAGGCAGTAAGAAATTTTGTATACAAAACCCCAACATACCGACGATAATTGTATCCTTACAAATACTCAATAACTGCTTAATATATAATTAATTGTGTGAGGTTTTGTAAAAACGGTTAACCAAAAAGGAGATTACTCACATTGCTGTCTTTAGGTTTTCAGTAAGGATTTCCTGGTGACAAACTATAAATTACACAAATGCACACGTGTTAGTATAATAACCCATTTTAACATTAGTAATACCCTCCCCGAGACGGCATTCCAACGACTACGTCGGGCAGAACCACGACAGCCGTTACGGAACCCTAGATCAATCGGGCAGCGTATCTAATACGTATCCAGGGGTTATGATACTGACAATGGATCAGAAATTCGTTATTTAGGGGGTATTATATCTGAGAATAGCTTCTACTATTAAGAAATTCGGGATTAAGAAAAGGAAATGAGCGATCGTAGACTGAAGCCGATGCCTCCTTTATATAGGGCCTGATTTCAAGTTTTACGGGACCCGCGTAAGGTGTAGCAAAGGGCTACGCGGCCCGCGAGGCTCCCTAGGGTATGCCCTAGGGTTGCTGATTCGGAACATAGACTCCACACGCGTCTCGACACGTGGCAGCACCGGGTTACACCTGATCACCTTGCTGTCGCGGCCCGCGTAAGCTTAGGCTTACTTCTACGCGGCCCGCGAGCGACACCTGAATTTTGTTTTTAATTAATTTTTAATGTTATATCGTATTTTAGGCTCGGTTTTCGCATGCAGGGTGTATTTTAGGACATACTGGGATATTTTAATATATTTTAGGGTGTCGGGATATTTTGGAGGGTTATTATATCCTCCCCACCTTGTTTTTAGAGCTTGTCCTCGAGATCTACTAGAACAAGTGTGGATATTTCCTTTGCATCTCTGATTCAAGCTCCCATGTATACTCTGGTCCTTTTTTGGAGTTCCATTTCACTTTGACCAGAACTAATCTCTTATGTTTGAGGTTCTTGACTTTCCTGTCTTCAATCTGTAGAGGCCTTTCTACAAACTTAAGTTGTTCATTTACCTCTATATCCTTTAGAGGTACTACAAGTGATTCATCAGCTAAGCATTTATTGAGATTAGATACATGAAATACGTCATGTATTCCTGTCATTTCCTCTGGCAGTTGTAGCTGATAGGCTACAAGTCCTATTTTCTAATAATCTCAAAAGGTCCAATATACCTGGGACTTAGCTTTCCCCTTTTGATGAATCTTACCACTCCTTTCCAAGGAGAGACTTTTAATAACACCTTGTCACCTACCTGAAATTCTAACAGCTTGCGTCTGTTATCTGCGTAACTCTTTTGTCGATCACGAGCTGCTTTCAGTCGTTCCTTGACTTGAATGATCTTATCGGTTGTTTCATGCACTATCTCAGGTCCAGATAGTTGCTTTTCCCCAATTTCTGCCCAACTGACTGGGGTTCGGCACTTTCGTCCATAAAGTGCTTCGAATGGTGCAGCATTGATACTTGTGTGATAATTGTTATTATAAGAAAACTCTATTAATGGTAAGTGATCGTCCCAATTACCTCCGAAATCAATTACACAAGCTCTAAGCATGTCTTCCATCGTCTGGATTGTCCTTTCGCTTTGTCCGTCCGTTTGAGGATGATAAGTTGTGCTTAGATTCAACTTGGTTCCCACGGCTTTTTGGAAACTTGTCCAAAAATAAGAGGTAAAACGACTATCTCTGTCGGAAACAATTGATAAATGTAACACCCTGAAAATGGGTTTGGTAATCAAACCAAGTTAACACTAAAAGAGGGGTAAAGTACCGTTAGTGGTAAAATTTACCGGGTAAATATTAGAATTTAAATAATTAAACCTAATATTAAATAAAGGTTATACGAAGACTTTTGAGAAAATAAATTTACGAAAGGCCCGAGTTAACGGGACTTAAAAATAAAACGGGTTATGAACAAGATAAAAATAACTAGGAAATAAATAACCTAGTTAATTACAAGTCTTGTAATAATGAGGAAACTTGATTAAAACACCCTAAATAAAACTTGGGAAAAGTAGAGGGGTTAAAAGAGTTAAACTAGAAACTAGTTTTTTGTGACACCCCAGGAAAACCATGCAACTTAACTAGCTTCCTCAGTGAGTACGTGCTAAATTTTGGGACGAAATTTCTTTCAACTTGGGGATAATGTGACAACTCGTATTTCAAACCTCTCTTTGTACTTTAATGTAACCGATGTGAATGTTATGTGGTTATGAGAACTTTGATGATTAATTGAATGTAATGTTGTTATGTTACGTGATTATGTGTAATGCATGTATGTATGTAATATGATCACACAAAACGAGCCCGACCGCACAACACTTGGCCGATCGTACAAGCCTTTGGGCTTTGATTCCACACAACTCTCGGCCCACTCCCCACTCGAAACCCATGGGCAGCCCATACAAGAGTTCGGCCACTTCCCTATATAAACCGATATAAAACCCTTGTGAGGTTTTGCTCCCCCATTAATTGTAAACACATAACATAACACATACAAACCCTACACTCTCTTTCTCTCCCTCACGAACTCGATGGCAGCCACATCCCTTCCCCATCGAAGACTTTCTATTCGGATCAATCCTCGATCCATCCTTCTAATCGGTTAGTGATTTGGTCATTGTTAATTGTATGATTGATTGATGTGGTGATAAACTTGCATAATGATCTAGGGTTCTGATTAATATAGTGGTTGATAATCTGTTCATAAGATTAAAGGATAGGTGGCTCAAATGTATGTTGTAATTGTTTGATATAAGGATGGGTAAATCGTAGGATGTAGCTAATGATCTAGAACCGGATGCATGGAAATCGGCTATCATGAAAGTGTATTCGGATGTTTGTTATGTTAGGGTGCATGTTAGTTTGTTAATATGATTACTGCATGATTGGTATGATGATTAAGATTAACTAGGGTTCAAGAAAATCAGTTGGAATGTGTTTGGTTTGATCGATTGGATGTTAAATGGTAACTGTTGGAATTGATAAAATCAAAGATGTAACGGATTGAATGTGACTGGATCGAATAATGGAAACAATATAACTGATCCGCATGATTTTAGGGAAATAAATAACCAATCGCATAAGTGACACGAAACATGATTTGCACAAGCTTACATGAACCACACGAAACCTGTTTCGTGTAAGGGACTGGTCGCACACGGCAGTCGCACAAGCTTAGTGCAACTGTCTAAAACTCACAGTACAACTAGGTTATGCATGATCGCACAAGACAGTGTCGATCGCACAAGTCTTGGGCCTTACACAGTGTTTGGACTTAACATATAATTGGGCCTCAAAGCCTAAACCCAGTCGCACAAGATTAAATCGATCGCACAAGATTGATTACCTGTTTATTCAATTGGGCCGTGTATATATATATATATATATATATATATATATATATGTTGGGCTTTTAAATTGTTTGGGCCTGGTATATAGTGAATCGCACAACATGTCATGGATCGCACAAGGCTGTGCTGATCGCACAACATGTTGGGCCGGATCGGTTGTTGGGTTTCATTTGTTGTATCGCACAAGACTAGTGGGCAAATGAGCTTGTGCGAGCCCAACCATCTGAGTCGCACAAGTTGGGCATTAGGTGGACTTGACTGTTTAGGTGATTTACGTGTTTGCTACGATCATTGTGTGATTGTAACCTGATAGCTTATGTGTAAGACCTATGTGCATTACTTGAACCTAGACCTGACTTGTATGGTAACCATATTAGGACGTGGTTGACCCTATATAGCTCGAGTGACCATTTTGTTTAGCTGCCGAGCAAACCAAGGTGAGTTCACACTTTCTACAAGGCATGGGATTCCCGGTGGTTAGGGAATGGGTAAAGAGACTAAATAGAACCTGCATATTCTCCTTGGGTAGAATATGTACCTTCGCTCCTCCATAGGAAGGACAACAACCTAGAACCTGCATATTCTCCTTGGGTAGATTATGTACCTTTGCTCCTCCATAGGAAGGACGACAACATTGAACTTGCGTAATCTCCTTGGGTAGATTTCGTACCTCCGTTCCTCCATAGGAAGGACGACAACATTAACTTACTAGACAAAACTCTATCATGAAGTCCCTCATTTTTATATCGACTTAATCGCCGGGCCAATGGCGAGCAGGTCATTAGTTAATAGCGCTATTAGGGTTGACAAGCCTCACACCGTGCCGGTAGGACGGGCGTGTACTAATGGATCTGGGCACTTAGTCAATGATGATAGACATTGACGTAGGGCACAACTTATTGTTCGTCAGTTGTCGATATGGTAACGGTCTAGTGGTTTACATGGGGAAGCCCCCACTGGTCTTGGACATGGTTTGGGAAACAAGGATATTGATTAACTCGTGGTTTACGAAACAACTCATGGTTTTCGAACAAACACAAAAACTAAACAACCAACTGTGAACTCGCTCAACTTTGTTGTTGACTTGTTGTTACATGCCTTGCAGGTCATTAGGTGCTTATGGAGCTTGCACAAGGAGGCGTGGTCGTTGTGGGACATGCACAATTGTGTGCCATGTTAAACATTTGAAACATTTAACTTATGCTTTGGTTTTAGACATTATGCTTCCGCTTGCAACTTAAACTATGTTTTGATTTGGACACCAATTATATTGTGTTGGATTTTATGTTTACTTACATGCTTGTTCACTATGATTGGTGGCTTGATCCTGGTCAGTCACGCCTCCAAGCGGTGTTACTCCACATGTGGATTTTGGGCGTGTGACATTTTTAATAAATAAAAACCCAATACCAAAACACACACCTTGAGTGTGTGTTCTGGTCGACATAAACACAGGAGCCAAGAAGCTCTCTAGCTCAAACCCTAACAAGCATAAAATCTGCAAATTGAAGGGGTAAATCTAACCCAAATCGAAATCTAAGCACAAATTCGTGATCACCTCGGTGAAGGGATCATAAGGTATGCTTAATTTCATCATTTGGTTTTGTCTCAAATTCTTGATAATTTGTGAAATCGAAATCTGAGCTTGATTAATTGATGTTTAGATGAAATTAGTAATGAAAACATGTCTAGGAGTAAACCCTAGTCAATAACTTGCTGAATTTGTATTTAGATTATGAAGTTCATGATATCCATTTATAAGTTAAATGGGTTTTGTAGAAATAGGATGAACACAAGAATTATGACTATCAAAAGTGGTGCTACTTGATTTCTATAAGATGATTCTGATAATAGTATGCATGCTTGACATAACGGAATTGAAATGCATGTTTATACTGGGCAAAAATAACAAGTTATGAACTTGATTTTTAATATGTAAAAATTATATCCGTTAGGTGTTCGTTAAAATGCCTAAGTGAAATTCATTAAACCAAATGTGCATTGAATAAGTTGATAAGTCGATTTACTTTAAAAAGTCAAGCCGACCAAGTATATGATCGAATGATAAATTCGACATAAGAAGCGTAGGATGGAATAGTCGTAAATGATTATGACTAACCTAACCATCTTACAATTACAATGATAGTTTGACGCTTGGCAAGCTAGGTGAAAGCTTAGGGAAGGAAGCGGGTCAAACGAAGCATGAATGACGGAAAAACATAATTTGGATGTAAGGTAAGTAAAGCTTACACTCTAATTATTTAATACCTAATGATTTTATAGGTTATGAATGATAAGTCTTATTTAAATTATGATGTTCCGACACGACAAGTGCGGTCCGGAACAAAAGACAATGGTCATAAACCATGTTGAATGGATAAAAAGGAGCTAATATGGTTAAATAGTCATGAAATGACTAAAAGATAACGAGTTTTTAATAACTACCTTGTATGGTAAACCAATGCAAATAATAAAGGTAAAATGGTACTTTAGTCACTTGTTGACAATAACCGTTAGTTGTGAAAGACACTTTATAGCGTAAGTTATAATGGGTCAAAAGAATCAATAAATGATTTATAAGTAAAAAGACTATACGGTGTAAATCAGAGCGAGTCATATAGATAAGATGGTAATAAATATCATCTCATAAAGATTCATGGTCATTTAGACCAAACGGGTCAAAAAGTAAAAATATCACCCTTTGATAATATTGACTAATGGTTTGTCGAGTTGTGTGATTTAGGAATAAATTGCACATGGATGTTTACATCGCTATTACGTAGCGGCCACTAAGGCAAGGTATCGAAACGGGTCAATATATTGATCCGAGCCAGGTTTGTATACTGATTCAACTCATCATGTAGAACTTGGGGTTCTATAAGAGTTAGAAAAGGATAAAATATAGATATTCGGTTATCTTTGTGGTAAACCGAATAAATTGAGTTATGATTATGGTGTTTTAGAAATATAATGGTTTCTAAACAAGATTATAGTTTTAAAAGTGGGATTTTGGTCGAACATGGCTTTAAAAGTCCTTTGTCGTAATAGGAGGGGTAAAAGTGACCAAAATGCCCTTATAAGTGAAATTGAGCAAACAACCCTTAAGGGTTGTTTAGAAATGAGTTTTGTGATAAAATAGATACTTGGAATAAGTATAAAAAAGTGAAATATGCGAATCTTTGGGTCAAATGACTCTATATGGGTCTTTACCATAAAATGATAGTCCGAGGGATAAAACTCGGAATATATAGATCTTCACATTAAATCCACCACAAATATAGTTGTGGTGGAAGATTACTTGGTAAGAAATGTGGAAATATAAAGCTAGATACAAATGAAAGCGAATCATGTTTAAAATATACTTAAATACCCTTAACGGGTCAAAATAAGCATACGAGCGAAAACGGGTTTAAAATGTGTAAGAAACCTGTGATTAGAACCTAACATGGTAGATAATATTAAATTGAAGAGGTGCATGTGAAATAAGGGTCAAACAAATATGTTTGTTTGATAAATGCATAAACGGGTTAAAATTTGGTAAAAAGGTAATGAGTCGAAGGCTTAGAAGTCTCAAAATTTATTATGCCGGATGTTGGATTTTAACTCCATAAGATGGAGAATTAAATTACGAGCGCGTAGGAAAAAGAATCGGGTAAAACGGATTAAAAACGAGAGTTATGCTCGTTTCCGTGAAATTGGGTTATGCTAGGAATATGCAGCACCAGCATCAACATTCTGTCGAAACAAGACCGTGGCGTCGCGCCACGGCCAGGCCCTTTTGCCGTCGCGCGCGGCGACAGCCTAAAATGCTGAAAATTTTGTTTTTTTTTTGTTTATTTCGATTATTTGACCCAATTTTCTTGTTGTACTTGTTATTTAACTATCAAAACTGACTTCTAAGTTGGTTTTGATCATAGGTGAATGTCAAGAGTCCCGGATGAAGATCAAGCGGCGTGCAAGAACCGAACACACGTTAAATGAAGCTTCCGCGTCAAATCTAGAGTATTTTGCTAAAAGTGAATTATGTAAACATTTATAAATATGTTTTTGAAATGTTGTAAACATATGGGAATGTTAGTATGACAAGATTTTGTAAAGTCACATTTTAGCATTAAAATGTGTATCTTATTATTAAAATCTACCATAAATTGAGACGGGTGTTACAATAAAGGAATTCCATGTAATGAAACTATTCCATTTACATATAACTTAGCTAATTGTTCCATACTGAAAGTTTCCTTCATTGGTAGGAAATGAGCTGACTTAGTTAGCCTGTCTACAATCGCCCAGATTGTATCATTACCTTTTCTTGTTTTGGGTAATTTGGTAACAAAATCCATTGTTATCAATTCCCATTTCCACACTGACATTTCTAACTGTTGCAGCAGTCCTGAGGGTTTCTGATGTTCAGCTTTAACTTGTGAGCAAGTTAGACACTTTGTAACATATGCTGCTATATCCTTTTTCATTTCTATCCACCATAAATTTTTCCTTAAGTCCTGGTACATCATATCACTTCCAGGATGCATCGTATATTTGGACTTATGGGCTTCTTCTAGTATACGGTGGCGTAAGTTTCCTAATTTAGGTATCCACATCCTTTTCTTATGGAATCTCCAAATTCCATCTGTTCCTTGTTCTAATTCTTTAATCATTCCTTTTAACTTTTCAGTATCATCCTTGATTACTGATTCTTGTGCGTTTCTAATCTGTTCATTTAAATCTACTTGTAGATTTAATTTAAGAGAACGTACTCTTTTTTATTTTTCATGATACTTTCGGCTTAAAGCATCGGCAACTACATTTGCCCTTCCTGCATGATACTGGATATCACAGTCATAATCGCTAAGTCTCCGGCGCGGGTGCAATCTCATTATCTGTGGCGGTGGCCGTAGGGTCGTCAATGTCTGACAACTCGCTCCCTAAAGAAGGTGACATGTGTGCCGGTACATAATAATCATAGCATGTATATCTATAGTAATCACTAACACTTAGTGTATTGCAAGCAAAGATAATTCATCATGTAATCATGTATTCACATTATCCTTCATGAAACTTTCTATCCTTCCTAGTCTCCCAGACTAAACCACCTAGTCTCCCTGACTAAACCAACTAGTCTCCCAGACTAAACCAACCAGTCTCCCAGACTAAACCAACCAGTCTCTCAGACTGAAACACCTAGTCTCCCAGACTGAACCAACCAGTCTCTCAGACTGAAACACCTAGTCTCTCAGACTGAACCATAAACATAAACCTTGAAATGTGTTTCGTGTCTTTTTGTTTGTAAAAATGTTTGTTTTCCTGGATCTGGGCGTTTCGTGTATGCAATGAAAACATGTTGTAAAAATATCTTCGTGAGAGTCCTAATGATTGTAGTCTAGACTCGAGAAGGAATCCTAGTTCGCTACAATCGAAGCTCTGATACCAAACTGTCACACCCTGACTTGTTGTTTTTCTTCGTGAGAGTCCTAATTTTTTCATATTCTCCTTAAACAGGTTAACTAGTCAACCTATTTTTTTATATGGGTTATCCCGAACCCAACCTGTTGTTTAAACTGATTATGTTTGCCAACCCAAACCTGTTTTTTATCATGTGGGGTTCAGGTCAGGTCAGGTCAGGTCAAGAATTTCCGCTCGATAGAATACATATGTATAAACTAGCATCAAATTTACAGGTTTTGTATTTAATTCAAATAGTTCGGGTAAAATTTGGATTGAACCTGCAAATATGCCTAGCTAAACCGGTTGCGTTTAGATTGACCCGATGCATTTTCGGGCTGACTTTTTAACTCGAACATGAACATTATTTATAGTATTCTTTTAAAATATACGTTGTTTGTCATAACATAAACTAGTCAGACATTGTATACAAAGAAAATTATAAAAGTGCCAAGCAAGGCCGGTCCTAGGAAAGGGCAAAGCGTGCGATCGCTCAACGCCCGCTCTCTGAATGCCGAAATTTTGATTTAGTTTAGACTAGTAGACAATTAAACCCAATTTCAATCAAACTCATTAGCCGAATAATGTTTTAAATTCCACTTTTATATCCAATTAAATAAAACAGGCGAGTGATGACAAAAAAAAAAACGACAGTCACGTTTATACGCTTTTAAGGGCCAAATTTTCATAGTTATTCAGAATCTTGGATTTTTAGCGACTTTCGGGAATATTACAATTTAAACATAATTCAAAAAACAAATGTCATAAGACTATAGTGGCGGAGCTTGAATGAAAACTCAGTAGGGTTCGGATTCTCAAAATCCAAACCATTAAGGGTCAGACTATTAAAAATCCAATATTTTACCCAAAAATAATTCAGAGTTTTTTTTTCCAGTAAAAATAACATTACGAGTGAAAAATCAGTAGAACCAATACCCCACTCCCCAATAAAGGGGAGACTGAAACACGACTTTGAGTTGAGGATGAAGAGGGAAGTGGTTGAAAACAAAGGGTAAATAAGGGAAACATTTCTTATTAACTGTCACTAGTGATGTCTTTTTGCTCGGTGCCAAAACAATATAAATATCTGAAGGACTAAACATGCACTTTTGTAATGAGTTGAAGGACCAAATAGTTGAAGAAAATAATACAAAATAGTGAAGCTCTGATCAAAATATAAAAAACGATTCTTGACGTACTAAACATGCACATATATAAATATCTGAAGGACCAAATAGTTAAAGCCTTAGCTGTCTATAAAATCAGACACAAACGGGTCCTGGTGTATCACCGAAAATCTTGGACGGCTTCGCGTATTTCGATCTGCTATTAAAATAACAAGACGAAATTAATTAGTATAACGACCATCTCCGCCGTTAACTTTCTCCGGCAATATGTGCAGAAGACCGGCATCTCCGTCTGACTCCGTCAATGCTTCCGGTGACTCCACGGACACCTATATCCAGATTGTAACCTCTGGTGGTCGACGGATTCCGGTACACCCTAACATTCTGGTAAGCCGCCTTTTTTAGGGTTGTAGATGAGTCGAGCCGAGAGCTCGTGCTCAAAATTTAACGAGGCAACTTGGCTCGTCTTGAAATCATATTATTAAATAAATAGTTTGTGGTTTGTTTGCTATGTATATTCTTCAGGCATCAGCTTCGACGGTATTGGAAAGGATAATTGACCGGCCACGTAAGCATCGGAGCTCTGAGAAAACCATTCCGATCGTCGGCGTTCCGTGTGACGCCGTCGTTGCCTTTGTTGGATTCATTTATTCCGGCAGGTAGTTGCCAACCACAAGCAAACCTTTTTATTCATTTGTTATTATAATAAAATAAAATAATCTACACCGTCCAATTATTTAAACGTGGCACATCTGGCACCACTCACCGTCGATCTTTATTTTTAGCACTGATATTTACTCAACCGTCTATTTTTATTTAAAATATGTGAAGTAATTGACCAACACCACCATCAATGATATTGACAGGTGCTCCAATGAAGATATGGAGAAATATGGGATACATCTATTGGCTCTGTCTCACGTGTACCTGGTCCCAAAACTAAAATCACAGTGCACCAAGGCGTTGATCCAACGGTTAACAATTGAGAACGTGGTGGATGTACTACAACTCGCGAGGCTCTGCGACGCACCTGATCTTTACCTCAAATGCATGAAACTCGTGTCTAACAAATTCAAGGCTGTTGAAGAAACAGAAGGCTGGAGGTTTCTTCAAAATCATGATCCATTCTTCGAACTCGAGATCCTCCAGTTCATAGACGAGACAGAATCCGTACGTTGAATTCGAAGATCAAAGTATATATAATCTTGTTTATTTAATCTAATAATAGTTGGTTATGTCGATGTAGAGGAGGAAGAGGAGCAGGAGACATAGGAGAGAACAAAGTTTGTATTTCGAGTTAAGCGAAGCTATGGATTGTTTGGAACATATTTGTACAGAAGGTTGCATAAGCGTGGGTCCACACGACAAGGCGCCGCGGAAGAACAAGGCGCCGTGTAACAAGTTCTCGACATGCCAAGGACTTCAACTCTCGATTCAACATTTCGCAAACTGCAAGAAGAGAGTTAATGGAGGATGTGTTCGGTGCAAACGGATGTGGCAACTCTTCAAACTCCATGCCTCTATATGTCAATTGCCCGATTCGGCTTGTAAAGTTCCCCTTTGCAGGTAATTTTATTGTAACACCCTAGGCAAATTCCACACCAGTTGTGTATATTGTAGATACTGGGCTCGTAACATATCACCAACGACTTTGAGTAACCAAAAACAAATTCGTGAACGCTTTTTGAGTAAAACGTAAAATATTGATTGGTACGAGAGGTCAGGTGTTACAAATGAATTAACTTAAAATACGCGTCGGGTAGTCGGAATTGAGTTCTAGATGAGTAGTTTTTCTGATTGTGGATAGTGTTTTGAGTTAATTATCTTAACCATTGGTGCAGGCGATTCAAGATGAGAGAAGGGAAAGAAATGAAGAACAAGAAAGAAGAGGAAAGATGGGAATTGCTTGTGAAGAAAGTGGTGGTAGCTAGAGCCACGTCATCCTTATTATTGCCAAAGAGAAAAAGGGTGGAAGAAGATGCTGAGCAAGATCCAATTGCAGCAGCATGTGGGGAAGCAAATGATAATCATAATCATGTAATTAGAAGATTAGTTTGTTAATTATTTAAGCAATGTATAAATGGTTTGATTCCTTTTTATTTCTCAAAGGAAATAGGAAGTCAGTGTTATAATATGCTGGGTGTTGGGATACCATACAAATGCGTATGTATATGTATATTGTATCCATTTCTCTTATATATATATAAATTCATATTCAAGATGTTTTATAGGAAATATATGTTTTAGATTTTGTATCCTTTAAATCGATTATAAACCGTACACTTTGAAGTGATTCGCAAAGAAAGTGATAATGTAACATCTGACATCTCGTATCGTCGATATTGTCTGTTTTGCTCCTGATGAGTTGCCTATCCGGGAACTAACGGATTTGTTTTTTGTTGCCTCGGTGAAGACTTTCTAGAAGGTTACACATACTATAATTACTCTTACCTCAACACGCTTAATAGTGGAGTTATCATTTGCTACATAGCTACTGCGACCACAATGTATTGGTGATTTCAAAGACAACTTTCATTATGAACCAAGAATTTTTCATAGTCATAACTGATCTGAGATTTGCGCGATGTTACAGATAAAAACTAATTAAATTACTATCTACCTAAAATAACAAAAAGTCACTAAAGTGTCACAAGGACTATCAACCTAAAATAACAAAAAGTCACTAAAGTGTCACAAGGATTTGATGTTTCGGCCTCTCTTTCTTGTTACCGTATGGATTTGATTCCTTGGGTGTGTTCTTTCCCGAATTCAAAGCAGAATCTTGAATTTGTTCACAACCTCCTTAGTTCTTGGTAGATTATTTGGAGATTTGCTAATGACACAGTTTTTACTCACAATGATTGTAGATAATGAAGCACATTTGATTTTATTCTTAATTTTCTATGTGGATTGTTAATAGAAATAGAAAATTGAACATTTGTTTGACGGGTTAGTCACAAAACCCTCTCATTTTGTGTATTTTTTTTTTGTGTGCTAGCTTCTTGCTATTGGTTATGAAACTATGTTGTGAAAAAAAAAAAGTAACTAAATTGTCACAAGGAGATCTAAAAAGGATGTTACTTTCACAATTTTTTTCACATTTCATAATTACACATAACCTTGTGACAAACCAATTTTTATGATTAGGTTAACAGGTTGAGTTATGTATTGTCGAAGTTGTTTCAAAATGATCAAACTTTCGTGTAGGGGTGAGCAACTTTAGGTATGGACCGAAAATAATCGAGGATCGAACTGAAAATATACCTAACCCGACCCGAACCCAAGTACCTAGGTATTTAGATCGGTTCCAATTTTTCATATAAAGTCGGGTCGGGTCAGTTCTCGATTCTTTTCATGGTGAAACCCGACTTGAACCTATGGACCGAACTAAAGTGCTACTTAAAAAGATTAGACCATACCCAGTAGCGATTGGCAATTGAATTCCTAAAATATATAACATACAACGGCTGCATGATGTTCCCACAGATACATTCATATAGAGAAAGAAACCATCTACATTGAATTTGCAGTTAACTTTTTGCCTGCTACTATGAATTACCCAATAATTTTTGAATTCTTGGATGTTTAAGTTACGATGGTTACGTTTGGTAGTGCAATTCATCAAAAACAACAACCTTTGGTAATATATTTCGTCAAATTTTTCACTCGAACACTTTATCGAACACTTGATGTGCAAAGAGATTAATTATGGATAATAAACATTAGATTGAAGCATAAACACCCCATCAAGCATGAAATACTTGCAAATTCGTATCAACTATTACAGAACTATTTAATATACAACAAACATATGATACTTGCGTGGTCAAGTTAGTTCAAATTAGGCATAACTATCAATAACATTTGAATGAAAATGAACAAAGAAATAACTCACCACCGTTAATGGATTGAAATAAAAATATAGATTGAAATGTATATAAGGCCGAAATCAAGGAGAATGTTTTTTATTCATCATCCGATTGTTGGTGAATGTACAATAGCCTTCCCAAGTTCATAATAAAACATGCTCAAAAATAAAATATGTCGGGCCGGTTCTTATACTTAGTACCCGACAAACCTGATTACATAAAAATCCGGAACCGACCCTATATTTGGGATAGTTAACTGTCGGCAACTTCTCATGCAATTAATGTAAAATGGAAATGTCTTGTCCCCAACTTAATCGGCAACTACTCATGAGAACATTCTACACACAATCAAATATAGCACGTTTTTATAATCTGAACCATCCAATAAATCCTAAAGAAAAGTCAAATAAAAAGGGTCCACGTACAAAAAGATGTTTAGATTAATTTTAGAGTAAACTAGATATTTATCCCGTGCTCGTTGCGCCGCGGGCTACGAAGGCAGAAACATCACCAACACCCAAACTCTCTCAAGCAAGATGCTTTAGGTGGCTGGGCTACAACGTTAATTTGACCCGCGCGCATTGCAAAAGGGGGCGTAAAACTGTGCCAAAAGTAGTGAAATTACCTGTACGTTGTAACCCGCGCGCGTTGCAGCAGGGGGCGTAAAAGCATGCCAAGTAGCGGCGATGTCGCTGCCGCAACGCCGCCCTAAACCACCGCTGCCGGGCTCATCTCCTTTACGGTCTCTCCCTGTTCAAGTCTCTCTTTCTCTATATCTCGTCTGATCCCTCTTTTTCTTAAAAAAAAACAAAAAGATATAAGGAGACAATGCTTACAATTTTACACATGACAACTCCCCCAAAAATAAATTTGATTACTTGAAGTTGCATGATCAACAATGATGCTAAAACCCGGATAACCATGATTCGAAACCCTTCCATCCATGGGGTTTTGGCCTTCAAAAACTGCAGCAAAGCACAACTAGTGTATCAACAAACATCGACACTTACACACTATATGTCATAACTCCTATCAAAAGTTTGTAAGAAACTAAGCAATAACTTACATGTTCCACGTGCTCAGCATCAGGGCCGGCTCAACCATTTTGGATGCCTAAAGCTATCCGTAAACAATGAATAGATTCTAGTTAAAGAAAGGAAATAAATAATAAAAATCAATATTCAAATTTAACATTGTTCCCGTGTGTAGCCTTTTCCTACTTTTACATCATGACACTAAATCGTAATAAGAACCATGAGCTTCAGGTAGGAGTCAAACAAAATAAAAATTTTAACACAAACATACAGAAAGTACATGAAATCGCTTACAATCAAAAAAAGAAAAAAATAACTATATGTAGCTGCATCAAACTCAAACCACAATGTTTTCTTTTTTGTTGTATAAACCGAAAATAAACCAAATGAATGTAAATCAACTGTAACCAACAAAAGGAGATTGACCTCATAAACAACGTTAAAAGATTTTGTGTAAATTTAAGAAAAACTAACCTGATTACGTAAATATTTCAAGCCCCAATTTACCCATATAACAAAATTAGGAACTGGAGTTACTGGAGGCCCTATTTAGGTGTGGGCCTAAAGCAAGGGCTTGACTTGAATTACCCTAAAGGCGACCCTGCTCAGCATCACCAACATGCAAACTTTTTAGGATAACAAATCTGATGCGATTTCACAGATCAACACATAACAAATAATTAACATAAGTATGCATTTAATCCTACAAAAATCATTCAACTCATCTAAACTTGTAACAAAAAACATGGGAAAATAGTAAAACAACTTGCCATTACTCATCCCTGCTCTTTTACTCTACAACCTCAGGCTCTTCCGTATGTCCATTCTCACGCCTCTCACCACCGCACATCAACAATATCATAAACGATTTGAAGATGATTTGATTCTTTAAATATTGCAATTAAGATTAAATCCATATGAAAGACAACTAACAATAAAAAAGCTATGAAATTGGAGATTAAATAACCCTGAGAAGAGTAAGTCCATCCAGATTAACAGGCTCCAAGGTAGGTTTTACAGAATAAGAAACCTGTTACAAGTGAAATTAGGGTTAATAACTGGATGATTGAATAGATGAAATTGAATTGTTCATCCGTTTTTATAGAGAGAAATCAAGCTTTTACACACTAATTTGTGTATCTCATGCCCGATAAGAGGCTTACCAGAATCACTTTCATGGCCAATACCATCATTTTTGGTCCTTGAACCTTCAACAAAATCAAATTTACTGTGTAAAAAGGGGTAACCGGAATCTCGCTGAAACCCTAGTCGGGTCACCGGAGTTTGTTTTTTAAGTCACCGCCACCACCGACCGGAGTTTGTTTTTGAAGTCACCGCCACCGCCGGATACTCGCCGGCTCCGGATCTGTCTGTTTCTTCCGAATACCTCTTTCTCGCTCTTTCTTCTCTTCGTTCTCACTCTTTCTTTCTCTTCGCGCCGGAATCAGGGTGTGTCCCCTCTTATCTTCACGACCGAGGCGATGTCGCTGCCGCGACGCCGACCTAGAACCACCGCTGGCGTGCTCCATCTCCTTCACGGTCTCTACCTCTTCAAGTCTCTCTTTCTCTCTATCTGATCTTTTTTTTGTTGATTATGTTGCAGGTAGAAAAGGAGAAAACCAAACCCATAAAGCTAGTACAACATTCTAAGCAGAATGTACCAACCTCATTGCATCGAATTGTTGTAAATTAGAGTATATATAAATTACAAGTTTTGTCCTTTATGTTTACACCAAATTAAAGGCGTTGTTTTTTTGGTCAAAAGTTTACAGGCGGTGTCCTTGACTTTTCAAAATCTTGCACGTTATGTCCTTTAGGCCAAACCCAGTTAGAACTTTTGGTTAAATCTGATCATATGCCTTGCTCATGAGGGCATTGTTGTCATTTCATCTCTTCAGGGACTATTGTGTAAAAAACTTATGTTAAGGGACTAGTTTGTAATAAATTGAGAAAATAAAAAAATATAATATCTCCCTATCTCTCACAACTACAACTGAAAGCTAGAGAACATCGTAATCGGAGAAACGGTTGAGAACGTCCGGTACGCTTTAATCACTTGTACAATTTCATAAGACGTACAACTCTGTAAGCTTCTAGTAGACGTAGATCCATTGAACAGATTCTGAATCGCTTCTTTGAAGTAAAACACAGCTTGTCGAAGCGGTTTTCCGGTCGGTGAATGGAGCCGCTGGTTCAGCCGCGAGAGTATCACTTGTGCGAGCTGAAACAACTGCGTTTCGAAGCACTCGGCTAAACGAGTCAACTTGGTTTTATAATCGAACTCGTTCGTGTGAGTCGCATCTTCTTCACTCATCAAATTATTCAAATCAAAAAGGTTTTGGTTCAAATTTTGATCGAAATCTGAATAAAAAAAAGGACGGAAGATCTGGTAGATCTAGATGATAACCAGATCTATTCGAATTAGTATTAGAATTATTGTTAGAATCATCGTAAAGCCCTAATTATCTCATGAGAGAATCAGAATCCCATTCGTCAACCTGATTATTAATCATTCCATGTTCGAAACTGTCGTAAACGAAAGAGGTGAACTCTGATGAATTTCCGGTGACGGGAGAAGCAGTGATTGAAGAGACGAAGGGTAATTTCATTACTCTCAAAAGTAAGGGAAGGAGAGTGGTGACATGTTATGTTAGAGAGAGAGAAGAGAGAGAGGGACTTTCAGTAGTAGTTGTGAGAGATAGAGATATATTATATTTCTTTATTTTTTCAAGAGAAAAATGCCCAGATAGTTCATGTGGTTTCGCCTTTTTTCACCTATAATCCCCAACTTTTTAAAACTACCTGAATAGTCCCCAACTTTTCAAATTTTGTTCCCGGATACTCCCTGGCGCGGATGGAGGTTAGTTTTCTCAGTTAAGTGGGTGTTGAAATGGCCAAAATGCCCTTTCCTTAAAAGGCCAAACCATAGGGACTATCCGGGCATCTTCTTCATATTTATTTATAAAACTCATCCACCCTTCTCCCCTGCCCTGTTTTTTCTTTACCATTTTGGGTGCACCACCACCACCCCCCAAATACCAACCACCACCACCGTAACAATACTGAAAGCAATATGAACATTATCAGAGATTACAGTAGAAATAATAATGGGCGACATTGTCTTATAAAAAAAACCCTTCATCCAAGCATCTTAGAATCATCTAGACACCAAACTTCATCTTCATCTTCTTCAATCAAATTAGCAATCAGTGAAATCATCAAACAAACCACCATGAATACACCAGAAGAAGACACGAAACTCACCGGATTCTCGGCATCTTCATCCACACATTCGAAGCAATTTTCTCACGCAAAAAGCTTTTCACACAAATCTGACCCGAAACAAGACGTCACCCAAACTCACAACAAACCTGGACCCGATCCTCTGTCGGTTGTGACCTGCCGCACCACCACTGGCACCGGTAAATAAATGAAAAAAAATGTGATGGAACATGTTCACTGATCAGAGATCGGAGAATGTTATATACTCTTGCCGAAGAAATCAGGCTGCCATCAACATCATCGTCATCGACGTCACCACCGCCGCGACCCGTCGCCACTCACCAACCTCCGCCATCTCTCTCCCTCTCCTCGGTCTCTCTCTCTCTCTCTCTTCCTCTCTCTCTGGTTCCGCAGCCATCGCTCACCACCACCGGACGGTGGTGGTGGTCCGTTTTATCGACGAGGGGAGGTGTTTGGGGTGTCTTGCCGGCCGATTAACTAGTTAGACCCGTCACCGGAGTCCAGTCGGACTCCCTTGTGCTCGTCGGTAGGGAAAATAAGAGGCAGGGGTGTTTGGTAGTGGATTTAAAGAGAACCAGGGTGTGGGTGCTATGCTTGTATTAGGGTTTCTTAATGTTGAAGATGAAGGGTGGATGGGTTTTATAAATAAATATGAAGAAGATGCCCGGATAGTCCCTATGGTTTGCCTTTTAAGGAAAGGGCATTTTGGTCATTTCAACACCCACTTAACTGAGAAAACTAACCTCCATCCGCGCCAGGGACTATCCGGGAACAAAATTTGAAAAGTTGGGGACTATTCAGGTAGTTTTAGAAAGTTGGGGACTATAGGTGAAAAAAGGCGAAACCACAGGGACTATCCGGACATTTTTCTCTTTTTTCAATTTATTACAAACTAGTCACTAAACAAAAGTTTTTTACACAATAGTTTCCGAAGAGATGAAATGACAACAAGGTCCTCATGTGCAAGGCATATGACCAGATTTAACCAAAAATTCTAACTGGGTTTGGCCTAAAGGACATAATGTGCAAGATTTTGAAAGGTTAAGGACACCGCCTGTAAAATTTTGCCGAAAAGGACAGCGCCTGCAATTTGATGTAAACATAAAGGACAAAACTTGTGATTTACTCTTAATTTTATTTATGAATCCGTAGAAATTCACGTAGATCCGCTTAAAAAACTTGTGTTGATCGGTAAGATGTATCACGATCCAGGAAAGAACATATATTATAATTTATATCACTTAAATAAATTTTATATAGCAAAGGGTATGTATCCTAGTGTGGTATTAAGGAGCGTAGTAAGTTGTTGTCCTCTACAGTGGCGGATCTAGAAACGAAACTAAGCCGTAACGTTTTATAAATAAGCCGTAACGAAATCGAAAAAACGTCAAATTTTTCCAAAATTTACACTAATTTTTCCAAATTTTTCCGCGCCAAGCCGTAGCGGAGGTTGCCCCCCGGTAAGCCTTATGTCCGCCACTGGTCCTCTAGCTAAGGCGAGTTTTAGTCTCATGGTGGATATTGACCTAAAATTTAACGGTAGATGTATAAGGTTATTTGTAGTGATTTCATGCCCTTTCTCCCACCCCCTCTTTTCCACGTATTTTTTTTATTGGCTCTAGCGTGGGGTCCACAACCACACCCGTGACACCTCTCATGATGAGCCCGTTCACTCCCTTTCACGTCCTCTTGGGTGGTGTTTCACACCCAGCTTGTGATGTGGCATGTGAGACATGAAACCATTACACACAGCCTTAAGGGTGTGTAGTTTGTCGTTCTAAAAATAAAGATAAGTTCTATATCAGTGGCGAAGCTTGAGATTTCCGACCGGGGGGTCTAAAACGTATATACCTAAAAAAGTTATAAAACCGGGGGTCGAAAACGTATGTACCTAAAAAATTATATACGAAAGCTACATACCGGGCACTAATGAGTGAAAATGTTGGGGGTCGGGCGCCCCGCCCTGCCCCGGCCCCCACAAAGTTGCGCCCCTGTTCTATATCATTTCGTCTGTTGGGTTTCAAGGGTCTCAATTTTACTTTTTATCAAAACAGGTTTAATATATATATATATATCTATTACTTGGATATACCGAAACATAAAAACCGACTTTATCATAAATAGCATATGGGTGTTTTGAATACATTAGATGTGGACGAGATAAACACACCATAGTAGCTTCGATCCAAACAAGTAGGTTTACATTGTGAAAAATAGGGTTACATTCCTCCCACAATTATTGAATTACAGCTCATTTGAGGAGGCAATTATAATATAACTTTTTTTTGATACTTTAATCTATTTTTTGCAACAACTATCTTATATGTGTATGTTTTTCTATTCTCAATATGCAAAATTCTCCGCTAATTAATCCTTGCTTCATTGAATACAATTATTTAACCTTTTTTTATACTTTAATCGAGATATTTAATGGGTTATGATCTATATTGAAGGTAGAATTGGTTATGATATGAGTTTTTAATAGATTAAAAACATTATGGCAGTGGGTGGATATGATGAGGATGGTTGTTTTGGTTCAATTATTGTCTTAAACCAAATCATTAGTTCATTACTGAATATTTTGATTATTAGAAAATCATAAAGGATCATCTTAAATTAGTTATCGGCTTTCAAAGGATGATTCGTTTTTTGTTCAGTTAAACTGGTTAACCAAATTATGGTCATTTTTGTTCGATCTACTTGATTTTTCTCAGTTAAATTGGTTTGTTGTAGGTTAATTATTATTGTTATTATTATTTTTGTGTATTTGTTAAATGTTTTACTTAGGTGTAGAGGGGTGGATTATTATACAAATACTTCCTAGCGTGCGAAGATATAAAGCCACCAGGATGCAACACGATGGGTCTATACCATAATTAAGCACAAAGTTTATGCACAAACTATGTAACATATATAAATAATTACACCACTTATGTTCATAATGGTACAACATATGTTTATAATTATGCAAGTTATCACATAATAAAACGATGTTTTTGTTATAGAACCAGATATACGTTTTCCCCATGTAACTGCCTTGGCAGTTAACTCCTTGTAACCGCCGGTATTATATAACACCTTGTAACCGCCTGTATTATATACTCTTGTATACTGTTATTTTGATATTGGTTTTTTGCTCTAGAAGATTCAATACAATCACTTGCACTCTATATAGATAATTTCGTTTGGTTTATATCACGTTATCAGCACGATTCGACTCTTCACGGAAAATTACCGGCGATCTTCAACATCGGGAATTCATTAACACCATTTTGGTTCTAGATAATTTTTGTTCATCACAATCCGGGTACGCCATCAAAATCTCCACATTATATTCAAAATGCTTCCATGTTATCCGTATAGCCTTATGTATCCAATAATGAATCACAAATTTCGAATTTACATATAGTGGAAATGAAATTGAAGTTTGAATAGAAATTCCAGTTTGTTATAAAAAAAAATCTACGATGACATGCAAACAACAATTTTTTTTTTGTTCAAATATTTTCAAATTGGACTTCTAATTTGATTCTTTGGATCACAAGACATAGGTTTTCCTTTTGAACTTTAGAATATATTAGGACTACCCTGTTATCCAAAACGAAATCAATCATCACGAAATCGAAAATAACAGTTTTTTTCTAACAATCCGGCGGTCACTGCCGCCACAAGCAACCGAACAAAACAGAAAATTCGATCCATAATACATAAAATCTCTTACCCGAATTTTTTTTCCGGAGATTGTCCTCAACCACCAACCGTGACCAGTCCGGCGACGCTCCGACTGCTTAACCGTCGCCGGAGATGACGGTTTTTGCCGGCGGTTACTCTCTTGTTGTTCATCGATTTCATCGTATAGTTTCTGGCGTTTGAAGGTGCGTGTAACGTCGTCGTCTTCTTCGCCGATCGAGAATCTCGCCATTGGAATCGGTTTGGTTCGAGTTAGGGTCCCGTTTAACTTCAGAATTTGAACAACTTGTTTATCTTTGAAATCAAAACGTCTGATGTCGTTGTTTCGAATCAGACAACTTGAATAAAATAGGATTTTGTTTTGCTCTTTCATGCGAATTGTTTTTCATTCGAAAAACAGGGATTCAAGAAAGTAAAGTAATTGATGTTTTTAACTTAAATAATATAGTTTTACAAAACCAGCTGTGCTTTCACATGGTTTTACAAAATCATTGTCAGAAAACACGATGATTTCAAATTTTAAATAAAAAAAAGGAAATTGCTGTAATCACATAATTGTTGGACCGTGTCATGACCCTAAACGATCAGTCAAGGCAGTTCATCATCACGTATAAAGGCGGAATCAGTATACGCAACGTAACAACAGCTATTCCTTTCAATTCCTGCTTTATTAATGCTTTCTGATACAATTTTGACAGAGTTCGGTTACCTAGCATATGAACAGGTCTCGCTCCAATGGTTACCATGAATGATCACATATCCGGTATTTATAATTGGACTGATTTCGCTTATATGGCATGTCCATATAAGCGGAATCACTTGTAACTGATTTCGCTCATATGGCATGACCATATAAGCGAAACCCCATGTGTAAGCATAAGCGAAATCACCTGTTGACCCTAAGAGCGAAATCCCTACTATCCTATGTACACATAAGCGAAATAACAATATTAAACCCTAATCTTGACTTTCTTGACTTTCTTGACTTAAGACTTGATGAATATGAAGTCAACAGACATTCTTGTGCATCAACAGACTCCCCCTTGGATGTTGACGTAGTCTTCAGCTCAGAGTCTTCAGTTTTGGTTATTTTACCTTCTCAATCAGATTGTAACATTGTAAGCATCCATCACTCTCTTGATCAGCTTCACACTTTGACTCTTACACCAGGATATCATCACTGGTTCTATCAACAACAACTTTATCATTAACAGGCTCCCCCTTTCGTCAAGCTTCCTTGCTTTTAGAGATCGACACCTAGCTTTCCAGCTACAAACTCCTCCTAACTTTCAGCTTGTCTTCAGACTCCCCCTTAGACTCTGCTCTCGGGATCGTAGTCTGGACTTTTCCTGCAATCACTCATACATCTATAAGTAACAACATTTTAATCTTCCAGATATCGTAATCTGACAATTCAATCTCCTCAAAATCACTTCTCATGAATATGGCAGTTTCATCGAATCGGATCAGAAACTAGCTCTATAACAATATAAGCATCCAAATCCCCCACAGTTAATCATCCAAGTCCAAATTAATGACCTTGGAGATATCACAAACTGTTTTTTTGAATTTTTGATTTTAAAACTTCAAGTTTCAAATTAATGAACTTGTTTTATTTTCAGAAACACGATCAGCTTACTTAGATTTTGAAACTCAGCACTCAGATATCAGTTGTAAAAAATAAAGCAGAAATCAAAATCTTTTTGTATTTTCTGAAAATATAAAGCAGTAAAGAAATATGTACAAACATATTTACAGACAATATTTTTGTTTGAGTATGCGTCAGAGGATCATATCAGTTTATGACAAGTCACAAGTACCGTTGAGCTTAATAACACTTTAAGTATTAAACAATTCACTTAGATTGTCGATATACTGATCCACTTAAATTTTCACACAAAGTTCAACTGATTCAGGATACGAATTAGGTGTTTTAAGAACTTAAACTTATTCATGTGTCCCACCTCTTGAATATACTCCCGTATCCAGATCCTAATATTCAGTCTTACAGGCAATTATAACATAAATGATATCTGTAAGGGGTTAATAAATTATGAAGAATCATGAGAGCTCAGGTCAGAACTACCGTTCAGCAGAGAGATCATGACTCAACTTGTGGGTGTGTCCCCTTTAAAGGATCTTTTTTACAACAGCATTGCTAAGCAATTTTATTGTCTTATCATATATGCTGAGGGTGATGCTGTGTTTCAAGCATTTGCGGAAAGTATTATTCGAGGACTAGGTCAGAACTACCGTTCAGCAGAAGTCCTGAAATAATACCCCAGACATCATTGAGTATAAAAACCTGTATATCAGAATACGAAACCTTTCAAACGAGATTTCAGGGGTTACCTATATATCCAAGTAGTGTTCCCCACGAAATAAGTAAGTTTGAATTTAGGTTTATATCCCGAAAAAGTTTACTAAATGTATAAAAACCTACCGACACATCCACGGTGAGATCGTTTAACACATTTAAACTTTCCATTTCTTTAGCGTACTGTAACTGTCAACTGATGTACTATCATTTCCTCTTTTTACGCAAAAACTCAAAGTTTTGAATTTTTATCATGTTTTTGACTTTTTCAAATTTTCAAATGTTTTTGTATTTTCTAATAACAATTTTTCTCCCCCTAAAATGCAAAATCATTTAAAGAAAATTTGACAACCAACATTGATAGCTTTGTCTCTCCATCCATTTTCTGCTAAAAGTGCTCTGAGTTGCAGAAAATAAAACATACCCCCATGATTTACAACCCATTGATCTTAACAGTTTGAAAACCGTGTTTCAATCTGATGAAAGTAATCATGTTTGTTCAGCCGTGAGGGTTTCGGCGTATTCAATCAACATACATTCAAAACAAAATTAAAAACAACATATTTTTGGTTTTTCAAATTTTAACAAACTAAAAACATATTTTTGGTTTTTAATTTTTCAATTTTTAGAATTTTGAAAATATTGTTTATTTATGTACAAACAACACTCAAACTAAACTCCCTGTTCAACCAAACCAGGGTCCTGCAACCTCTTCCTGTGCCAGGTTGCTCCAACTACCATTCTCACAATCTTCAGCTTTGTTGAGCACCTGCACATTCAAACTTTATCAATCATTTGAACAATTTAGCCCAGGTCTGTTGGACCTTAGGCATTTCAACACAATAATGTTCATTCAATTTTGGAAACTCTTTATCACTTAAAACTTGTTCAACTTTGACTTCAACTTTCTCATCTTTTTTCAACATCACTTGTTTCTTAGCACTCCACATTTGACCTTCCGGAGTACCTCTTTTGTAAAAATTTGTCTCTTTTTGAACCTTTTGTTTTTTAATAACATTTTTAGGTTTCCAAATCTCTTGAGGTTTTGTCATATCAACAGATGTTCTCCAACTCTGTGTTGTTCTCAATCTGGGTGTGTGAGAATTCAAGGTCTGTCTTGAATCGAACCTGTTCAGGTTTGATTTCCAATTGTGATTTGAAGCAAACTTGTTTATATTGTACCTCCAAGTTTGTTTCGAATCAAATCTGGTTGACCTTGATTTCACATCCTCAGATTTCTGTTTTTCAACATCAACAGGCTTTGGATTTGGACACTTTCGTGCAACATGTCCAATTTGATCACATTTAAAACACACTTTCTTTGAAACATCCTTGGCCTGTTGTTGTTTCTTTTTCATAGCATCAAACTCATCATTAGACTGTCGTCCAAATTTGAGTTTTTCCTCTCCTTTCAAGCTTTTCCCTTGAACAAAATTCATCTTTTGTTGCAAATTTGGTTTTTTACTTTGATTCCAATTCCGTTTCTTTTTATAACCCAAACCAGCTTTCATATTTTCCTTCTTAAAACCAGGTTTGTTATAAAAAGATTTATGACCTTTTCCAGCAAACTTTGGAATCTCAGACTTCTCAATCTCAACCATTTTGAAAACTTGATCGACCTTCTCTGAAATCACATTCTGAATCGGGAAAACAACATCTAAGAATAGTTTGTCCGATCCAATCATGGTATAAACCAATCCTTTTGAATCATCATTCAAATTTTTCTCGGATTTTGTGTTTTTCAGATAACCATCATAAAGATTTCCTTCATCTTCATCCTGTGATTCAGACTTACCTTTTGTAGACTCATCTTTCAAAACACTTTCAACAACCTTACTTACCACCTCTGAATCATTAGCATCATCAGATTTGGAGTAAGTCACATCGATACTTTCAGGTAACTGGTCAGCTATGTTCAAACCCTTTGCCACCTTTTCCTCATCATAAAAAGTATAATTGTTTCTCAATGGTGGTGGTACCTGATGAAATTCTGAACCAATACCCTTTTTGCAATTTTCAGTATCTTTGTCATCTGGTGTGATGTTGAAAATGCGTTCGAGAATGTACGAAGAGTTATGATAACTTTGAAGTTTTGTAACAACCTTTTCTTTTTCAGCCAAGACTTGTTTAAGATTTGCAATTTCATCAACACATTTGTTTAATTCAATTTGCTTTTCTTTAAACTGTCTCTCATACATTTCTTTGGTTGTTAAAGTTTCAGACAATCTTTGATCAAAACTTTTGACTTGGCTCTTCAAAGTATCATAAGCTTCTTGTACTCTCTGACTCGGCCACTTTAAAGAATCATACTGTTTTTGTAAATCTTGAAATTTCGATTCTTTTTCAACACAATCGACACATTTTGTAGAACACAGTTGTCTATAAACATCATTATCCTTTTCAAGACCTTGACATTTCTGTGTCAAATTTTCAACTTTTAGTTTCAAAATTTCTTCTTTTTCAATCATTTCTTTACATTTTATTTTGAAAACATTTTCAAGTTTATTTGTTTCAATATCTTTTGTTTTTATGATGTCATCTTTTTCAGTACAGGCTTTGCACATTTCTATGCAATTCCTGCACTTGTTTTTTTTTTTCATCAACCAATTCAACATTCGATAGATCAGAAGATTTTCTAACCTCACTCTCATTCAGCACCGGTTCTTCTGATTCAACTTTCTGATCTTCCTCCTTTTCTTCTTTCTGAGCTTCTTCATTCTTATGCGTTTCTTCAGCTCTCTGTTCCTCTCCAGCAAGCTTTGCAACAGTCTTCACTTCTTCAATCATCTTCTTCAATTCTTCTTCTTTTCTTTTCTTCAGTTCTACCACCTTCGGTAAACTTGCTTCAAAAACTTCTTTTAACTTGTTCATCAAATTTGGCAAATAGCTTTTATCAGAAAGCCTTCTTGTGTTGAAAGTGCCCTCACTTGGAAACACATTGGTTACAGCATCAAAATCCACTTTTGATGGATCAACTACTGGATTACCCTGTGGATCCATGTAACACTCTAGTTCTTCATTCCATCTCTTGGCTCTTTGTGCTTCCTTAAATGGTTCATACAATTTGCCAATCTCCCATCTCGCACTATCTCTTCTCCACCAAGTATCATGATTATCATTTGCAACAAATGCATAACCAACTGCATCTTCTTCAGGGCAAACTTGACTCCAATCGTAACCTTCATCATCATATATAACTGCAAGAGCCCTTGATCTTTCTTCTGGTTGCTTTAATCTTGGTGGCTCAGACTTGTTCTGATGGTAAATCGCCTTCCTGTAGTAATCTTCATTGAATGGATTTTCAGAATCATCAGCAGCATACGCATTTCTGCACTCGCGCTTAAAGTGACCTTTTTGTTTACATTTGAAACATGTCACCTTGGATTTATCAAATCCCAATTTGGTAGATGATCCACCAATTGACTTTCTCCCCGTGATCTCCATGAACCGCTGTGCCCGACGAACCGCACTGGCCATGCACCATCTTATATCCATTAGTTCCATCTCCTCGGGGTCTAATTGATCATAATCTTCTTTAGTCAAATTGGTATTGCCAATCTTCCCTGCAACGAGGCTTTCATACGATTCAAGTACATATGCCAAGAAAACCATCTGTTGTTTTGCCGACTCTTCGCTGAAATTCTGCCCATTCTTCAGATCCACTGCGATATTACACTGGAATAAATTCTTTGAAGCAGATTGATCAGAAGTTGTTGAAGAAGATCCACTGTGAAAACCACTGTGAAGACTTTCATTGTTCACTGAACTTGAACTTTCTGCAGAAAATGCTGTTCTTGGAGACCCAGCCTGCGGTACATTTCCTCTGTAGTAAAGCTCTACATTCTGCTGATAAGCTGGATTGTTGACTTTAGATCTCTTTATCTCCAACTCATGGCTTTCAAGTCTTTCAATCAGCAAATCCACTTTCAAATCTTCAGGCTTGATAGTGTTCTTCAACATTAAAGCGAAGTATTGCCACTCTTGATCATTTGGTAATGAATCAAACCGTTTATCCACCAGCTCCTCTTCAGAAGGTAAAATTTTGTGTCTGATCAGCTCCATTTTCAGATGTCCGAATCTCTCAATCATTTTACAAACAGACTCATTTTTCATACAATTGAATAAATCAAACTCTTTACGCAACAATTTCTTTTTGTTTTTAACATTTTCATTACTTCCTACACATTTTCTCTCTAATGCTTCCCACAAACTCTTTGAAGTCTTTTCTTGTTCGAGTAATGAAATAATATCCTCTCTTACTGACTGCTTGATCAATGTTATCATTCTATATTCAGCCACAACATTTTTTATATCTTTTTCTGTAAAATCTTTTGGATCTATTAACTCTCCTCCCTCTTTTACTGGTTTATTGTATCCATCTGTCAGTTTTAACCAGCTTTCAGTAGCAAAAGCTTTTACCCAACCTTCAAATCTGTTTTTCCACCAGTGATAATCTTCCACTTTCATTAACTTTGGTGGCTTCTGTTGGCTTCCGTACATGTTCTCAAACTTCAAATTTTCCGAAATCTCTTTTGAATATTATTTCATCTCAGATCTTCTATCGGATGATTCGGAATTGAACGCGTTGTAGAAAGTATTGTAGAACTCTTCACCGTTGCTTGACATCTTCAATTACCTAAAAGCAAACAAACAAACAATCTATCAGTTAGAAAAATTTTCGAAATTTTGACCAACCGTGACAAATAAGTGAAATCAGCTTTAATGACCACAAAAGCGAAATCAGTCAAAATCCACAAAAGCGAAATCACTCAATATGACTGATAAGCGAAATCAGTCGATGTGACACAAAAGCGAAATTACTTTTGTCCGTATAAGCGAAATCAAATAATGTCCCTTTGAGCGAAATCATTTATGACCAAATAAGCGAAATCAGGAGACTGTCCTTATGAGCGAAATTACTAAGTCCACAAGAGCGAAATCACTTATGTTTGTATGAGCGAAATCACTACTTGTCCGTATGAGCGAAATCAGATGTTTAAAACTCGATGTTCACAAAAGCGGAATCACGTTTTTTACCCATTTTTAAGCCAAATTTCAATCTGAAACTTTCAAGGGTTGTACTACACTTAATTCCGATCACAGTGATATGAAATATGTTCAATTTCGACCACAAATTTGTTCCAGATCTGAGAATGAAGTTTATGTTCGTGAACCGATTGAGATTTTGTTAAAATTGATTGATTTTTACTTTGTTTTAAGAACTGATACTATTACGGATTGTTTAACAAACAATTTCGCTCAATATACATGAAGTTCAAATCATTCTGTCCGTAGGAACTTGTATAATTCGGAAAAATAAAAGAGAAATAGAGTAGAAATGAGAGAATAATGTCGAATCAGCTGAAGTAGTATGAACTCCTCGTCCTGAAGCTCTGATACCACTTGTTGGACCGTGTCATGACCCTAAACGATCAGTCAAGGCAGTTCATCATCACGTATAAAGGCGGAATCAGTATACGCAACGAAACAACAGCTATTCCTTTCAATTCCTGCTTTATTAATGCTTTCTGATACAATTTTGACAGAGTTCGGTTACCTAGCATATGAACAGGTCTCGCTCCAATGGTTACCATGAATGATCACATATCCGGTATTTATAATTGGACTGATTTCGCTTATATGGCATGTCCATATAAGCGGAATCACTTGTAACTGATTTCGCTCATATGGCATGACCATATAAGCGAAACCCCATGTGTAAGCATAAGCGAAATCACCTGTTGACCCTAAGAGCGAAATCCCTACTATCCTATGTACACATAAGCGAAATAACAATATTAAACCCTAATCTTGACTTTCTTGACTTAAGACTTGATGAAGATGAAGTCAACAGACATTCTTGTGCATCAACACACATAATGAATAATGGAAAAGTAATGAATCAATGGAAAAAGCGTTTCACTATTAAGTTTTTTTTGTTGGTTTTCAAATCATATTATTTAATTTATTATTAGAGAGGATTTTTTTTATATATATAATGTAAGGGAAAATACTACTAAATCTAAAAGACGTTTATGATATTCAACCCATCTTAATAAAAATTTTATGTACTAGCACACGTCGAACGTCAATAATTAGGTAAATAATTTGTATAAATCAACATTCCGTCGCACCGTGCGGATTAGCGTTAACACGTATGATTTTTGTTTTCCTTCATAATCACATCAAAACAGCCTTATCGTATGATGTCTAGAACATATAGTTCTAGCAAAAGAGAACCCGAAGTTCTCATACAATATACATTTCATTTGAAGGCTTGTTTTTAAAATGCCTTATTCTTTCCTTTGTAGAAAATATGTCAAACTTATCAAATCTTGAATTCACTGTACTTGAAATCTCGGGCAACAACTACCCATCGTGAACTCTTGATACTAAAACTCATCTAGAAGCAAAGACATGTTAGAGAAAATTTTCTCAACGTTCCATTCATCCAACATGCTCCTGACGCAGTATTACAGAGAACATAAATTTACCAAATATAATGATCTAATACCATGTTTGTTAGTCGCGGAGCAAAATAACAAGCTCCATCTACAAAATCAGTAAATGCGACCCGTTATTTAATGTTGAAACTAATATTATGTTTCATATTAAAAACTAGTGATGTTCGATTCATAGTTGTATGATGTTTTTTTATCATACTCAAACATGCAATTTCTTATATTTAACGTGTTTTATTATTTCCAGAAGAAATATGTATACCAGCTCCAGCAGAGCTATTATTGGTGATGAATGTCTGGTAGATAGCGGTAGTACTAACACTATTATCAAATACATGAAATTTTTCTCTGAGTTGTCTCCGGCTGAGACACCGATTAGTACTATATCTGGTGTCAGTAACCTTATCGAAGGCTCCGACAGAGCGCACATAATATTATCTTCGGGTACCCAATTAACTATTGAAAATGCATTATTTTCTAGTAAATCCAGAAGAAATTTACTTTGCTTTAAAGATATTCGAAAAAACGGTTACCACCTAAAAACAATATCTGAAAATAATATTGAATATCGTCAAATTACTTCAAACAAAAATGGCTAAGAAACCATTGTTGAACAATTAGAAGCCTTATCCTCTGGATTATATTGTACTAATATCAATCCTATCGAATCAATCATGGTGAGTAACCAAAAGTTGTTAGATAAAGACACATTCAATATATGGCATGACCGTCTAGGTCACCCTGGTAGCATAATGATGAGACGAATAATCAAAAGTGCAACCGGACGCCCTCTTAAAAACTTAAAAGTTTTGCTACCACAAGATTTATCATGTGCAGCATGCTCTCTGGGCAAACTTATAACTCGCCCCACACAAACTAAGCTAATACATGAAACCCCCTCATTTTTGGAAAGAATCCAAGGGGATATTTGTGGGCCTATTAATCCTCCGTGTGGACCATTCCGCTATTTCTTGGTCTTAATTGACGCATCCTCAAGGTGGTCACATGTGAGCCTTTTAGCTACTCGAAATGTAGCATTTGCCCGACTTTTAGCTCAAATCATACAATTGAGAGCCAATTTCCCCGACAATCAAATTAAAAACATCCGGATGGATAATGCGGGAGAGTTCACATCTCAAGCGTTTAATGACTATTGTATGTCAATCGGGATCAATGTTGAACATTCAGTACCTCATGTTCACACACAAAACGGTTTAGCTGAATCTTTGATTAAAAGATTACAACTAATCGCTAGACCACTTTTAATGAGATGTAAACTACCAACTTCTGCATGGGGACATGCTATTTTGCATGCTGCTGCACTGATTAGATTGAGACCAACTGCTGATCACGAATACTCCCCATTGCAACTGGTCTCCGGACGAGAACCAAGTTTGTCTCACCTTAGAATTTTTGGTTGTGCGGTATATGTACCAATACCGCCACCACAACGTACTACAATAGGACCCCAAAGAAGACTGGGTATCTATATTGGGTTTAACTCCCCATCCATTATTAAATATTTAGAACTAATGACGGGAGACATGTTTACAGCACGGTATGCTGACTGTCATTTTGATGAAACGATGTTCCCAGTCTTAGGGGGAGAGAAGGACAAAGAAAGACTGGTAACACAAGAAATAACATGGAATGCATCATCGCTATCAAATCTCGACCCCCAAAGTGGTCAATGTGAATATGAAATCCAAAAGATTATACATTTGCAAAGAATAGCGAATGAATTACCAGATGCATTCACAGACACGAATAGAGTGACAAAGTCACATGTACCAGCATCAAATGCACCTGCTCGAATTGAAGTAATCCCAGAAGCGATTACTATACAACGAAAGCGTGGAAGGCCAATCGGTTCCAAAGACAAAAACCCACGGAAATGAAAAGAGCAAAGTAACGCAGTTGGTGAAAACTCACAAAAGGTTCTAAATGAAACCCCGGTAGAGGTAAATGTTTTGGAAGAGACAACTATAATTCCAGAGGAAAATGAAGTTTCAGAAGAAACACCGGTACCGAACGAAAGTGAGATCTCTATTAATTATGTATAAGATAGTACAATGTGGAACTGGAATAAAACACGTGTTGATGATATATTCGCATATGCTATAGCAACGGATGTAATCAATGAAAATGATTACGTACCTAAAATTTTAGAAGAGTGCATGCACAGAAATGATTGGCCAAGATGGCAAGAAGCCATAAATGCCGAATTAAATTCGCTCGAAAAGCGACATGTTTTCGGACCTGTAGTCCGAACATCCATAGACGTCAAACCAGTAGGTTATAAATGGGTGTCTGCAATAAAGAGAAATGAAAAAAGAATGAGATTGTACGATATAAGGCTCGACTTGTAGCGCAAGGGTTTTCCCAAATCCCAAGAGTTGATTATGAGGAAACGTATTCCCCTGTAGTGGATGCGATAACCCTTAGGTTCCTAATCGGCCTCACAATCTCTGAAGGACTTCATATGAGACTAATGGATGTCGTCACCGCATACTTATACAGGACACTTGAAAATGACATCTACAAGAAAATTCCTAAAGGATTAAAATTGCCTGAAGCATTAAAATCAGCACCTCGAGATATGTGTTCTATAAAACTCCAGAGATCGTTATATGGTCTCAAACAATCTGGTCGTATGTGGTACAATCAACTTAGTGAATATCTCGAAAAAGAAGGATACAAGTCTGATGTAATCAGTCCATGTGTTTTTATTAAAAGATCACTCTCAAATTTCACTATAATAGCAGTCTATGTTGATGATATCAACATCATCGGATCTCCTGAAGAGATAGAGAAAGCTGCTCAGTTGTTAAAGAAGGAATTTGAGATGAAAGATCTTGGTATGAAAAAGTTATGCATTGGACTACAATTTGAGTATCTGTGCAATGGCACATTTGTCCATCAATCAAACTACATCCAGAAGATGTTAGTACGTTTCAATATGGATAAAGCACACCTGTTTAGCGTACCTATGGTTGTCCGACCGCTAGATCCACACAAGGATCCTTATCACCCTCAAGAAGAAGGCGAAGAAGTACTTGGTCAAGAAGTACCGTACTTAAGCGTGATCGGTGCCCTTATGTATCTCGCAAATAACACAAAACCTGACATTGCATTTACGGTTCATGTACTAGCGAGATACAGTTCGAATCCAACACGTAGACACTGGAATGGTGTAAAACATATATTCCGGTATATTTTCGGGACACAAGACTTAGGGGCTGTTTGGTAGCATCTGAATGACATTAAGAGGCTACCTCTTAATGAAATCATTTAAGAGTTTAACAAAGATAATGTAGAAGAATGTGACATGTGATGGTTTACCATTCAGATGTTACTTCTTATCCAATCAGACATAAGGTTACCTCTTATTCATTCAGACATAAGGGCCACAAATGATTTCATTAAGAGATAGCCTCTGAATGGATTAACAGGCTACCAAACAGCCCCTTAGGTCTTTTCTATCAGAAAGATCAAAAGTCCCAGCTTGTTGGGTATGCTGATGCCGGATACCTATCAGATCCTCACAAAGCAAAATCTCAGACAGGTTATGTATTCACATACGGCGGCACATCAATTTCTTGGAAGTCAACTAAGCAAACACTTACAGCAACATCATCAAATCATGCTGAATTAATAGCACTATATGATGCTGGTCGAGAATGTGTGTGGTTGAGATCAATGATTAATCACATACAAGAAGCATGCGGACTAGAACAGATCAAGAATGAGCCGACAATTATTTATGAAGACAATGCTGCTTGCATAGCTCAGATCAGAGAAGGTTACATCAAGGGTGATCGAACAAAGCACATCTCACCAAAGTTCTTCTCAACATACGATTTGCAGAAAGAAGGGGAAATTGATGTTCGTCAGATCAAGCCAAGTGAAAATCTAGCAGACCTGTTTACAAAATCTTTACCTAGAAGCAGTTTCGAGCAGTTATCACATAAGATCGGGCTTCGTAGGTTAAAAGACATTAGTTAAATTGAGGGGGAGCATTATACACGTTGTACTCTTTTCCTTGGCTAAGTTTTGTCCCATTGGGTTTTCTTAGCAAGGTTTTTAACGAGGCAGCATAACTGGTCCTGCAGTATCAGTTTATCATATTGGTCCTGAAGTATCGATTTAACATCATCCTGAAAAATGTTGTTAATAGTGTATAATGAATGGTATGTATATCTGAGGGGGAGTGTTATAAAACCATATATACGTTTTCCCCATGTAACTGCCTTGGCAGTTAACACCTTGTAACCGCCGGTATTATATAACACCTTGTAACCGCCTGTATTATATACTCTTGTATACTGTTATTTTGATATTGGTTTTTTGCTCTAGAAGATTCAATACAATCACTTGCAATCTATATAGATAATTCCATTTGGTTTATATCAGTTTAAAAAAAAACTAATTTTATAAAAATGAATATAACAATACTATACTCACAAAAGTTAATAAAATCCTTGATTTTATTGTATAATTAAGAAATACAATAAAGTAAAGACAAAATTGTACAAATGAACATTTATGATATACCTAAACTGCACTTCATACCTTTCGCTATGAAAGCCAAACCCAATCTTTATGTTAATGTTTTGTTACATTCTATAACATTTACAACTAACGTCGTCTAAAAATTTAGTTAAGTTACCTCACATGATTTGCATGTGAGGGTATTATGTATATATATTAAAATCAGATTTTTTTTTTAAATTCTGATTATAATTTACCTTATAAAGATATTAAAATCATATTTTCTATAAAATAAATTTAAATCTAAATTTTATATATGTATATATATATAGTTATTAACAAAGAATAATGTTTTTACACAAATCAATCCTTGTGTTATAAAAGGCTCATTAAAAGATCATAATAACTTAACCGAATTTTTGAACAACGTTATGGAATGTAACAAAACATTAACGTAAAGGTAAGGTTTGGCCGAATTCGTAGTAAAAGATATGAAGTGTAGTTTAGTTATAACATAAAGGTTAATTTGTGTAATTTTGTCTAAAGTAAATAAAAATTACTTGGTTTAAAAAAATAATGAAAGTAGATAAAAATCAACAATCATAGATTAGTATTGATCAATAGTTTTATAGGAAAAGATCAAATAGGAAGTTTATTTTGGCTAGGAAGCAATAGGATTAGGACATGGGGCAACATTTAAAATAAAGAAAAAGGGTATTTTAGTCAATCCAACCCTTTCTTCTTCCTTTTCAAAACCCACCATTTTCAAAACCCATCATCTTCAACCATTTCTTCACTTTCTATCTCAATAATCACTACATTATAGTGCGATTGTCATCACCAATCAATGATTCAAACACCTGATCAACGTGTTCTTCAGCTTTTTTGAAGAAAACCCAGTTTAATTTCATAAAAAATCTCGTTTTTTCCGGTGATTTTGGAGATAATCACTCGATTCGTTCGATTCGAGCGCTGATAAGTGTTTCAATCATTCAAAATTCGTCAATTGTTGAAGAAATCACTTCGATCCATGTAAGAAATTCTTTAATTTCATTTCTACGATCTGGGTTTTTGATTTACTCATTGCGTTTTACGATCATGGCGGGGGTCCGGGAGCAGCGCCCCTTGTAGCGGGGTCCCAGGGGCGGTAGCCCCTGGCGGGGTCCAAGGGGCAGAGCCCCTGGATTGCTGTAATAAAAATGCATCAGAAAAATTAATTTTCCAGAAATTGGCTCATTTCGAAGACAGTAATTCGTAGACAATTCAGACAGTTTTATATGTCAATTGCGTTTTAGAAATAAGAGAGTTTTATGTGTTTTCTGGCTATTGCGTTTTAGAAAAAAAAAAAAAAAAACACATTTTTAAGTGTTTTTAGTCATTGCGTTTTAGGTAAAACACATTTTTGAAGTGTTTTTAGTCATTGCGTTTTAGGTAAAACACATTTTTGAAGTGTTTTCAGTCCATTGCGTTTTAGAATGAGTCATTTTTAAGTGTTTTCTGACCATTGCGTTTTACAAATAAGACATTTCTTTGTGTTTTTTGTGCATTGCGTTTTAGGTAAAACACATTTTTATGTGTTTTTTGTGCATTGCGTTTTAGATAAAACATAAACACATTTTTATGTGTTTTTAGTCTATTGCGTTTTAGAAAGTACATTTTCTTTTGAGTTTTTAGGCTATTGCGTTTTAGAAATAAGACATTTCTTTGTGTTTTCTAGCCATTGCGTTTTACAAATAAGTCATTTCTTTGTGTTTTTTTTTGCATTGCGTTTTAGAAAAATGTCATTTTTTAGGTTTTTTTTCATTGCGTTTTACGTAACTGGGGGTTTTTCTATTGCGTTTTACGCAACTGGTTTAAATTTTTTTTTTTTTTGAAAATATAGCAATAGTATACTCGTTTTAAAGATAAAAAAACGCTCGTTTTTTTTGTGCAATTTTTATAAAAAAAATAATGTCGTATGAAAGAGTTATTAACGTTTAAAAAATGGGTGGGAATTGGAGGAGAGAGAAACTATTGGCTTGGATTGACTAGAATGCCCCTAAACAAACTCACACGCCTCTTTTCTTCCCTTCAATTTCCATCATTTAATCTTAGCCCTTGATTAATTAAATGGATGGTCAAGATCACTTCCTAACCTTCTTAGCCAAATAAACTTCCTATTGTAACTCCACCCTAGTTTTATAATCCGTTTGCAATTTCTCACGTTAAATGAACTTGTATTTGATGGTAATTTTATATATGTGTGTGTTAGGTTTGGTTTGATTTTGCTTGGTTACATAAATATGTATAACTGAAACAAAGTGTTGTTGGAAAAGTCATAATGGGATAATCAGTTTTTAATTCATTAGGTTAATTTGGTAAGATCTTTTTTTTGGTTAAATCGTTTAAGATAAGATCACTTGTTTTTTAGTCATTCTTTGCACAAGGTGGGGGTGATGTAGATGTTAATAGTGGCGGAGATAGTGGCGATTGTGTGGTTTCTGGATCGTGGTAAAAACTAAAAAGAAACATATATTAAAAGAACAAGAGTTAAAAAGAAACATATACAAGCTAAGAATAATTCGATTTTTATAGAAAGGATTAAGATTAAATACAAAGGCTTCTAAAAATAAGAAGTGTACCTTGAAAATAAATTCACTAGAAAAAAAAAAAAAAAAAAAAAAAAACCTTAAACACCCACCACCACCCAAAAACCTAACCCCCCCCCCCCCTCTCCAACGTCTGTTTTTCTAACCTTTTTGGCCACTAACGTCTTTTTTCTAACCTTTTTGGCCCCTAACATTTAATGTATAGGGTTAGTGTTAGGGGCCAAAAGGGTTTAAAAAAAGACGTTGGGGCTCAGATGTTAAAGAATTCTTTTTTGGGCTAAAAGGGTAAAAGTGATATAACCACATAGGCTAAAATCGTAATTTACTCCAAGTTTTATAAGTAAAGACTATTTATGTGACTTATAAACTTAAATGAGTACACCGACATAAGAAAGTTTGGGAGAAAGTTTCGCGACATAAGAAACAAGGAGGCCTAGGGATAAAAAGACTTGAAGAGGTCAACACTTCTCTTATTTTGAAATGGGGATGGCGTTTTAAAACGGAGAATGATAATTTATGGAAAAAAGTTATTGAAGCGCTTCACCACAATAGAAACGGTTGGGAGTGTGTGCCTTTCAAAAAATCGCTCAGCGGGACGTGGAACAACATTGCTAAAACAGTCATTAACACTAAGGTTGACGGGTTTCCTTTATGGAAATATATTAAAGGAGAGGTCGGCAATGGTTTATATATTAGATTTTGGTTGGATGTGTGGCTTGTCAACGAGCCGCTGAAATCTAGATTCCCCGAACTTTTCAGGATTGAGTTGGCTAAACGGTGTATGGTTGCGGACAGAATCAATAGTCAAGGTTCCGTTTTGAATCAAACGTGGTGCTGGAACGTGCAGCAGATGTCTTCGGTTCAGCAGGCTGAGTTCGATCAGCTGTGTTCTCTGTTATCTGATGTGCAAGTTTCAGGTAATCTTGATCGGTGGAAGTGGACGCCAGAGTCAAACGGGGAATTCACGGTTAAATCGCTAAAAAAAATCTTGGGGGACGAGGAAGTTCAGGCCAATGAACACATCATGGAGTGGTGCAAATGGTTACCGGCTAAAGTAAATATTCATATGTGGAGGTTGGTTATGGATAGGATTCCGACGGCCGATGCGCTTATTAGAAGGAATGTGCAGATCTCTAACTATGAGTGCATGTTGTGCAACTCGGGAGAGGAATCAGCAGATCATATATTTACAGCTTGTCACGTCGCGGCTATAATCTGGAACGGAATTAGTAACTGGTGTAATATTCCGAACATTTTTGCGTTCTCAACGAAAGACCTTCTCGGATTACACAAAGAGATCAGAGGATCGGAGAAGAAAAGGGACGCGGTTCAAGGCATTATTATGACGGTCTGCTGGAGTTTGTGGAGGGCAAGGAATAGTGTTAAATTTTCGAATGCCACGGTTAGGATTCAATCAATTGTTAGTGAAGTTAAATCGTTGAGTTTTCTTTGGTTTTCTAATAGGTCCAAACACAAAGGGGTCGAATGGGTAGATTGGAGTAGCTTTGTGAATATGTAATAGTTGTTTTTGTCGGCCCGGTTTGGGTCGGCGTTTGTGGTTAATGATAGTTACTTTTCAAAAAAAAAAAAAAAAATGAGTACACCGATTTTATATAAACGTAAGAGATAACTTGTCTCATTTACTTTTAACTTTATTTTCATTCATATAACTAGTTTAATACCCGTCCGGTGGACGGGTTACGCTAACAACGTAACAAACAAAGATAATCTATATTGACGGTGTTTGGGATTGCTTCTCCTGTTCTTGTTTTCTCCTTTTCCATCACCCTGTCTCATTTTTGAAAAGTCACAACCATCTAACTTTTCTTTTTTTTCTTTTCAGGCCACAAAAACTCTTCTCAACACATTATCCAAACACTACAAAAATAACTTATTAACTTTTAAGAAGTCAAAAAAGTTAAAAAGGAGCTCAAAATAAGCAATCCCAAACACCAAATTTAGTGGACACAAATCTAAACAGCATTACAAACAAAAACACCATTCTTTAATTTATAAAAGCAAAACGAACGTAAACAGTGTACAACCACAAAAGCACAAAACAATATAAAATAAAACTGATAGAGTGGTAAAACATAAAATGGTGTCATTTTAATGCAAAAGTAAACGGTAGGCAACATTGGGAGAAAGTGTGATACCATTCAAAAATGGTTTACTGACTCAATTTTTTCGGCTTTTGGATCGTCCTCTTTAACCTCAAAGGTGGCCTCTTTTGGGCCTGTTGACTTGATGCATAGGGCTCATTTATCAAACTTGGTGTATGAATTCTTACCTTATTGGCATTAGCTTTCAACTTTAGGTATGATGTAAAGCCTAGTGTTTTTTAATCACTTATACTATGGTAAATAACTAATATCATCGATAAAAATGACTAAAAAAAGACTAAATTAACCAAATTAGGAATTTAGGACAAAACAAAATCCTTATCTTACAATAAAAAATGAACTTAAGTAACTTAGGTGACATCTAGACCAACTTCGAGTGCGATTATCAGCTAAAAGACCGTGATGCAAACTATTAAGAACAAAGGCTTAAAAAGAAAAGAACATAAAACCTCATAAATCCTCCTCTTCCTCGTCATTGGGATCGATTCTTTGTGGGCGGCGGGCCTGCTTTATTACTTCTATATTCCTCTTCCCTCTTTTCAGTCGTCTTCTGTATTTCTCCTAGATTGGGAAACAATCAAGTGATATTGACACCACTGACTGGTGCGTCTTTTTGGCAAATCTACCAGTAAATTTAGCAGTGGAGATAGCATGAAACATGCCTACTGCAGATCTTTTACAACTTAGCGTCTCTGATAATGAATAATCAAGATCGTTTGTAATAAAAGGTCACTAAAAATATATGTTTCTGTTGAACTTTGTGATAATCTAATTAACTGTTTTAGCTATTGGAAAAATTATAAATATATTTAAAAAATTAAGAGTCTACTTGAAATAGGAGTAAAAGTCTCCAGGTTTAGGAAAAGGGACAAATAAATCATTTTAGTTTTACCCTAAGAAAATGAGTCTTGCAGCAGCTTTATATGAAACTGGTTATCCAAAACTAATTATTTGACACCCTAAGTAATCAAATAATGAGAAGCAAAGTCTGTTTATCCAAATACTAAAACATGTTATATTGATCTCAACTCTCAAGTCACATTTATAGGTTAACCAGTGTCAAAACACAAGTCACCCGATCTGTGTCGAATGCTAAATAGCAATACCTTTTAAAACATGCTAAAATGGTTGCATAACAACTTCAAAATGGATCAACGTAAGAAGTTTAAATAAACAATATTTTTTTGACATTTAATAAATCTAGATATCGAAATGGATCAAGCCATCAAGGTGAACTAAAGCAAGACATTTGTTGTCCAAAACTTTGACATTTTATAAAACAAGTGTAAAAAATATGATTCAACATAAATATCACTTTGAACAAACGATATCATTAGGTTCTACGCTAAAAGTATTATCAACCCATTTGACCCATTTCATTTCTTTTGATGTTTTTTTTTTGTTTAAAAAGTCATACACAAGTTTTGACAAACCTAGCTTGAATGCATGCCTGGCATTACTATGACTATCATTAATAAAAAAAATGTAGGTCATCAAGTGAAAACGATTAGATTCCCATGGCAGAGGTCGTTTGAACCTGCAAATGACATGAAAAGGACCGAGTAAATTACATGATTATAATAACAGGTGATGATTGTAACCCGATTATTGCAGTTATACTTTTTACCAACGGGTCAAATGAGAAAAAAAAACTTAATAAAGTGGTTAAAACAGAACAGGTGGAATGGGTTAGCCCAACCAAGCCTGGCCAAAGTGTACTTAAAACACATAAAACATCGAAAATCATTTTATTTCATATATTACTTTAACAATGTAATAACATAGCTTTTTAATATATATCAAACTGACGAAAATAAGAACAGAAAAGGTGTTTAGGTTGGCACAGCCAAACCTAGCCTAGTTTAACATCTACTAAAATTTTTCTGCCTTGACCACTTATCCAACCAGATGGATATGCCCATGCAAAAGTCCATGAATCAAAGCATACACCTCAAAGCAATCCTTCTGAATGATCAATTTTAAAAACATGTAATAAATCAAAACATACACCTCAAAGTAATCCTTCTGAATGATCAATCAAAACAAAAGTAGCACAAAATTACAAAAAAAACTTACAGTTCTTTGCGCATTGAACTTCACCCAATCAACAAAATCCACAACGGCTGAGTACTCCAATCTGAAAAATTCATTATATCAATGTATGTAAGTCAATGCAATAGATTTCTATGGGGCATATGATTTTAAACATGATAATTCTCCAACAGTTGTTTGTATCCAGTCCATTCTACTTGTCCATTATATTTTATGAATCTGATTAAATTTCCCCCGTGGCAGTTTTGGTCTAACTTTTACCTTATTTTAAGTAACCAACTTTTTTAGGAAAGAAAAAATCATTAGTTTCAACAATTCTAATACAAGGTAACAAACTTTCTGAAGCTTGGATTTAAGGTAATATGATCCGGTAACTGATAATTTTGATGGAAAGGCAATTTGTCCATAACAAAAAGTGATTTTACGCAATAAATGATACCTTTTTTCACATTTATTGCGTAAAATCACTTTTTGTTATGGACAAATTACCCCTCCATCGAAATTGTTAGTCACCAAATCATATTACCTTAAATCCAAGCTTCAGAAAGTTTGTTACCTTGTATCAGATTGTTGAAACTGATGATTTTTTCTTTCCTAAAAAAGTTGGTTACTTAAAATAAGGTAAAAGTTAGAACAAAACATTTTTCACAATTTTAGCCTCGTCACAGAAATAGTCCAACAAAATAGTTACGTGTAAGAATAAAATTGTCAACTGAAAAACGTTTGATGTGTGCAAATTGCTTCCAATCATAATTGAAAATTTTCTTTCTTAGCGTGCGTCTAAAATCAATTGTATGGTGGGTATAAGTTTAGCGTCCTTACCTCCATTCTAACCAACCTGAGTTCTTCCTCCAGTGAAGCAATAGTGGCCTAAACAGGGGGCATCTCATCACCTTTCTCATCTACACAAACTCTTCGAAGGGTGGCTTCTGCAGCAAATTGTGCCAAAAACGCTAGAAAATTAGTTTACTTCAAAGAAAAGATCGTGTTGACGATTGACCCACTAACCTTGTTTTGAACATTCATAAATAACCAATGTGTTTAGTTGCGTTTACAATGGTGAGCCGGTACCGAGTAGTACTGGGTCGGTTTCGGGTATGGCGGGTTTGACAGGATGGAGGGGCAACTTAGTAAATTAAAAATTCAATTCTACAAGTCTCAGTTCATGATTATTAAACATAAATGTCATGTGATTAAATTATGAACTTCATCTGCAATCATCCCCAATTTTTAATTTTTAACTGAGTCTTAAATCTTCCATGGTCTCCATTTAAACGAACTTTCTTTTCTTTCATCTTTTCAACTACAACACTGGTACATTTGGACCCAAAGTATAGCATATAAAAGTTCTTCCATAGTTTATTAGAAATTGGGCTTAAATCTCGGTCCTGCACAACATACACTAAAAATATCAAAATTAAACACGATCTTCATTAAAAAAATAAAGAAAAGAACAAAACTATGTCAAAAGAAATTAGTTACCACCATTGAATCCTCAATATGCATCAGCTATTCCTTTCACTACCGATTATAAGATGTTCCGATAAAACTTTCAAGAAATTGTCTAATTAGATGTTCCTTGGATATGTTAGTTCCAGCAAGCTGATACATTGATTATTTTAGAGATTTTATTGTCTAGTTTAAAAAGGATATAAGACCAACTACTTCTGAGTCAGATGTGTTTATTGCTTGCCAATGAGATTCCAAAAAATTACAACATTCATAAATGAACTCAATAATGAACAACTCCCTTATAAAACAAAGTTGAATCCATTCTTACCTTGTTAAGCTTGCCAATGAGAATCCCCCTCCTCAAAATTCTTCTTCTGGAGAAAGCAAAAGTCTCTTAAACTACAAAGAGCAACTTTTTCAAATAATAAAAAAATGACCAACTTTAATATAAAAACTACCCAAAAATCAATTAACTGGTTTTGCTGAGGGGTTAACCGGTGGAAGTTTGGTTGTTACCAGGTAACCAACTAATAGTCCATAACATCACATAAACTGATAAAACACAATAATATCATAACCTACAATAATATCCAAACCTCAAAGTACATTAAAATCAAGTTACCTGCTCAATGTCCCTTTCAACTTGCCCTCCGGTCCTACTAACATCCGAATTCATCGTCTATTCGCCACAATAAAAAAGAGTTAATGTATGAATGTGGGCTGTTTGTTTTGCCTCTTCAAGCCTGATGCTTGAGTATGCAGTGGCTATATACTCCTTCAACTCTTATCACCAAACAAAAAAGAGTTAATTACCGATAATCATTATGGTTACATGACTATACGATAAATTCTACAAAAAGGGACAAAATGAAATATACGTAAGAACAAAAGCTTCAAGATGGCACAAACGACTCTAGGAAATACTCATTAAAGTAGTCACACAAAGGTTGGAAACAGGTTTGATTGCTACGGTTGTCTAAACAATTTATGAAGTTTTATGCCTCAAAAATACACTTTATGCGACTTTCAACCGTTCAACCTTTTTCATGTAAGCTAAAACCCCTCCTCCACTCAACATACTCACTGCAAACACAATAAAATAATGATTTGAGAGTTTGATTGAATCAGTACCTATGAACAAACATGATAAATATTGAATGAAGTGAACAAAATAAACATCAATTAATCAAATTTATACCTGGTAACTTCCGAGATATGATTAATGAATAATCGATATAATTGAACTACAAAAATCAAAACACTAGATACATAAATCAACTGAAAATTGATCAATAAAAACTCTTCGATTTAGGGTAAATCCCATAACTATGATGAATACACAAGCAAAGTGTATAAATTAAAAGAACTTACCATCTTTATTGAGATCTAGGGATGATGATTTACGGTTGAAGGTAGAAGATTAGTGTGTTTATACAAGCGAAGAAGACATTTATTCCATTGATCGGCGAGATATCTTCACGTCGCCGGAGAACTAAGCCCATGCTTTTGACATTTTCGGAGGTAAAGAAGCGGTGATTCTTAGAATCGGTGCTTCAAAGACAGGTTGTGTTGCCAGAAATCGATGCTTCAGTTTTACTTGTCAAAGCGCAATTGAGAGATAGAGAGCGATGGAGGGGAATGGGGCAAAAATGTAGGTTTGAGATACATCAGGTCTACTTTAAAAAGAAGGAAGTTATGGGAATGTGGGGAGGAGACGACGTGGGAGAGATTAAATCAGAAAACCGTTCAAAACTTCCTCATTTTAGGAGAGAGAGAGAGTATAACTTCCCTGAACTGCTAGTATTACAAATTTTTATTTGAGTTTAAAGGGTCAAGATCAAAAGTTGATGAGTTTAGATGGCTAAGATTATCCTAAAAATTGGTTAGACTTAATGGGTTTAATATATAGGGTGGGGATCAAATATGAAGTTTATTTTTGTTAGGAATGATAGGAAGCAATAGGATTATGACATGTGGCAAAATTTAAAATAAAGAGAAAGGGTATTTTAGTCAATCGTATCCTTTCTTCTTCCTTCTCTACCCCAGTAACTTCAAAACCCACCATTTTCAAAACCCACCATCTTCAATCTTTTCTTCACTTACTATCTCAATAATCACTACATTATAGTGCGATTTTCGTCATCAATCAATGATGCAAACACCCGATCAACGTGTTCTTCAGATTTTTTTGAAGAAAACCCAGTTTATTTCATTCAAAATCTCGTTTTTTCCCGTGATTTTGAAGATAATCACTGGATCCGTTCGATTCGATCGCTGATAACTGTTTCTATCATTCAAATTTCGTCAATCGTTGAAGAAATCGTCTTCGATCCATGTAAGAAATCCTTTAATTTCATTTTTACGATCTGGGTTTTTGATTTAGTCATTGCGTTTTACGATCTTGGCGGGGGTTCGGGGGCAGCGCCCCTGGTAGCAGGGTCCAAGGGGTGGCAGCCCCTGGCGGGGTCCAAGGGGCAGAGCCCCTGGCTGGGGTCAAGCTGCATTCGTAGACAGTTTTATGCCATTGCGTTTTAGAACTTCATCCTGGTTTAGACAATTAACAGACAAAACTACTGTCCTGGTTCAATGCATTTTAGAGATAACACTTTCTTTGGTGTTTTTATGCCATTGCGATTTAGAACTAAGACATTTTTAAGTGTTTTCTGGCCATTACGTTTTAGAAAAACACATTTTTGAAGTGTTTTTAGTCATTGCGTTTTAGGTAAAACATATTTTTAGGTGTTTTCAGTCTATTGCGTTTTAGAGAGAACACTTTCTTTTGTTTTTTTAGGCCATTGCGTTTTAGAAAACATTTTTAAGTGTTTTCTGGTCATTGCGTTTTAAAAATAAGATATTTCTTTGTGTTTTTTTGTGCATTGCGTTTTAGGTGAAACACATTTTTATGTGTTTTCAGTCCATTGCGTTTTAGAAAACAGACATTTTTAAGTGTTTTCTGGCCATTGCGTTTTAGAAATAAGACATTTCTTTGTGTTTTTTGTGCATTGCATTTTAGGTAAAACACATTTTTATGTGTTTTCAGTCCATTACGTTTTAGAAAGTACACTTTCTTTTGTGTTTTTAGACTATTGCGTTTTAGAAATAAGACATTTATTTGTGTTTTCTGGCCATTGCGTTTTACAAATAAGACATTTATTTATGTTTTTTGTGCATTGCGTTTTAGAAAAATGTCATTTTTTAGGTTTTTTTTCCATTGCGTTTTACGCAACTGGGTTTTTTCCATTGCGTTTTACGCAACAGGGTTTTTAAAAAAAAATTCGAAAATATAGCAATAATATACTCGTTTTAAAGATAAAAAACGCTTGTTTTTTTGTGCAATTTTTATAAAAAAATAATGTCGTATGAAAGAGTTATTAACGTTTAAAATATGGGAGGGAATTGGAGGAGAGAGAAACTATTGTGGTGGAGTGACTAGAATACCCTTACACAACCCACGCGCCTTTGTTTTGATCTTCAATTTCACTAATTTAATCTTAGTCTTTGATTAAATATAATGATGGTCAAGATTATTTCCTAGTCTTTCTAGCCAAATAAACTTCCTATTATATCCTAACCCTTAATATATATATCTATACTATATAATAAAAGAAACCAATTTGGAGACACTTGTCATCATATTAGGCCCTCTCTATTATTTTAGTTTAATCTCTTCTAATTAATTATAGATAACCCTCCTATTAAATATTATTTAGTGTAATAACTTACGCATAATTATTATTTAGTTTAATCTCCTTCTTATTTATAATATTATTTATTTGAATTAATTAGAGTTAATTACTGTTTTCGTCTCTATGGTTTGTCAAAAATCACTATTTCAGTCAATTAGTTTAAAAATTGCGATTTCAGTCCCTATGGTTTCACTTTCGTAATTATTTCAGTCCACCTCGTAACTATTTCAGTCCCTGTACTTAACAAAATAATGGATTGAAATTGTTACGAAAGTGAAACCATAAGGACATAAATGGTTACGAAAGTGAAACCACAGGGACTGAAATCGCAATTTTAAACTAATAGACTGAAATAGTGATTTTTGACAAACCACAGGGACGAAAACAGTAATTAACTCAATTAATTATTACTTTTATATTTATCTATTTACTTCAAATTTAGACTTAGTTATCTAATTTGATCTTAACTATATATTTGAACGTTTTGTTTAGTTTGGTATCAAATAGATTTTACGAAACTTGAAATAAAATTAACTAATATAATTTATCATTTATATGTTTACGGAGATTTAAATAAAGGGTTACATTTATTAAGACTTCGTTAACAAATTTTGCAACAACGGAATAATCTATTTTTATCACGAAAACCAAACTTTGTATTAATATATTAAATATTTTTATTTTCATTATACAAAATTACATTTACTCGACCCATGTAATACGTGAGGATTTTTAAGATATAACTTTTTTTATTATTTGATATATAAAATTAGATTTATTCAATTCGTATAATACACGGGATTTTTTAAAGATATATATATTTTTTTATTATTTAGTACAGAAAATTACATTTATTCAAACCGTGTAATACACATATTTTTAAAGATGTAATTTTTTTATTATTTGGTATATAAAATCACATTTATTCAACCCGTGTAATAAATGAGGTTTTTTAAAGATGTATTATTTTATTATTTAGTAAAAAATATTACATTTATTCAACCCATGTAATACACGTGGTTTTAAAGATATTACTTTTTTTATTTGGTATATAAAATTACATTTATTCAACCCGTACAATATGGTTTTATAGATATAACTTTTTATTATTTAATATATAAATTATATTTATTCAACTTGTGCAATAAAGAAGCTTTTTAAAGATATATTGTTTTATTATTTAGAATATAAAATTTATTTATTCAACCCATGTAATACACGGGGTTATAACCTAGTATATATATATATTGTTTTGAAAATAATGATTTACCTTTCTAATCCAATATTATTTAATAAAAAATAACATAATTGGGAATCAAAAGCGATAATATTTATGTATCATTGACGTTAGGTACAGCTTGTCGAATTCACTAATAATTTTTTTATGTTGAAAATCTATCTATATGCTATATAATAAAACAAACCTGATTTGGAACACATGTCATCAATGAGGGTATCAATAATTTATTGATAAATTTTAAATTTAAATTAAAAAGATTTAAATATTATATTAGAATTTTATTTTGATTGTAAATCTATTGATAAGATAAATTATTCGATCTGGATTGTGTTTAACCAACCAAGCTTAACCCACTTATTTAACCTGGATTGTGTTTAACCAACCAAGCTTAACCCACTTATTTAACCGTCTTAGTTTCGTATGTTTTTTATGATTAAATTTCATCATATCGATGTTTTATAATTTCTAATATTGCTATACTTTAAGGAAATTTTCCATTGTAGTTATGATTATAATAAAACTAGGTTATAACCCCACGTATTACATAGGGTTGAATAAATGTAATTTTATATATCAAAGAAAAAAGTTATATCTTTAAAACCACGTATATTCCACGAGTTGAATAAATATAATTTATTGTAAACTCCACTTCATTCTAAATATTAGGTATGTTTTTTTACTCTTCATATGCTATGCATGTTATCTATGTCACATAGAAAACATCATGTTTTTTTAGATAAGTTTACCATGTCAAATAAGTAATATGCATATTATCTATGTCACATAGAAAACATCAAGTATTTTTAGATAAGTTAGATATATGTGTTTTAAAACAAGGTAAACTCTTAACATACATATTTTTTTCAATTGTAACTAAGATGTAGAGGTCTGTGAAATATCTTCACATTCGGAATGTCATAACTTGTTTTTTAAAATTTAGATTTACTTATGGTGTCTCATGTCTTTATTTTTATTTTTTTCACTTATATATATGTTTCATTGGTTCAATTGTAGATGTAAAGTATTAAACTATACATAGTATTTTCTCAACTATAGTTATTTTTTGTCTATTCATTTACATTACTTTTATCTGTCTACAAGTCCCTTTTCAGAACTTTCAAATGGTATGGGACATATTACATTATCAATAGTTTTTATTGGTTTCCTTACTAATTGTGATAAAAGTAATAATTTCGTACAATTCATATTGGTTTATAGCTTTGTATACGAGCATACCTTATATTAATGTTAATGATAGCGAAAGTGAGGAAACTATATTTGGATGGCAAAAAATATAATATTATGCCAACACTAACCCGTCAGAATAATCTATTATCAGATAAAATCAGACACGTTACCGTTGAACAAGAAAATGTCACAATAAATATTAGTAGTGGTACAAAATTTTAAGTTCCTATGACAAATCTTAAAACAAATAACAGATCATATTATTATGAATGGCTATACAAACTTCAATATTTATTTCGTATTTGGTCTGCATATTACTCTATATCATATATACTTAGATCATATTATGAACATATTTTTTTTATTTCACATTATAATTATGATTCACCCCGTGTATTACACGGGGCAATAACCTAGTATATATATATATATATATATAGGGGTGGGCTCTATAAGAAACCCCATTTTTTTAAGAAACCTTGGAAACCCTAGATTCACCCTTGATTTGGTTTCACTTTAATAGATCAATGGCTCTCCTTTTTTGGTGTATATATTAGATTTAAATTAATGCATAAAGGGCATTTTGGGTAGTAAAAAAGACTTTTTGAGCATTGGAAATCAAAAACCCATCTGCCATGTTTTACTGTCAAATCAAATAAGAGATTTCAAAATCATATCCCTCTTTCTCTCCCCCACTCTCTACTCACAATTATCAAATCTCTTTCCTCCCCCACTCCACAAACGTGAAGAAGAACAAGAAGAAGATGTTCTCATTTCAGAATTAAAATATCTACCTTCAAGATTTCAAGAAATACTAATCCCAGATTCAGTTGCAGAAGACGATGGTGGTTGCAGATCTGGTGGTTGGTGGAAGGTGGTGACTGGTTCATTCTGGGGTGTTGGTGGTTGATAGCGGCGACAGTGGGTGGTTGTAGAAGGTGGTGGAGGGTGGGTGGTTGGTGGCGCCGGAGTTCGGAACGTCGTCGGAGTCAAGATCTAGTAATCGTTAATGTTCTCTCTCTCTCTCCTCTCCTCTGTCTTCAATCAAGATCTAGTAATGGTTAATGTTCATGTATTTTAAATAAATCGAAAACTTTAGGATGAGATTTTGAACGAGATTTTTTGTTGGTTTGGTTGCTTGTTTGGGGATTTTGATCTTAACAATAATTGTTTTTTTTTTGTTGGTTTGGTTGATGGTTTGGGCTTTTAATCTGAACAGTAAGTGTTTTTTTTTTTGTTGGGTTGTTTGATTTACAGAAACAGACCCATAACATGTGTTAAGCACCTGTTAGAATGATATATAACGTGTGTTGATTTACAGAAACAAATCCATAAAGATATTCAATTGACAAGCTGGATGGATGTAGGCGAAGTTAATGCGGGGACATTGAATAAGTCAACTCTTTTGGGAAAGAAGTTTTCGTTCGTTTATAACATGTGTTAGTGGTTCATGCTGTAACAGATCCATAAAGAAGTTTTCATGCCGTAACAAGTTTTCGTTCGTTTCTAACATGTTTTGCACATTTTGGAATGTATAACATGTGTTAAGCCTCTGTTATAATCTTTTTGTAACCTGACATATATTCATGTATAAGCTAGTGGTTTACAAAACACCATGATGTGTATATACTGATCTAACATGTGTTACAATGTGTCTGTTCGGAACATGTAATTGATTAACATGTGACAAGGGTGAAAACAATCGACGGGGGCGATGAGTTTAATGGTGAGCTTAGTTTTCATGTGTTAGTGGTTCATGCTGTAACAGAAACAGACCCATAACATGTGTTAAGCACCTGTTAGAATGATATATAATGTGTGTTGATTTACAGAAACAAATCCATAAAGATATTCAATTGACAAGCTTGATGGATGTATGCGAAGTTAATGCGTGTTCTAGTAATGGTTAATGTTCATGTATTTTAAATAAATCCAAAACTTTAGGATGAGATTTTGAACGGGTTTTTTGTTGGTTTGGTTGCTTGTTTGGGGCTTTTGATCTTAACAATAATTTTTTTTTGTTGGGTTGCTTGATTTACAGAGACAGACCCATAACATGTGTTAAGCACCTGTTAGAATGATATATAACGTGTGTTGATTTACAGAAACAGATCCATGAAAGATATTGAATTGACAAGCTGGATGGATGTAGGCGACGTTAATGCGGGGACATTGAATAAGTCACATCCTTTGGGAAAGAAGTCTTCGTTCATTTATAACATTTGTTGGTGGTTCATGCTGTAACAGAACACCATGATGTAACGTGTAATATGAAACGAGCCATTTATGGTAACACATGTACCAGTAATTTTGGAATATATAATATGAAACAGGTCTTTTGTTTTGCACATTTTGGAATGTATAACATGTGTTAAGCCTCTGTTATAATCTTTTTGTAACCTGACATGTATTCATGTATAAGCTAGTGGTTTACAAAACACCATGATGTGTATATACTGATCTAACATGTGTTACAATGTGTCTGTTCGGAACATGTAATTGCTTAACATGTGACAAGGGTGAAAACAGTCGACGGGGGCGATGAGTTTAATGGGGAGCTTAGTTAATATCGTAATCTTGTTGTAACCCCACTTGTATACATATGATAACATGTAAGCATCCATTATAACCCGACTTGTATTCATGTATATGAAAGTGGTTTGCAAAACACCATGATGTGCATATACTGATCGTAACACGTGAACAAGTTAATATGGAACATACAAGTTAATATCATAACACCGTATACCTGGGATAAAATGTGTTAAGCCTCTGTTATAATCTTGGTTTAACCTAACATGGTGTCATGTATAAGCTAGTGGTTTCCAAAACACCATGATGTGTATATACATACTGTAACATGTGTTAAAGTGACTGAAAATGTATAACGTGTGTTAAGCATCTACTATAACGTGTGTTAAGACTTCCATAATGGATGAATAAACTCCAATAGTAACTTAACAACAACAGAGTAAACCTGATATAACGTGTGTTAAGCCTCTATTATAACATGTGTTAAGACTTCCAGAATGGATGCATAAACTTCAATAGTAACTGTAACAGTAGAGGTACAAATACGGGCGCCTCCACCATTATAATCTTGTTGTAACCCGACTTGTATTCATGTATATGAAAGTGGTTTGCAAAACACTATGATGTGCATATACTGATAGTAAACACGTGTACAAGTTAATATGGAACATACAAGTTAATATCGTAACTTCGTATACCTGGGATAAAATGTGTTAACCCTCTGTTATAATCTTGGTTTAACCTAACATGGTGTCATGTATAAGCTATTGGTTTCCAAAACACCATGATGTGTATATACATACTGTAACATGTGTTAAGCGACTGAAATGTATAACGTGTGTTAAGCATCTATTATAACGTGTGTAAAGACTTCCATAATGGATGAATAAACTCCAATAGTAACTTAACAACAACAGAGTAAACCTGATATAACGTGTGTTAAGCCTCTATTATAACATGCGTTAAGACTTCCAGAATGGATGCATAAACTTCAATAGTAACTGTAACAGTAGAGGTACAAATACGGGCGCCTCCAACAGAAAATGTGTTAAGTCTAGACCGTTTTAACATCGTGTACTAGAGAAAACAAGAAGAGTCTCACATTACATATTACTAGTAAACAAAAATACATAGCACTAACACGTGTTACGTTGTACATGGGTTTCATGTCACATGTAACACATGCATGTCCTGAAGTTCAAACTATAACACGTGTTAGTTGTGTTGTGCTGTAACATAAACATGGTCATGATCCTTAAGCATCTGATCCACGTTTGACGAAACCAACGGTCCCGAGAATTGGATCTTCTTTCCCTTGTATCCATCACCATCCTAATAACAAAAAAATAAGATAACCGTTAAGTCGTTAACCAGACATAACTATTAACACATTCATAGCCAGAAAATCTTTTTCTCAAACAACATCACAACTTTTTAGCTAAATTGCAATCTTTTTCTCAAATCTGTTTGTTGCCATTAATGTCTTGGGTGATAAGGATATCACTTCTGCTTCTGGATCTACAATTTTTACAATTTATTTTTAAGTTTATTAAAGACAGAAACTGTCTCAATTGTCATTTCATAATCACATAATTTATTATTACTTTTTTTTATAAATATGTTTTTGATTTAAGAGTTACATAGTACAAATATCCACCGGCAAAACCCATGAAAAAAGATTAAAGATTTAACCATTTTCAACCTGGGGTCAACTGCTAGTACATTCATGGTAGACTTTCTTTGAAAAAACATATTTTTCATTTAGAAATAATGAAAAATTGAAAACCCACCATTTTTTCGTCTTTTTTTTTTTTTTTTTTGAAAATTGTGAAAAAACCAAGAAACAAGATTAAATATTTCAGAGATTTAAACCTGGGTTGCCTGGAACACTTCTTTTTTTTTCTTGATTAGTGGTTGACTTTGACTTGGATGAGGATGAGCAAAGTAATTTTGATGATTTGGATTATAATTGCTTCCATTTTCTTGACCTATATTCTCAGAGCAAGAATTAACAGTAGTTGCATGAAGATCAGATGCAGAACTCAAATCATCTTCCAGAATCACATCGAAGGTTGGTGGATTTGTCTCCATGGACATTAATGGAGAAAAGAGTGATATGCAAGTGAAGATGAGGAGATATGAGGGACGAGATGTATATAATTTGGATTTTAAAAATGAAATAATCTATAAATGGGGGGTATGGATGTGAGGTGATAGGCATTAATGGTAATGTCAAATCAAATGGGGAAGAGTTCTAGAGGTGGGTGGATAGATGTACCAAATTACTAATATACCCTTAGCTGCCATAAGCTTAATCAATTGACTTGGATGATGTGGATAAATATTGGCCACATATTGAGTTTGCAAAGTTTTCTAAAAATATGGGGTTTCTTATATAGCATTGTCCTATATATATATATATATATATAGGGAGCTGCTAGAATGAGAACCACCCCGAGTTATGAGAACCGCGAGAACCACACCATCCGGGGCGCCGTTGACCAAATTTTTTTTTACAACTAGATGTGTATATTGTAAACACATTCGTAAAAAAAAAAATTAAAAAAAGGCCGAGGGGGTAGTTTTTTACACCCTAAGTTTGGTGTTTTTATTTTTTTTTTTGTTTTTTTTTACACCAAACTTGTGGTGTAAAAAACTACCCCCTCGGCCTTTTTTTAAAATTTTATTTTTACGAATGTGTTTACAATATACACATCTAGTTGTAAAAAAAAAATTTGGTCAACGGCGCCCCGGATGGTGTGGTTCTCGCGGTTCTCATAACTCGGGGTGGTTCTCATTCTAGCGGTCCCCTATATATATATATATATATATAATTACAAGACAAAATTTTAAGTTCATTTTCCTAATTTCCTTCATATAACTACGTGACAAATATACCAACACTTTTATCTTTAAATATAACTTTTAAAGTGAAAATGTCACATCTTAAAATGCAACATCAACCCTTTAAAATATTGGTTATGACTAAAAGATTAATTAAACTAATTGTTGAAAAAGAAAACCGCACAACTTTCGGAAAAAGAAAAATGAAAGAAAAACATGGGTACGTGTAATTTACACCGTCCTTTAAATTTGTGTGGAGGGAACTATAAAGAAACAAACTTAGGTGACAAAAGCAAAAACCGACCTGCCATATAAACTGTGCTTATTCGACCTCAGAATATATTTTATAATAATTTAAAATTTATAAACGGTCGTGGACGGTTAGTTTTATAGAATTATAAATCATATCAAAGGTGACAACAATGGCCAACGAGGCAACAAGTAAAAGACTGTGTATTAATAATTTATAATTAGCGAGTGAGTATTTACAGTTTAAAAGAAAATATTTTCATACATAATGTTGCAAAATTCTTTAAGAAGTTGGAAACTATCAATAGTCATGTTACAAATGTTATAAATGTACTTAATATCATACTTTCAAGCATGTTTTTGGACAAGTTAATAGCGGAAGTCTTTACCACTACACCACTTCCTTTATTTGTGTTACAATTTGTTTCCAAACACATATATAGCATCGTTACATTTGAGGTAAACAAAAAAAAAGGGTAAATTACACTTTTCGTCCTTTATGTTTGTATCAGATTGCAATGGATGACCTTTAACTTCAATAATTACAGTCACAGTCCTTTATTTGTAAAACATATTACACTCTACGTCCTTTAACCCTAACCAGGTTAAAATTTTCAGTTAACTATGACATGTGCATTGCACGTGAGGGTAGATTGGTAATTTTACTCACTTATTTATCTAAAATAAATTGAAACAATAACAAATCAGATTAAAAAAAATACAATAAAACATAAACCCATGTCTCTATCAATCCAAAACCACCTCCACTCCCACTGCCACCAACCGACCACCGCCACCAGAACTGTAAACCAACTCACAAGCAACCGCCTCAATAAACACTCAAACATTAACTTTTCCAAGAAGAAATTCATTTCTCCGACGAGTTTCTGTTCTGTTAATCAAAAAATGGCGACTGAGCAATCTGTATTAGCAATAATAACAGCTTCAAGACATCAATCTGGATTAGCAATAATAAGAGCTTCAAGATCCAATTTCAACAACTCAGCTGACAAAATTGCGTTTGTCATTCACTCAATCTTCCTCGCATCTGGTTTCAATCTCAACGCCACCGGTCCTCCGGCGTTCACCGACGACGCACTCACCGCCCCTTTTAACGGTACCCTTTCTCTCCCAATATTCCTTCATGTTTTTTTCTAGTAACCAGCATTACCTGAATCCTTTCGTCGGCGGCTAGATCTGAAGTAGTTGGCTCAGATCTAAAAAGATGCATCTTTGTATCTCTCTCCTGCTCTCTCTCCCTCACGGCTCTAACCCGATGTTACAGATCTGGGATTGTCGTGGTGTTGGAAGCGTGTAGTGGCGGCGATGGTGATGATGATTCCGTTAATGATGACGTAGAGATACAGAGGTTTCAGCCAGGTGGCAACGGCGGACAAGATGGCCGGAAGGCCGGTGGATATTAACGATGGATAGAGACATGGGTTTATGGCCAGAAGGCCGGTGGTATTGAGTATTGACCGAATGATTGTAAAATGAAATGGTTTTTTTTTTCTGAGAATTTAAGAACAATGTGTGTGTTTGGTAGAATTATTGCTGCAGATATTTATTTTGGTAAATTACACCTTTTGAGTGGACTGCTGCTAAATTTTGAAGCATTGAAATGTTGGCGGTGGGGAAGTGGCAGGGATTAGTGGCTGGATTTGGTGGTTGGTAAGTTGGTTGGAGAGGAAGGAGAGACTGAGAGAGTAAGGGTGAACGGGGGAGTCTCCTCTCTTACGCACGGCCAATCAGGACGCGCCACGTCAACTCCCCTCTTAACTCCCCTTGTTTTTTTATTCAAAAAAAAAAAAAAAATGTTTTGATTGGTTGAAAAAAGGTTGGCCCACCATCTCTCTCACATATTCAATCGGTAACCTCTCACCGATTCCCCCCTAAGAGGTGACTCCCCTCGTTGATGGCGGCGGTGTTCCCGCTAGGTGACTTGGGTCACCGAATGGGGTTACCGAGAGTGCCCCGTTCACCCTAAGAGAGCTAGTTGAGATAGATAGATAGATAGATAGATAGATAGATACATAAATGCCCTCACATGATCTGACTAACATAAAATTTTAACTTGGTTAGTGCAAAAGGACGAAATGTGTAATGGGTTTTGCAAATAAAGGATTGCGACTGTAATTACTAAAGTTAAAGGCTATTCATTGCAATCTGATACAAACATAAAGGACGAAAATTGTAATTTACCAAAAAAAAATATTCAACTTTAGTGGAGGCAGCCACCCCCTTCTACCAATAACAAAGTGTCGGACAAGTGTCTGACACTATTCTCACTCATAGAGTCATATACCCTTTAAAGTTATATATAGTATAATAAACAAATAAAACCTTGTTTCAACCAATATTCGACGTAGAAGAAAAAAAAACGTTAAAATACCAATTACTAGTAGAATTAGTCAAGCGTTAGCCCTACAAAGTGGGACGTTGGATCTGAGCTTTTTAGTTTCATTATCTACTGACATTTTTATCATGGATGTCAAAATTCTATAACAAAAAACTTGGACCTGTTTATTGATAACTGAACTTAAACATGTGAAAAAATTGTATGTTTAGTCGATATGTATGTCTATATTATACTTTTGCTTCATAACTTTAAGAATATATGAGTTTAATCCAATCGTTAACCAAAAGAGGTGTTTGTTTGCATCCTTTGCAAGGCGATTAGGGTGGTGTTCACGTGAGGAATTTTTATCACTGGTAGCTTTGGTAAAAGTGGGGCGGGTCCACTGCAAGGGGTAGGGATGGCAATGGGTCGGGTTTGGGACGGGTTTAGGTAATCCCAAACCCAAACCCGATTAGATAAGCTTGTCCCAAACCCGTCCCAAAACCCGTCAGGTTTCTAGCGGGTAAATACCCATCGGGTATCGGGTATACCCGCGGGTTTCGGGTAAACCCGTTAATTTATAAAGATTACTCGTTGGGTATACTCATCTCAAAACCCATTGTGTATCTATCCGGTAACTACTAACCGGTTACATTTTGTATTGTTATAATAAAAATATATATCAAATAACTACAATGTATACGGAATAGAATACCTATATGTGTAAAAAATGGATGTATCATATATATACATATTAATAATATAAAAGAAATTATATCGGGTAAACAATCGGGTAAACGGGTACACTTTATCGGGTAATTGGGTCGGGTAAACAGGTATATCACTAAATCCCAAACCCGTCTCAAACCCGCGAAAAAAATAAAAACTATTCCCAAACCCGTCCCAAACCCGATTAACCGACCCCAAACTCGTCCCAAATGTGTCGGGTTTACCCATCGGGTTCGGGTTTGATTGCCATCCCTAGCAAGGGGGCGACGGTCACGAAAAAAAAGTGTGTGTGTGGGGGTGGGGGGGGGGGGGGGGGGTTGGATGGGTTTTTTTTATTGTAATGGAAAAATTGCAATTTTCTAAAATTGATAAAATAAAAAATTGCGAGACATCTATCACTTGAACCCCTCCAATCCTTAAGCCCAACCAATCACCTATTGTCACCTCATTCCAACCATTTTTCATCAAGAATTACACAGGCCACCAATCACGTTAACCTCTTTTATCTTTGCAATTATATTATATTATATTATATTATATTATATTATATTATATTATATTATATTATATTATATTTATTTTATATTAAAATTATAAGCTAATAAATAGTAATTTTAATATTATAATAATATATAGTTTTTTAATACTTTTATTATTTTTTTACTTTTTAACTTTAATCATTTACCGGTATCGAGCCAGCACTCATATCAAAAATACTGGTACGGTCCTGTTTGGTATCGGTACATGAAGGTAAAAACCGACACTAATACAGAAAACACCAAAAGTTGATGCCGAATTGCTATTCGAAATCTTTTGGTTCGAGAAATTCAGTGCTGCTATCCGGTACCATTTGCTCATCCCTGATCACGGGTACCGTACGAACAACAACGGTATCGTACAACTTTTTTTGTTGATTTTCTTCAACTTTTATTTTTTTTTTTAGTTTCAGGGTAGGGATGAGCTCAGTGCCAACCGATACCGAAAATACCGGTTAGGGTACCGGTATATGAAGGTAAAAAAACGGTAGTGAACCGGTACCAGGAACGCCAAAAGTCGGTACCGAATTGGTACTTAAAATCTTTTTGTTAAGCAAATTTGGTACCGGTACCCAGAACCATTTGCTCATCTCTGACCACGGGTTTCATACGAATAACATCGTTACCATACAACTTTCTTTTTTTGTTGATTTTTTTCGGTTATCTTTTAGTGTTTTTTTTCTACATTTTCTTTTTATTCTTGTCAGCAGTTCTGTTCGCAACACGCTCTTAGTGATTTCAAAACACATGTAAACACAGATTAAATAACAAAAGAAATTCACCGCAACGCGGCGAACGTCTTTAAACCTAGTTATATTTAAATACAAAATCAAATAAATATATTTAAATATAAAATCAAATAAATTACGAACATCAACCATTGCAACGACCATCTTCACTTCACCACGAGTTGGTTCACCAACCCGATATCGAACCCTTCCCGCATGATAAAGGGGGTTCGGCAGTGTCCCTGTGAAATCCGTCTAACCCGTGTTGTGAACCAACGAACGGCCGAACGCCCCTTCCACCTTTATGTTGTGTTTCCAAATCTACCTCATAGAGAGAGGTAAAAGAAAAGTTGAAGGAAAGTGAAAATTAGTTGTGTTTCAGATTTTTTTTATTGGAAGGAAGTTAAGAAAAATGGAGAGAAAATGAAAGAATGTTAATTCTTATTTTCTTCTATACAAATTGGAAAGAGATGAAAGTGATTAAAAATTTAATATCTAACCTTCTTAAATTACCCTCAACCTATTATTATACTAATAAATAACCTTTAACAACATAATTGTAAAATTGTAACTCATTTTCTTCTGAGAAAAATGCCCGGATAGTCCCTGTGATTTCTCAAATTTTTACCTTTAGTCCCTAACTTTCTAAAATTACACCTATAGTCCCCAAGTTTCTGAATTTCGTTCTCGGATAGTCCATGGCATGGATGGGGGTTAGTTTTTGTTGTTAGGTGAGTGTGAAATGACAAAAATACCCTTACTGTAAAATTAACTAAAAAGCTAAAAGAAATATAATTAATATTTTACAGTTTATGTGGGACCCACCACCCACCCTACCCTTTATCTTCCCCACTCCACACCACCACCACCACCACCTTCAACCACCACCACTATCTACCCCCTTAATCGTAACCACAACTGCCACGACTTCATCAATCTCCTGCACCTTCTCACCAACATCAAACCCTAGCTTCCACTCATTAAACTCCACTAAAAGAAGCCAGCTCTGTCAAATATAAGTTTCATTTTAAAACCAATTTCACACTTGCTCTGTTCCTAAAAGAAACTCAGCTCACAATCTTGTAATAATTTAAAGACATGAACACTTTTCTACATCATTATTGGATACAAAATGACTCTTTCATCCTTTCAAAAATATATAATTAAGTAAATCTGATGGTTGTAAAAGTAGTTGGTTCTGTAAAATTACTGATTTAATACACACAATGTTGGGACTTGGGTGCTATTGCTTCCATTCTAGGTTCACCGGTACGACGCAAGAAACACTAATAGATGTCGAACATTAAAAAGAAAGCAGGAAGAGAAACATTTAACCGACGAAAACGAACCTCTATAATCAATTCCAGAGTTCAATTTGACAACAACAGGTCTGCCACGAATGGATTTTAGAAAATCGCCAGGGGTTTTGGCTATTGATGAGCCTTCATCAATCTACTGCCGGAGAAAATGCCACAACTTCATCAATCTACTGTCGGAGCTACCACTTTCGGCGATGCTACTGCCGGATTCTTGTTTCACCTTAAAATACTAACGTCGCCCTCTGCAACTCCCCATCGAACCAGTCAAGTAACGCCGCCCTCTGCAACTCCCCGTCGATGCCAGTCAGATTACCCCGTTACGATTTTGTTTTTCGGTGGTATAATGGTGGTACTTGGTCGGCTTTTCGGTGGTTCAATGGTGGTTGGGTTTTCCGGTGGTTCGATGGTGGTGAAAGGCGGTGGTGCTTGGTCGTTGATGGTGGACCAAAGTGTTTGGATGGTGGTTTTATCTTCAGAGGGTGTTCGTTGATGGTAGTGCAGAAACAAAGAATGAGAGAAAGGTGAGGGTAGGGTGAGGTTGTTATTTGTTTTATTACAAGTGGGTCCCACAAATATGTTTTTCTTAATACTTAAGTAATTTATTTTGTTTTATATTAAGGGTAATTTAGTAATTTCACACCCACTTAACTGAGAAAACTAACTATCATCCGTACCAGGGACTATCCGAGAACGAAATTGCAAAAGTTGAGAACTATAGCTGTAATTTTAAAAAGTTAGGGACTAAAGGTGAAAAATGAGCAAACCACAGGGACTATCCGGGCACCTTTCTCTTTTCTTCCCCTCAACCATAAACACAATTTCCTTTTATCTCATTGGAACTCTGATTTTTGACACACAAAGTTAAATTATTTATTTCTCTTCTATGGCTTTCTTTTGTCTCATTCATTCTCTTTATCTTTTTTTTTCTTTCATTTATTAAGCTAGAAAATATCAGTTAGACCATGTGTAGTGATTAATATCCTATTTTTTGATGTTTTACGCCATGTAGCAGCTCAGTCAACAATGTAGCATTATCAGGCGTTTTCTAAAATGGCTGTAATGGGGTTGTGAGCATTATATTTATAATAAAATTAAATAAAAAAAATTTAATAATCTCATTGGACAATGAAAAAGAAAATAAAGCTGATTGGCCAACAACTTGCCCCAAAATCGTGATTTAAACACCCCAAAACAAAAAAAAATCACCAATCACGCCTAGGGGGCGGCATGGGGGCTTGATCGGGTGTGTTTGAGGGTTTTTTTTTGAAAAAAAAACACGGGCGGTCTTAGTGCCAAAAAGATTACATATGTGTTAGTTTAAATGAAAAGTAAGGACACACTAAATAATTCATAAAACCTACATATATTGAAAATAGAAGATCATAAGGAAGGACAATCCTTGATACTAGAATATTTAATGAATCAAAAAATTGGTTGAATCTCAACAATGTACGGTAATTGAATGAGTAAGGGAATGTATATGCTTTTGAATAAAGACTCCATTTGTTTAATTAGGGTGAGCGGGGCACCAGCGGGGAGTGGCCGCGGTGACCCAATTCCCCCAGCGGGAACACCGCCGCCATCCCTGCGGTGACCCAATTCGGGGAGGGTGGTCGGGGGGAGTTCACCGAAGAAGGGGAGGGTTGTTGGTGGGGCCAGCGAGTGGCGAATCCAGGAAATATTTTTAGGGGGTTCCTTTTGTTAGATTCTCACTAATTCTCACTATTTTTTTCCAAATCATACAAGGTTTACCCTAAAATTTTCCATTTTTTCCAAACGAAGGGGGTTCCCGGGAACCCAGGAACCCCCCCTGGATCCGCCCATGGGCCAGCCTCATTTTCAACCAATCAAATCATTTCTTTTTTTTTTTTGAATAAAAAAACAAGGGGAGTTAAGAGGGGAGTGGCGCCATCAAATTGAGGGTGTTAGGGGAGTTTAAGAGGGGAGTTGACGTGACATAACCTGATTGGGTGTGCGTAAGAGAGGAGTGCCCCGAGTATCCTAAGATTTGACTTAATCTGGATTTCTTGTTGAATCAAATACTAATCTGAATTCTGGATTAATAGTCTAATACTAGGTTTAACGTGTTAACCAATTATGTTATCAACCTGCTTTAAAGAAATGTATATTCTTAACCCATGACGCAACAAACTTTAAGTTGCATATTTCAATATATTTTTCCGGAAAAAAAATTGTTTTTAATTCATCGTTATGGGCTATATGATAGAAATCGAACAACTCAATCTCGTTAAGTAACCTTCTAAAATGGTTCAAGTAAACCGGAATATCGGATATATTTTGGTTTTTCTTAGGCCATGTTTGGCTTTGCTTTTTTAAATAATTTATGACTTTTTGGAAACGTTAATAAGTTACAATGAAGTGACTTATTGACTTTTCCCCTCACATAGTAATTTCATGTCAAACACTTTAACTGTTAAAAAAATCAATAAGTTAATAAATCACTAGAATAAACACTCCCTTAATAGTTCTCTTGGAATTCATCACACTCATAACAAATGATTCAATTGTCTCGAAATAATATCCGGTCCACCAATAATATAACCCTTATCCATTGGGTATTTAGGCAAAATCAAACAGAAAGCTCAAGAGAGCATATTCTATAAGCTAAAATCATAGTCGCGCGCTCCCTAGTAGGTTATGGGATGTGGGGGAAGCTTGAGACATTATTTGCTTCTCTTCTAAAAAGTCAAAACCATGAACCCCCCCCCCCCCCCTATTTAGGCTATAGGACGTGAGAGACATGGATTAAGACATTATTTGACACATAGGACTATTAATCAAATGGTACGCCACTGCCCTCCTTGATTGATGGTGGTTCTCGTGGATTGAACCAATAAACATTGATTAATATTTTTGTTTACCTATTTGAAATATGTTCTACTCTTAACTACTTTAATTTAATAAAATAAATAAATCATTTACATTATATTAATTTATATTTAGCGTACATCTTTTGTTAATTTCAGGATAAATAATTTTGAAATCTAATAAATATTTTAAAATATTATATTATCTCCTATACGAATTGTTTAAATTTATATTAATTTTATTTTTATAATAATCTTTTAATTGATATTAAACTGATCCTCATAGATCTATGTGATCCTTGTTAGGACCGGTTTGACTCCGAACGATTGCGAACCGACTCGTACGACGTGCGGAATCCGTGCACGAGCAAGACCGAAACACACGAGATGTACAATAAACGTGATTCTATTCAAAGATCTGAAATCGTTACAGGAACCGTGAATCACCTAGACACTTTCTCTCTCTAGAACTAGAGCTCTCAAATGTAGCAAATGAGCAAAAGTGTCAAAAGTCTTCCCCCAAAGTTCCTAATTCTAACCCTACCTCATCTATTTATAGGCCAAGGCTTATAAGAGCTTTCCTCTTATTTACCATATTGCCACCTTGCCTTTTCTATCTAATATTACAATGTAAAGCCTAGAATTTAACATTTTCTGCTACGGTTTGAGATGACGGAGGCGATAGACATAAATGCACTAACAGACTCCCCCTTGGATATTGCCGCAGTCAATCTCAAACATATGGTCAGACTCGTAGCTTCTTTTCTTTCTCTCTCTTTAGCTCGAACAGAATCCCCGTGGATCTGTCTTCAGCTTCACTTCCTTCCTTTCGGTAGACTCTTCAGGCTCCCCCTTTCGTCAAGCTTCCGTGCTTTTGGGATCGACACCTGGCTTTCCGGTTACAAGCTCTTCCGGGAAAGAATCCTGGCTCCTATGCACGCTTCCCTTTGCGTTGAGCTCGTCTTCAGACTCCCCCTTAGACACTGCTGTCGAGATCGTAGTCTGGTACAATATCTGCAACACTCATACGTTTATAAGTATAACATTTTTAGATTTCCAGGTATCGTAACCTGGCTCTATCAAACTTTCTAAATCAAGATCCTGGGACTAAGATATAATAATATGAAATATATCCAGGATTACTTGATACACTCCCCCTATCAATAATCTTCAAAGATTTGGCAGTTTCAACGACCGGATCGGAAACTGTCTCTATTACAGATTTTAACAATCTAAGCATCCAAATCCCTCACAGTTAATCATCCAAGTCCAAATTAATGACCTTGGAGATATCACAAACTGTTTTTGATTTTTGATTTAAAAACTTCAAGTTTCAAATTAATGAACTTGTTTTATTTTCAGAAACACAATAAGCATACTCAGATTTTGAAACTCAGCACTCAGACATCGGTTGTCGAAAATAAAGCAGAAATCAAAATCTTTTTGAATTTTTCTGAAAATAAAAAGCAGTAAAGAAATATGTACAAACATATTTACAGACAATATTTTTGTTTGAGTTCGCGTTAGAGGATCATATCAGTTTTTGACAAGTCACAAGTACCATTGAGCTTAGTTACACATTAAGAATTAAACAATTCACTTAGATTGTCGATATACTGATCCACTTAAATTTTCATACAAAGTTCAACTGATTCAGGATATGAATTAGGTGTTTTAAGAACTTGACTCATTCATGTGTCCCACCTCTTGAATATACTCCTGTATCCAGAATCCCAATAATCAGTCTTACAGGTGAGTATACTACAATGATATCTGTACATAAATTAGGTATGCGAGGGCCGAGGGATCTCAGGTCGATACTTCCGTATACGCAGAGAGATATCAGCTTCGACTTTACGGAATGTCCCCTTTAGAGGATCTTTTAGCTACAACAGCAGCGACTATCAATTTTATTGTTTCATCAGCATGCTGAGGGTTTATGCTATGTTTCAAGCATTTGCAGAAAGTATTATCCAAGGACTAGGTCAGAACTACCATTCAGCAGAAGTCCCGGAATAATACCCCAGACATCATTGAGTATAAAGACCTAGTATATCAGATTATGAGACCTTTCAAACAAGATTTCAGGGGTTACCTATATATCCAAGTAGTGTTCCCCATGAAATAAGCAAGTTTGAATTTATGTTTATATCCCGAAAAAGTTTACTAAGTGTATAAAAATCTACCGACACATCCACGGTGAGATCGTTTAACACATTTAATCATTACATTTCTTTAGCATACTGTGACAGTCCACTGATGTACTATCATTTCCTCTTTTTACACAAAAACTCAATTTTTTGTTTTATCATGTTTTTGGCTTTTTCAAATTTTCTAATGTTTTTGGATTTTCTGACAATATTACTCCCCCTAAAATTCAAAACCATTTAAAGAAAATTTGACAACCCGATGTAAATAGCTTTGTCTCGCCATCCATTTTCTGCTTAAAGTGCTCTGATTTGCAGAAAATATAACGTACCCCCATGATTTACAACCCATTGATTTTCGACAGTTTGAAAACCGTTTTTCAATCTTGTGAAAGTAATCATGTTTGTTCAGCCGTGAGGGTTTCGGCGTATTCAATTAGAACTCCCCCTTACAACAAACTATTTTCCCATAATGATTTCAAAACACTTAAGTTTGTTTTAATCAGAATGGTTTTTCCGGAAAAATTAGTTTGTTTACCCATCACTTGTGGTTTCGGGGTCATCTCATCACCTTGTTCTCTTTTAACCTTTTTGAAAATTTAACATTATTAGGTCAAACACCACTATCACTTGTAGAAAATCAAGTACAACTTAATGTCCTTGATTAACCACTTGTAAGACGAAATATCACAGTTACCATCCTGTGAATTTCTCAAGAATGATGCCGATACCTGCTTCACACTTACCAACCTGGAAGCTCCGGCAAGTCAGGAATTCAACCAACAGATTTATGTACCCAAGCCTGACCAGTCTTGGGTGTGTGTTGAACATTTCTCTTTTCTTCATAAAATTCTTTTGCCCCTTTTACCTTTCCATCAGCCATCTTGCTAAAAATATGTTTAACATTGCTATTAAACATTTTTCCAGCATCAACACCTTTTGATTTTAGGTTTGCGGCTCGTAATGGTGGAAAGTTCTCATCATTCATTAAAGGAACTGTCTCTTCCTTTTTTACCTCAACTTGTGGCTCCTCTGATTTTGTGGAATCAGATTCATTTCCCGAACTTGGCTTGTCTGACTTGGATGAGCCAGATTCATCGCCAATAACTTTCTTTTTCTTCTTGTTTGTCCTCAGATTTGCATCTGAAGAATTCGATTTGCTTGGCTTTGCAGTCGAGTGAATCGATTCATCAGTACTTTTATTCGAACCAACCGGTGAACCCGAAGACAAAATCTTCTCCAAATATTCTCTCGCCTTCTTCCTCTTTTTCCTCAGTCTGTCTCTCTGTCCCTGTGAAAGCTTTACTTTCTTATCTTCCACTTTCTGTTCTTTGGGCTTGACAGTGACTGGTTTCTTTACCGTTCTCTGAGATTCAACCCTCGATCTTCCCATCGATCTCCTTGGGCAATCTCTAGCAATGTGACCTTTAATATTGCATTCAAAACATCTTCTCGTTTCAAATCTCCAACTTTGGCAATTAACAGCAATGTGTCCTCTCACACCACAGGTGTAGCACACTCTGTTATCGTACCATCCACTTCTGTCAGTCCAAACCTTCAGATCATAACATTGTTTGGCTTGGTGATAATCATTTCTCCTCTTTAATGCTGGATTTGTCTTTTGAGCACTGTGGTCAAACCTGCACCACTTATTACCATCATTTTGTGAATTTTCATTTACAAATTTTTGTGATTTTTTGTAATGATTGGATAACTTAGCTGATGAGCTTTTATTTTCATTTTTAGAATTTTTCAAAATTTTATCTTTTTGTTTCTGTTCTGCCTTCTTCTTAACAGGTTTTTGCTTTGAGCATTCACCTATTTCAGTAGATTGCAACACAGTATTTTGAAAATTTTCTTGTAAATCTAAAAATATTTTTCTTTTGTTTTCCTTTTCTTTTTCATCATCAGCTTTGTCATCACAATCTTCAATTTTAACTTTGTCAAAATTTGTGACTTTGTCACTTATTGGAACAGAATTGATTGGTTTTGGACACACATATGGTGCAGAAGTCACAAAACTTTTCAATTTGTTTTCTAAATCAGCAATTTTCTTTCTATTACCTTCGGCTTCATGCTCAAGTCGAATGATTTATCAAGATGAGAATTTATTTCACATTGTTTTTCAAGATTATTTTTACCAAAAATATCTCTCTCATCTTCTAAAATCTTTAACTGACTTTTGAAATCATTTTCAAATTTTAATTTTTCATTTTCAAACTCTTTTTCTTTTTCTTTCAAAATCTTGTTATCCAATGTCAAACTGTCCATATCACTCAACAGTTTGATATTTTCAGATTTTAGTTTTTCACAGTTCAAGCGCAACTCCAGAATCTGTTCATCATCAGCTTTCTTCCCATCTTTCAAAGCTTTGTTTTCCAATGTCAAATTCTCTGCATCACTCAAGAATTTGGCATTATCTGCTCCAAGTTTATCACATTTTGAGCATTTTTCATTTATCTTTTCAACATCATCTTCTTTCTTTGTTTCCATCCTGAATGTTCCTGCACAAAAAATTTTAACAAAATCAAGAGGGTTTGCATATTCATCAATAAAACAACCTCTCTTAATATCATATTTCATGACATTTTTTGCAGCAAGACATACAGAAAATCTTTTTCTCATTTCAATGATCACATCCAAATTTATCTTTTCTAAGTCCCTTTTCATTTCATTCATCAACTCTACTTTTCTTGTTTCTTTATCAAACGCATGTGATCTAAGTTTATTGATGAATTCTCTATAATGAAGCTTTGAGAAACTAGCATCCCTTTTTAGTTCACTTAAAAATTCATCCCATTCTAAAGGTAATGCATCAGCAAATTTTGAAATTTTTTCAGCATTTGAAACCCTTATTTCATATTTATCTAACTTATCATTCAACTCATCAAATCGTTTATCCAACTTCTCCAATGATTCATGTTTCATGCATAGGAAATTTTCGGATCTTTTAATCCAAACGTCCTTCTTGTTCTTCTTAACAATCCAAGAATCAGAAATCCAAACGTTTAAATTTTTAAGATTCTCATTTTCCTGTTCATCAAACGTTTTAGCCATCTTGAATTACCTGAATCACAAACAAACACAATCAGTTTAATCAATGTCAAACAAATGAATTTTACGAGTATCCGATCAAGTGAGTCAACACAAGTCAACAGTGAAAATAATCGCGTGATAACGTTGTCCGTTCGGATGAGATTGCTATCCGGATGGAGATCCGTATGATGATTCGTCCGGATGGGGATTCGGATGGTGATACGTACGGGTGGGGATTCGTGAGATGTTGTACGCACGGGTGGGGATCCGGGAGATGTTGTACGCACGGGTGGAGTTGACTTCTTTGACCTCAATTAATGAACGACACACTCACTAGCAACCTGACAATTTCCTTCACGTGAGAATCATTATATCACATGTATTTGTCAATTTATGTAATGATATCTCATGTGCAAACTGACATACTAAACAACAAATCTTTGAGTTGATCGGTTGGCTCTTTGACTTTTAAGGCAAGATCACATGCAAGAGTTAATCAAATCAAGAATCACATGAGCTTCTGACAAAATTCTATAGATTACACAAATCACATGCACACCGATTTCAATGATTATCAATGATGACTAAGAAACTTGATCGGTTGAAGTGTTGTGACACGTATTGTTATACGCACGGGTGGTGATCCGCACGGGTGGGGATGTTATCCGCGCAGACAAGTTGTCCGTGCGTATGGCAAGTCAACAAGTCAACACGGATGGCTGAAAGTAATCCGTGCGTATGACTTATGCTATCCGTGCGTATGACTTATGCTTGCGGATAAGTCATCCGTGTGTAATACCATCCGCACGTGTGACACAACTCTTATTCGATCAACAAACAATATCACATGCTCTTTAACAACTTCACATGTTCACCGAATGCAGATTGATCACGTGATTTGCTGATAAACAATCAATAGCCAACAAACACTATCACTATCACATGCAATCCTTTAATTTTCAATTAATAGTTCACATGCATATCTCTTGTATCGGTGCTGACAATCCGGATATTAATCTCGTGACAACTGAATTTCAATTAAAGCTTGTCGCCTAGATCACGTGATATGATTAAAGACAGCAACTGAATTATTGAGAGAATATGTTGACTGAATGACAGGTTGGGTGATGTTGAGACACGTATTGTTATCCGCACGTACCAGTTGTCCGTGCGGGTGGCAGAGTCAACAGGTCAACACGGATTAATAATGCTATCCGTGCGGGCGACTTATGCGTACGGATAGGTCAACAATCAAAGTCAATACGGATTAGTTATCCGTGCGTATGACTTATCCGCACGGATAGGTCATGCGTGCGTATGAACATCAAGAACAACAGCAACAGTTTACAACTTTTACGCACCACAAAAATCTAATTTTCTCACAAATGGCTTAGAGTTATGATTTGAAAATTTGAAGGCTTGTAAATCATGTACTTTCGCTCAACATATCCAAAATTCTGTAATTTTCGACCGTAAAAACCTGTTCAAATTGACAAAAATCAGATAAAAACGTGAAGAACAAGAAAATATGAGAAATTTGACAAATCTGGATGATTTAGGCTCTGAATCTGATCAAATCTTGAACGAAATCGTGCGTTTGATCCTCGCAACCGATAACCTGCTCTGATACCACTTGTTAGGACCAGTTTGACTCCGAACGATTGCGAACCGACTCGTACGACGTGCGGAATCCGTGCACGAGCAAGACCGAAACACACGAGACGTACAATAAACGTGATTCTATTCAAAGATCTGAAATTGTTACAGGAACCGTGAATCACCTAGACACTTTCTCTCTCTAGTTTCTCTCTCTAGAACTAGAGCTCTCAAATGTAGCAAATGAGCAAAAGTGTCAAAAGTCTTCCCCCAAAGTTCCTAATTCTAACCCTACCTCATCTATTTATAGGCCAAGGCTTATAAGAGCTTTCCTCTTATTTACCATATTGCCACCTTGCCTTTTCTATCTAATATTACAATGTAAAGCCTAGAATTTAACATTTTCTGCTACGGTTTGAGATGACGGAGGCGATAGACATAAATGCACTAACAATCCTTTTGTTTAGGCTAAAAACCACTATTAAGATGGGTTCCCTAAAAGATTAAGATGGGTTCCTTAAAAGCTATATTGAGTTTATTAATCATAAAAATAAAATATATTTTATTTAACATAAATAGTCTATATTATTTATATAAAATTATCTATAAAAAATAGATAGTCTATATTAGAGTTAATTGCCCGGATGGTCCCTGTGGTTTCACATTTTTTCACTTTTAGTCCCCACCTTTTGAAAATAACAGGTATGCTCCCTATGGTTTGTCATTTTGTTACACGGATAGTCCCTGAGTAGATGTCAGATAGTTTGGAAATTGCATGTATGCTCCCTATGTTTTGTCATTTTGTTACTCGGATAGTCCCCAGAGTAAATGTTGGGGGACTATCCGAGTAACAAAATGACAAACCATAGGGAGCATACATGCTATTTTCAAAAGGTGGGGACTAAACATGAAAAAACGTGAAACCATAGGGACCATCCGGGCAATTAACTCTTATTTATATAAAATTATCTATAAAAATAGATGGCTTCAATGGATGACATGTGTCATCTCATTGGTTTCTTTTATTATATAGTATAGATTAATGATGAATCCCTTAGTGACTTGGTCCTCGTAAAAGAACTTGATATATTACATATAGGTAAAAACTATCTTTTTTTTGAAGGGGTAACTTTGTAGAATAGTAACCAAGTTTTAAAAGTGTTCCAATTAGGTCACTCAAGTTTTAAAAATGTTCCAATCAGGTCACTCAACATTCATTTTTTATTAAAATTAAGGGTTTTTTCATCAATTTCATAAGTAACCATGGTGATGTGGATTTTTATTTCTTTTTTCCCTTTTATTTGATGTTAACTTTGAGTGATGATGTGAATTGTAACTTGTTTTTTTAATTTTTAATGTAATTAAAGTGTTTTTATTTTTAATAAATATAATTTCATATATTAAAATAATCCGACCCCAACATCTTATTATTTTTTTTTTCTTGACACATAGAAAAAAGAACATGACTCGATTTGAATGTTAAGTTATATAATTGAGACAAAAATGATACGAGTGATCTAATTAGAACACTTTTGAAACTTGGTTACTATTCTGTGACATATTCCCTTTTTTGAACGGCTAATTTTTTTATAATCCCTGTAATCAGTGGGACTTGAACCAAAGAGCTTCTCCTTTCAAACCCAAGTATTTTCAAGATTGTTTTTGTCAATAGACATCCACCCCATTAGTAGGTAAAAACTATTAATTAACTGTTTATAATAACAAAATACTACCTTGTTTTACTATTACAGTAACTTGATATGAAAATTGAATAACGACCTTAAAATATTGTTACAAATCATAGCAACATTAGCTAGATAAACGTCCTATCATTGACATTTAATTAAGCCGACTAAATTGTTTTTTTACTAGTCAATAATAAAATTATAACATAAAAAGATATAAATATATTGATTGATGTTTATACATTCAATTAATATCTATTATATATAATAAACATGATAAATGAGGGCTGATGTGTCATGATATGGGGGCTTGCAAAATGATGTGGCATCACCTTAGGCAATCTAGAAATTGGTTTTGGCTCCAAAAACTTCCGTGTTAAATCTTAGGAGAAACGCGGGATCCGAACCCGACTTTGATGACCCGTTTGATTAATGTCGGGTCCTTTAAATACATTACTATCCGACAAATTCCTCATTCCATCTTTCATTAGCTAGATCAAACCCTAATTTCTCTTTCAACCGAATGGTGATTTCCCGTGAAATCCATCAAGACCAATCAAATCGTTCATCTTATTATCTTCTCCTATTTCTTAGATTTAGAGTTTTTAATGGAGATTTATATACCTGGAAATTCAGAAGATGTAGGAGGTGGATTCCATCTCTGACATGTATCGATCTAGGGTTTTTTTTTCATTCACTGCTCTACAATCTTTGATTGCTACCCAAATCGATTGGAGACAGTAAGGCTATTGAGATTCCGTAATCAGGTTTGCGATTTGCAAGATTTAGTTTATGTGTGTGCTTTAAATCTTGTCGATTTATGTTAATGATGTTAGGGTTTTCACGTGGAACAACGGTGGTGGCATTATTGTGGCTGTAGGGTGGTTAGCGGCGGCCAGGATCCAAATCCCGATTTAAAAATATGTGAGTTCCGGCTACCGTTATTTTCTATTTTAGTGTTTTTGATGAATATTGATATTCATATATGTGGCTGTCATAAGTTTCTGGTTTGTTTAAATTTTCCCTGTCCATATGGATAATGCATGTTCTTATGACACATGGGTATGCAAATATGGACAATATGTCAAGTAACTTATTGGTTTGTTTATGTTTTGTTGATCGACTGCCAGAGCTAGAAGGTTCATTGTCTCTTAAAGAAGTATTCATTGTCTCATTGATTTGTTGATCTTAGATCTTAACGTTTTTGTTTTCTTGTGTGTCAATTAAGCATGTTCCCATTGAAGACGCCAATAAGGTGAGCCATCTTTCTACTGTATACACAATTCTACACATTCAAAGATAGCGATTCAATTCTTTGATCAGGTAACCAATCCTTTTTTGATAATTCTTATTCCTTTTGTTAGTTAATTTATGTTCTTGTGTTGTTTCCAATATTATATATGTGGACCAAATTTCTTAGGAAGCAATGGAAATGGCAGTCAAATGCACTTACTATTGTTATTATCGACATTTTACATTCAAGAGAAAATCAAGTGATATAGGGGTGATATGGCGCGATGAAGGAGACGATGAATCTCCAGTCAACAAAATGACATTCGAGAAATTGCGCTCAGAGGTTTGGTATGCTTAATTTCTACCTTTGTCAATAAAAGGTAGAATAACGATTTTAAGCTGTTAGATAAACGATAATTCATATGAGATTATTTTGGATTTTTTAGGTACGTTGCGTATGCTCTTGAAAAACTGGCATTGGAAAAAAGGATCTGCGATCGCGATTGATATGTCGATGGATGTTAAATCGGTGGTGATATATCTGGCAATCGTTTTTTCAGGCTAAGTGGTTGTATCTATTGCGGATAGTTTTGCTGCAAGTGAAATTTCAACGAGACTTGTACTATCAAAAGCAAAAGCAATTTTTACTCAGGTAATTTTTTATTTATTTTTGTTTTATAAGGAATTGGGATTATATTTTCAAATGGTTTTGCTATGTCATTTCATTAGTAAATCCTTTTCTCAGGATTTGATCATTAGAGGTGACAGAAGCAGGTGTTCTTATAATTATCTATACTACCTTATACACGAGGTATTGGGCCGGGTATGGGATTTTACCAAAATATAAACTAACATAATAGTATAATAGTATCTAGAACAAAGTTTAGTTTATATATTTAAACACTTATAATTTGATTGGTTAATTTTGTAGAGGGGGATTCGATTTACTAAGGGAAATGTTGACATATAAATAAATCTCTGCCTGTGTCGCATATAAAATAAAACAACCCGTGGGAACTCAATTTATTAAGGGAAATGTTTTGGTAACTCGAAGGATATGCATCTTCAAAGGGACTCGACTATCTTTAAATTGTGTATCCACTGTATCACTAATTTATGTAACATGAGACTTTGTATTTTATTTTATTTGTACACTTGATATTTATTTTAATAGTTTTCTCCAACCCGGATAGCACTCGGGTGATAACCTAGTGTAATATATTTATGATTTGGCAGCCCAAACTGATTTTTGCAACCCCACGTCTACATAAATTTGAAAAATACACGAGAAAAACCCCACAAAACAAGAAATAAATGATAATCGGGAATGAAACATACATAAAGCAATATAAAAGCAAAAGGCTAGCTAAGATAGAGCAAATATGAGGTGCACAAATACTATAAAATGGGATCCATCCATTGTCTATCCTTATACATACGAACATACGTGGACGATGTATGTATTCATTTCTTGATTTGGTATTTGGACGACGAAACATACATAAAGCAATATAAAAGCAAAAGGCACCCATGCGCAATATTTTTTGACTGTTATCCCGATCGAGGGGCTGGGGCAATGCATGTCGCCTGTTGAGTATAGGGCTATCCTCAAATACCGGCTGATGATCCCTATGTATCCCGAAGACGAAACCTGCCCAATTTGCCGTAAAGCCTGCATGGATAAATACGGGGAGCATGCTATTCATTGTAAGGAGCTCCCTGGTTTCAAATATCGGCACGACTGGGTGAGAGATGTTTTGGGGGACATCTTGAGGAGAGCGGGGATTTCTGCCAAGAAGGAGGCCCCTGTGAATTTCCTTACAGATCCCATGGAAGGGAGATCTACATTGAGACCAGCGGATCTGCTCGTCTTTGGTTGGGTGGGAGGGAAACATGCATGTGTGGATCTCACAGGAGTCTCCCCTTAGCTGGTTTAAGGGAAAGCGGGTTTGTAGCAGGACATGCTATAAGGAAAGCGGAATCTAAAAAGGTGGATAAACACGCTAAAACATGTGCTGATAACCAACATGCATTTGTCCCCTTCGCCTTCGACACCTTTGGCTCCCTAGCTCCAGAAGCTATCCGTTTGTTGACTAGGGTCCAAAAGGTTGTCCACAGCAGTTGCTCATCAACAGGGGGCAGAGGTTTGTCTTTAATAGGCTAGGGTTTGCTATTCAGAAAGAGGTAGCGGCACAGCTTGTTGCTCGCTTACCTGCGATATATTGATATAACTCGGCCAGTATTTTATATATAAATAAAAAACAAATTCTACTTAAAAAAAAAAAAATCCTTATACATACAAAGAATGTGCGTGTGATAGTTGGCTTTAAAGTATTTTAGTCCATAAAATTTTACGTCTTAGTTACCAAATATACATATCAAATTTGTCGCGTAGAGTTTTTTCTCAAACCATTGTTGGTGAAAAAACCCATCTATCAAAATGATGTTTCTTAAAAACTATTTCCCAACATGGTGTGTTTACCATTTATTTTGTATTAAAGTTTAATGTTTTAATTTAACCAACATACATATTACACTTTCTATTTTTTTTATTCTATTAATCTGTTATTGTTATTTTATTGTCTATTATATTTTTCTATTTTGTGTTTTTATTCGATAAATATTTCTATTTCTTTCTTTGTTAACCCAATATATAAGATTTCTCCCAACTCCTTATATGTATTTTATTTCATATACCCTAGCTACCTAAAAGAACCTAATGTATAATGAATCTTTCGTGAACAGTTCGACGAAAAATTTATTGCGTTCAATCATTTAATAAACGAATATGAACATAATTTTTTATTTATTTAATTAAGCGAACGTAAATGTATTCATGATTCATGAACATAAAATATTTAGATATTTTGACTTTATTTTAAAACTTATTGCTTCGCACGGGAATAACTTTGAAGAGCAAAACACGGATTCGTTCAAATCATGTGCAGATGATATTAATCTTGTAAAATTACCTAATTTCACTTTAATATCTTGATATTCTTTGTTATTTTTTTTTTTTGAACCTCACTATATTTTGAACAACTAGTATTAGTAATAAATATAAATAATCTTTCAATACTAATAAATGAAATTTTTTTTCTACACATGTCACTCTCTGGTGGCTCATCCATTTTAATAATAGTATTACATATTAATTTTTATACACATAATATAATATAATATTAATTAATATAGTTAAAGATAAACGTATAAATTCAAATTTAATTAATAATTATCTATAACAAATATAAATGAATCAAATAATATAATAATAATATTATTTAATATAGTTAGAGAACAAACGTATAATTTCAAATTTAATTAATAGTAAATTACTTTGAGTCCCTATGTTTTAGTTGTTTTAACTACTTGAATTCAAAATCAAAAAGTTTAACGCTCTATGTCTCTAACCGCTCATTCACACCGTCTGTAAAAATTCAAAAAACCTTTTGTAAGATTGAGTTCTCTAAGCTCTCACAACTCGTAGAAGTTTTCGTTATATATGTTAAGATAAAATATATTATTTGGATATAAACAATAATTACTAATAAAGTATCAAATCACATGTACAAGTAACGAAAATATAATTGTTCTTTTGTTTTACTAATTTATCTAAATAAGTCATTTCATTACTAAGGATTATATACAAGTTTATAATTTATATTTTTCATCATTCAACGCGTGTAATACACATGGTTGTAAGCTAGTTTTGAATAAATAAAAATAACTGGATTTATTGAATGGAAAAAAAATCTAATATATTAGTTATAACATGAGAGTTCAATACAAAATAAATAATAAACACCATTTTAGTAAATAACTTCTCCACCCATACGGCCATACCACTTTGGGAAAAAAACTTAGTTTATGAACAAAGAATTTAAATAAAAAGAAAAGTTGTGATACTATTAAGTTATGTCAAACGTTTCAAAATTCAAAATAATAATTGAAATAACGGAAAATAGTTTATGAGATAGAACTGGTTTGTGAATGCCGTTTAAAAAATATTGTATGTGAACATTTTTTATATTTACATAAGAAAAATATAAGATGACATGAAAACCCAAACATAAAAGAAAAAGCATGAGTCTAAAACATTTGAGACGTGTATTCGGATGGCTTATCAAGTATGAAGTTGGTGTTAAGTCTTTTATAGGTTTAGAAAAAAAATATGGTATTAGACTGAAGGGAGTGGGGCATCCTTTTGAGAGGGCGTCTTGCGACACGTGGCGCCACGTCAGATTAGAGGATTTTGAGCAAAAAAGGGGGAGTGGGGCAACTTTGCTGGGTAGGGCGTCTTGCGACACGTGACACCCATTTAATTTTGATTTGGTTAAAAAAATAATAATAATTGGTCAAAGGTGGGAAGCCAGGCGTCTTGCAGAGAATGCCCAAAGGGGGGACGCCCCATGGAACACCTAAGGGGAATGGTGTGCAGGGCGGCCTTAGGCGGCTTGGAGGGGGAGAACGCCCCACTCCCTTCAGTCTTAGGTGATACATGACCAATATTACCCGAATCAAAACCGAAAACATTAATACATCATACAATATAAAAAGTTTATAATAAATAGTATGTCCAAAATATATGAAATTAAGAGTTATGGGGAAGGATTAACTAAAAAGTGGATTTTGCCTAAGTAGCTTAAGAATGATTGTGATTATGACACGCGACACTCCTAATAAGTTGGAATGAAGGGCATTTTGGTCCTTATAAATAAGAGTGAAAATGACACGTGACACCCCATTTGTTTTTCAAAAAACCAAAAAAAAATCTACTACAAAAAAATCTAGCAAAAAAAATTTAGTACAAAAAAATATAACACAAAAAATGTAGTAAAAAAATATAGCACAAAAAAATATAGTACGAAAAAACATAGCACGAAAAAATTCAGCAAAACATGTAGTACAAAAAAATCTAGCACAAAAAATTGAGAAAAAAAATTTAAGACAAAAAAATTCAACACAAAAAATTTAACACAAAAATATAGTACAAAAATCCAGCAAAAGAATGTTACACAACATCGAAATACAACATGTTTTAGTGGGTTTTTTTAGTGTTCATATTTTATCTAGCAATATGGTACTCAAATCAAATTAAATATAAAAAGACGCTCGGTTTTACGGTGAAAATTTTTTGAAAAAATAATGTCGTATAAAAAAGTTATGAAGGTTTAAAAAATGAGGGTGAAATATGCATGTGCCTTGCATGTGGAGAGATTGGAGAGAGAAAGTCCATAAATATGATTTTCCCAAGATACCCTTCCACTTCTCCTTTCTCCTACATTTTCATCTTAACCATTGATTTGAAAAATGAATGCTTAAGATTTCTTCTCAATTCTCATCATACTTAGGCAAAATAAACTTTTTATTTGATATTACCTAAAGAGTTATAATTTTAGATTTATTAGAAGTGTAGTTGTGTATTTGATATTTTGAAGTAAATTTTGAGGTGATTTTAAATTACGTTGCAGGTAATAGGTAGGTATCCCAATTTCCTAATTTTTAGTTACATTTACATAGGATTAAATGATGGCTAATAGATATTGGATTGGTTGTTTAAAAAAAGATTATCAAAACCTGTCTCGAACTGACTCATTACGTTACCTACTGTAGCATTATGTTGAAATCCATACAACATCATAGTGTAACTTTATTATTATTATTATTTTTTTAACAGCAAAAACACATTTTATATATATATATATAAAGGCCAGCAAGAAGCTGAGAACAAACATTATGTTGAAATCCATACAACATCATAGTGTAACTTTATTAATACAATTAACTAATAATTAAATTAATCCTAAAGGTTTATAAACAAAAAGTAAATTTAATTTAATTTAATTTAATTTCATATCACACTAGAGTATATATACCGTAAATATAAGCATATGGCACTGTGATTCTCTTCTTTCTATATTATTTTAACATTATTATTAATATTATTATTATTATAACATTTCTTTTGAGTAGTTTTCAGTATCAATAAGATCTAAATTGAGCAAAACGAGCTTAAAATGTTTATTTTCGTGGTTTTAACAAGATTTATAAAACACAAAGTGTATATAAATACACAATATTAAGAACTAATATATAAAACTTTGAAAAGCCACCTAATTCTTTTGATTTACTATTGACATATTTAGTATTTTACCTTTTGAAATATCTAAAATATGTATTTTTTTAAAGCATACACATTTTTTTTTGGGTTTAATAATATATTTTTATTTCATTCCAATCATCAGGGCAAATTACATAAGGATAGCAGGTAGACGAGCAACAAACTGCGCCGCCATCCCTTTCTGAATAGAAAACCCTAATCTACTAAAAACAAAGCCCCGCCCCTGAGGGGTCGAAAAGTTGCTATGGACCACACGTTGAACTCTAGACAAGAACCGAACTGCCTCCGGCGCCAAGGAGCCGAACGTGTCAAACGCCAGGGGGACAAAGGCATGCTGATTATCCTCACAAGCTTTCGCGTGCTTTTCCACCTTCTTTGACTCTGCTTTCAGTACCGCTTGCCCCGCCACAAACCCATTTTCCCGGAACCCGGCTAGTGGGGATACACCTGTGAGATCGACACAAACATGTTTCCCGCCCTCCCAACAAAAAACTAGCACGTCAGCTGGGCGTAGGGTGGATCTCCCCTCCGACGGGTCTGTAAGAAAATTAACTGGTGCCTCTTTCTTCGCCGAGATCCCTGCTCGTCTGAGAATATCCATTAACGCGTCTCGCACAAAGTCATAGCGATACTTAAACCCCGGCAACTCTCTACAGTGTAACGCATGCTCCCCGAATTTATCCAGGCATGCTTTACGGCAGACTGGGCAAGTTTCATCATTCGGGAACATGGGGATCATCAAACGGTACTTAAGGATTGACCGGTACTCCACCGCTGACATACGTTGACCCAAACCTTCAATAGAAATAACAGTTAAGAAATCCTGAGCATACACATCAAACCAAAAAAGCATTTTTATTAAAAAGCTAAAAATTTTAAAGCATACACATCAACTATAATTTTTAATTTATACAAAAAAAAAAACAAATCTATGAAAATAGTCGGCTTGACGGGGAATGGCATCAATTTATAAAAAATTAAAGTTCTATGATATTGGGCTTACTGAGACCCTCAGTGGACCCAATCGAAGCACCTATGAGTTGTAAGTGATGGCCATGTCGTTTATACATTTAAAATTCGAGTAAACTGCTAAAATCGTCCCTGAGGTTTGACCCAAAATGCTAGATCAGTCCAAAATCAACTTTGTTTGCTAAAACAGTCACTGGGCCTAAGTTTTGTTGCTAGATCAGTCCAAGTTAACCCAATTAGTTAACTGAAGTTAGTTTTTAACTTTTATTTATTACACAAACAGTCCCTGTAGTTATAATTTACTAGTTTTAACTATGAGTTAATAGCCAAAATGGTCCCTGAGGTTTGCACCACCACCACCACCACCGCACCGCACCGCCACCACCGCCACCACCACCACCGCCACCACAGCACCGCCGCCGCCACCACCACCATTCCGAACTCGCCGGATTTCGAAAACGTGTATTCCTTTCCTTCCTTAACTGTTGCCGCATAATCACCGGAAATCAATCAAGGATTGATTTCCGGTTACCTTCCTTAGTCGTTTCTTCCCAAAAAACCGGACCACCGACACATCCTATAAATACCGGTCACCACCTCCATTCCGAACTCGCACACCACCACCACCTCGACACCTATCTCAGCCCCTCACTTTCTCCCTCACCGCATACGTCGCTGGAACCTCGCCGGAGAAGACGCAGCCGCCGTCTGTTGCCGAAACTGTTGCTGCTGACCGCCGGAATCTAGCCGGAGAAGACGATCGGTAACCAATCCGACCTTCCTTTTCCTTCTTTCTTTCGTTCTTTTTTTTATTTATTTTTAGCCACTGTTATTGATATTATTATTATTATTATTATTATTATTATTATTATTATTATTATTATTATATTACTAATATTATTATATATTAACCAGATTTATAATTCAGAATTTTTAATAATATTATTCATATTTATAATCAGGAATATTAGTTATAATATATATAAAATCAGTATTAATATTATTAGTATTATTAATACTATATTATAATATGTAATATTATATATAATCAGATTTATTAATTGAGATTTTAATAGTTAAAACTCAGGGACCATTTTGGCTATTAACTCATAGTTAAAACTAGTAAATTATAACTACAGGGACTGTTTGTGTAATAAATAAAAGTTAAAAACTAACTTCAGTTAACTAATTGGGTTAACTTGGACTGATCTAGCAACAAAACTTAGGCCCAGTGACTGTTTTAGCAAACAAAGTTGATTTTGGACTGATCTAGCATTTTGGGTCAAACCTCAGGGACGATTTTAGCAGTTTACTCTTAAAATTCTAACTAATCCATGATTAATTTAAAATCAAGGATCTGGTGAAAAAAAAAAAGAAAAAAAAAAGTAATCCACATAACTTCACGAGAAACATTTAGCTAGCATTACATTTTTATTTGATTATGAAAACTAGCATTACATTTTTGTTTGATTTTGAGAACTAAAATCCAGAATGTTAATTAATTGTAATATTGTATGTTAAAATAGTGCTAAACAAGCTTGTAATTAAATTGAGAAACAATAGCACACGGAACACAAATATACTAGCAATTACTTCCAAGACTAGTTGACTACATATACATAGTCACCACATAACTTTGTAGGCACGATCTATGCCATACTAGACAAGATAGAGCAATTACTTCCAAGACTAGTTGACTACACAAATATCTAAGTTAACTAATTGGAAAATTAGTGAAAGTACATTATTACTGTCATCCAAACGACACACAAATTAAATATATAAACACATCTATAACAGTTTCTTGGAACGACAACACATGTCAGCGGTGGGGTATCAGGTCATCCTTAAATACCGTTAATGATCCATTTGTTTCCAGTTGATGAGCCTTGCCCATTCTGCCGCAAGGTTTGTTTGGATAACTTTAGCGAGCATGTAGTCCGTTGCAAGGAACTACTGGGCTTTAAATAAAGACATGACTTGGTTAGGGATGTCATATGTGATGTGCTTAAGCATGCAGGAATCTCTGCCAAAAAGAGGCCCTTGTGAATTTCCTGGTAGACCCACTTGAAGGGAGGTCCACACTTCGGTCAACGGATGTTCTTGTGTTCGGGTGGAAAACACGTTTGTGTGGACCTTACCGGAGTATCTCTCCTTGTTGGGTTTAGGGAAAACCGTTTTGTGGCTGGTCAGGCTTTGTCGAATGCAGAATCAGAGAAAACTGCTAAGCATGAAAAAGCTTGTGCTAAGAATCAACATGTCTTCATTACCTTTGCCTTTGATACTTTTGGTCGCTAGCTCCTGAAGCTGTCGGTTTCCTAGAGAGAGTGTAGAGGGTTGTGCACAACAATTTGCGACGCCGAGGAACCAGAGTTTTGTGTTTGGTAGGATTGGATTTGCTATTTAAAAGGGGGTTGTGGCGCAACTTGTTGACCATTTACCTGTCATTCTTATGTAATTTCATATTCGGTTATATCAAATACATGAAGAACATAGCATTAACATTAATATTCACGAACTATTGAACGTATCTAGTATAAAGTCACTCATATTAGAGATATGAGTATGGTATGGGGAGGATGTGATGACTAATGAGGGTAAACTTTCCCACTATTCTAGAGGATAGAGATATTGCTACCTTACGTGTACAACATATCAGATAACATAAAGAGTAAACATTTTTAAAATATTGACATGTAATTGTAGAAAAGAAGTTCAATTTTAGCACTTTTGGTTTTGCATCGTCCCAACCGGAGACCGTCTAAATTGTTTCTTTTAATTCGTTTGGTTCATCCCTGGCCCAACAGAAGCCCACTAAAAAACTAATATCTAGCCCAATTCCAATTCTTTTGCTTTAATCCAATTTAATTAATTAAATCACATAGATCATTGGCTTCCAATTTCCAATCCCAATTTTTATCTTATATTTTTCTTCATAATTTACAAACAGTAAAAACAATATATAACTAGTTGAGGACCTGTCCGTAGGCCGGGTACCCTAACGACATAATAACATAAATACTCATAGAACATAATAAACAAAACGATAAAACATATTTATAATGTCACTAAACAAACAACGAACCATTAAAATGAACAAAACAAAAGAGCATCCTTAATGGAACTAAATATTTGGTGAAGTAAGAGTCTCGGTATATATTGCTCCTTGTAACCCGTTAAACCAAACTACAGGTAAGTAACAATCATCCCCTTTCTTTGTCGTGTCAATTTCATTAGCAACTCCATCATTTGATACCACAAGAAACCTGCCAGTACTTGTAATATGTGTAATAGAGCATGACAAAATAATAGGCTGTATGCGAGGGAAAACCCATAATTTCACCCAACTTTCACCTTCCATCCTCCACAAATCAACCGTCCAATGAGGAAGCCCATGAGTAACAAACATATGAAGCTCTTTATGAACAACAACTAAATTTCCATCAAAGTCAGCATGTGGAATTCTTGGAAAGGTTTTCAACTTAAATCTCTCTGATTCCACATCAAAACCAAACAACATAACACCCTTATTCTGAATAAAACAGTTAACCAAAAAATATAAAGCACCTTTGCAAAAAGTTCCATTAGACCAAATAGGCTCTCCACGCCAGCAACGAAGTTTATTTGCAAAAGTGATTTTGTGCCACGAGTCAAACATACTTGAATATACATTAACCCACATTTTACCACGCCTACGCTTTATGAGTAAAAGCTTGTAATCATCCGTCTTATCCACATACAACCCAATTGCATCTGACTTAGGTTTATATAAACCACGACTATTTGAGCTGGATACCTCTTTAAATGCATGAGTTAATGGATTCCAGATAACCAATTTGCCAGTATTACGAAAACAAACACATAACAATCCTTCAAAACTTGTTAGAATATTTACTTTATTCCAAGCCGCTTCAAATGGAAGTAAGATTCTGGGGTTTAATAATGGACCTGAATCTTCATACGAAAGGGGGAATACAGAACATAAGCGCGAACCAATTGCTATAAATTTCTGGCTATAGGATGTAGATATGTGACGACAATGCATCATAGCAAAATGACGTGTCGATAGAAGAGATAGCCATTCCTTGCATACACACTTTGACCGACCCACACCCTTTGCAGGAAGCCTTATTAATATCTCATACACAAGTATGTCAAGACCAAGATCATCAATAGAAGTACTTTGTCATCCATGGGCATGTAATTTTTTTTTCTTTTGCATGACTGTAGATTGTTCGTACTCATTTCTCTATGGAAGTAATATTAGTATAATTATTGTTAGCATAGGATTTTGAATAAAATTACCTATATAATGTCATTCGTTCATAAAGTTAAATCTACATCACGACAGTAATAGATAAGATTATTAATTTAAACTGGAAAACATTTTAAAAATTTCAACAAAAGAGGTAAACAAATGAAAAAACAAAACATATTAAGTACCAAATTCTAAGTAATCCAAAACATTAAATAACATGAACAATAATTTTAACGTTGGATAGTTCTAAGCAAGTGTGCCTCATGCACATCTGGTTCAATAACCATTTTAGTAAACTCCGTATCCTTCAACATATTAACTGAAAAAAGCAGACATGTGTTACAAATTATGTTCATAGGTCATTTAAAAAATTAAAATATATAAGAAATACGTATTAAGCCTATAACATACTTGACGACGTATAGACCAACTTGAGTTGAGAGACGTATATGATAGATTTACTGGATATTGCACGATATGTTCGTACAATATTTATATGCCTTGATGTGTCTAAACGCAACTTTATAACGTGACCACTGTAAAATAAACAAACACAATATATTAAAAATATATGTATATATATGTGTGTTACTTAAAACATTAAGGTGATTAATAATAAAAACGTGTCTTACGTAGCATCTTGCAAATTAATCTTAAAAGTAAACATATGCTTTATTCTTTTCCCCTTGATGATTTTTCCTACAACATCTACAATAAAGGCAACAACATGTTAGACTTTTCACACACACACACACACACATATATATATAACAAACAAAAAAAAATAGAAAGAATTTATGTATACCAACAATATGTTTGTGAAAACCCTTGTAGTCTTTCAGAACATTAAAGCACGGCACCAGTGGATACAACGGAAAACCCTTTGAAACCTCACGTATACACGGAGTAAATTTTGTGCCTTCATTTATAACTATTTTGATACGACCATAAATTAATACGTAGCTTTTGTATGTTTGATAGTCTTTATACTTGAAATTCGAAAATGAGAAACCGAAAAAACATGACCCACGAGTTCCATGCCATCAAATAAGTGAACCAAATTAGCGGGGACAATTGCTGCAGCTCTTCTTCTCTATAATATAAAGTATGTTACTTAAATATAATGTATGTAAACTTAAAAAACGAAATAATTAAATGAACTTACATCTTTATCAAGTAAAATAAGTAGTAATTTGTTTTTGCTGACATCAAACCAAGTAAATTCAACACGTACAACACTAAGATTATACCATACTCCATAGTGTGTTAGTGAAGAAAAATCAGCTACAGTGTAATCTTCATCCATCTTCTATAAAAAACAAATACAAATACCATAAAAGATTTAAAAAAATCTCTAATAACAAATTAAAAGAATAAAAAATGAAAGAACAAAAAAACTAATAATTATCAATAAAAATTAAAATTAAAAACAAAAAATGCAATTTCTAAACTCTATATATATACAAATGGGCCAGGTTATTATATAATGTATTGAGGTTTTGGGCCATATTCGCTTAACATGCCAGGTTTAATCTAAACACAAATTGGAAAAGGGCCGGGTTCGATATAGAAATACGGATATTAGACGAATAATCCGAATTAAGAAATGGATACTACATAATGCTACTTAACTCAACCCTAGCCACAAATGTGATGAATCCAGCCCTCTTTCTTGTCCAAAATCGCTTCTCTCTGCATCCCGTGTTCATCCTCATCATCAGTTTCCATGGCGATTCATGATGGTTACACTTGTGTACACTCTATTCAGCTCCGTCATACGTATCATCACTTCAATCGTTTCAAACTTTCAAGGTTTTTACCTCTCTAAACCCTAGCGTCTTATACATCATACTATTTTGTTCGATTATAGTTCTTCATATTCGATTAACACCTTCATTGATGAACGCTTGTGCAAGATAACGACTGCAGATCTCTATTTCGGCATTTTTTTCGGTTAATGGTTATGAATCTATGGTATTAGGGTTCTTCGAATTTGATTAATACCTTTCGGATTTTAGGTTTTCAGCTATTGACACATGTTCGACCTGTATTTCCGCATTTCTTAGGGTTAACGGTTGTGGAACGATGGTATTAGGGTTCTTCATATTCGAGTAAAACTTTTCGGATTTTAGGTTGTCAATTCTTGAAACATGTCAGATCTGTGTTTCGGTAGTTTGATGGGCTTAGGATTTTTCGTTGTAGTGAATATGTTACCACGGAGTTAAAGACGTGGTCTAGATAAGCTCTAGAACATAGACAAATGGTGGCTGTGCTGGATCCAATACTTGGCAGACACTTTGTAAGTTTTGTTTTTATGTTTATCACTACATTATTGTATCAATTATAAAGGTTTTGTTTGTCTTAGTGGGCTAAAAGGAGCGTTCAAATGAGGGACAGAAGCTAGACTTATCCTTAAGAGACTGAATCATCTTACAGACCTATTCTGCTTCTTGCAACCCATGGTCTTAATCATATATTATGGCACTGTAAGTGTCTCTAACCACTGATTCAAACTCCTTACTATGCCTATTTGTTTGTTTTAATACAAAATTGTTTGAATTTAAGGGTATAATTTACACAATTCTTGTTGTTCACAACTGTTATAGTATGTGTTTTCGATATAACATTTTACTGTACTTAGTTATGATCTGAGACTGTTAGATTCTACACATTTGATGAAAAAGTGGTCTACATGTATTAACACACATATCACACGCCTAAATGCTTTTGATTGCATTGTTTAAACTATAAAAACAAAAACACAAACAAACCGATTTGTAATAAAACCTAAACTAAAGAGATTAGGAAACCATACTTTATTTCTCCAACTGGTTCTGCAAAGGTACTCAATATGATGCTTTTTAAGATAAACAAAACTGAAAGAAAGAAGGCGACATATTAAATTCATAGAACTACATTATATAGAGCTAATATCCGAATTTTTCTCAGGGAAGTTAATCTATATTTAGACAGTTAATAAATCATGGGATAGTGGGAAAGTGGGCTGACTTAGTAATCTCTTTATATTAACTGCATAATCGGTTACTAAACCTATAAGTTTTATATTCCAGCTATTTTTTTATTTGAATTTTTTTATAACCGAAACTGATCTTTTTTAAACTTTGTAACAAAAGCTTATACTATTTGATAGAAGTTATATTTTACACTAATGAAGACATATTTTTAAAAAACTCTTAAAAAATCTTATCAACCATAAATTAAGAACTAATTGTTAAAAAAACTGATATGTTAACTTAACATAAGAAAATATTTGAAGGGATAATAATAACAATAATAATAATAATTAAACTTCTTGTTTATATACACATATAAGAAATGTATTTGTATATCCTTACTTTTAGTAAACCATATTATTAGTATGCTTAACATTGTATACTCTTTTGCTAATCTTCTGTTAGTATCCTGCAGCCCTAAGTGAACGCTACAGAACTGACTTGCTTGGACTTACATGCTATCAGGTGCTATTATTTCTTTCTTGACTTTTTTTCCTTTCCTTGCATTAGGCATACTTGTTGCCGAACTAGTCGGGCCGGTGGTTGCTGGGACACAGGGTGGGCCATCCCCTGTTGCATTAACTGTGACATTTGTTTGTATCTATGTAATGCATTATCCGTGTTTGTTGTTTGGTTTGTTTTTATTGTCTAGTTATTTGCATTGTCAGATGTAGGTGGCTTCCTTGACATGGTTTGCGGTGGCACCTTGACTGATGAACAACTGATCTGACCCTCTGTCTCGTGATAGCTTGTTGAGTGTTTGTTTTGTTTCTTTTGGTTGTATTATTTGTGAGTATGATTTTAACTTATAGCATATAACCAACTGTTAAAAAACAACATTAACTTCCAAGATAACGACGAAACAAAAATAATTCAAAAGCATAAATAACTTAAAATCAAATGATAAACATACTTGAAACACAAATTACTTAAGGTAAACCTAAACTCTAAATGAAGTCAAGAAGTTATTGTAACATGACATGCAACATGATACAACCTTAGGCCTACAATAAGCTGCACATACTAAACATGTTTTACCATTCACAACACCTCCTTCACTATAAACCACACAGTTCTCTTCACTATCATCATTTTCTTCTTCCCCTATAACTCCATCATTTTTTTCGACCGCCTCCTCTTTCTCCATCTCCACCCCCCATCTTTTTTTGCCATGTCCTCCGCAGCACGCACAATTCTCAAATGTTTCTTACCTTTAACATGAGTACTCAGATTTTCAGCACTCGTGCAAGTTACATCACAAAGCTCACATTTGAATCCATGAGTGGTAACAACTCCAGCATTCTGATAAATGTAAAATTATATTTAAAAACCTACCAAAATATATTTATTTAGCAAAAACAACAAAACCCGAAAGTTTTTACCTTTTTAATATGCCATTTGGAAGTAATATGCGCATAGTACTGTTGTACACTATGACAGACCTTCTTGCAAAGGGGACAACTTAATACACTGTTTGGTTTTGCCCCGTTTTGTAGCACGATTTTAATTTTTTTATTCATTCTGAATAACAAAAAAGAATACTGATTAAACTATTTATACTATTCTAAACGAAAGTTACTAGCTCAAAAATAGGAATGTGGGATTATGGGAAGTTATTTGTGAGAAATTTGTGGTAGAGTGGGTGAGTGGAGATTGAAGTTTTATAACTAATAATTTTAATATTACCGTAAGTTATAAAACTTAAGGATAGATGTTAATTTTATAAGTTTGTGTTTTTAACTATATTAAACTACCAACTTTTTATATAAATCTAAATATTAAATGTACCAACCAATATAAATGTTAGTAATTATATTGGCACAACTAAAATAATATTCACATGTATTCAATTTATCAAATGTTAGTTTGATTTATATATACTTCTTTACTTTTAAATTCATACCTTTTACATGATTATTTGAAAAAAACGTTTGTACTTGACTTTTAGTAGTCATACAATTGTTACTTGTAAATATTTGAAAGGTTATCATGTTGCAATTCCTTTTAAAGTGTAAAAATATATTTCTTCTGTAATAATATAAATGTATTTAAAAAAGAGAACATGTTTTCTTAATGAAGCATATAATACCTAAACAATTTTTTAAGAGTTATACTTCACATCAAATTAAGTACAAAACATGAGAAAAGAAAAAAATACAATACATAATGTAACAACCCTAAATTCAGCCACTTTACAAAAAATAAACAAAAATTAGATAAGTACTTTTGGATAACAAACTTCAAAACATAAACAACTCAGTGATCACACTAACATAATTAGCACAAACATTCTTAAGACAAGCTAGGATATACACGAACTACTCGGTTTCGGCTTTGAATTGATACCCTATGAATCTTATTTTTTCTCTTAAAAGAGGCAATGGAATCCGCTGTGTCACTAAGTTCATGCTCTTCCCCATTATCTTCTTCAGAACTATCCACATCTATTACTTCTGTCTTGTTCTCTTCTCCAAGGGATAATGACCTTTTGTTTGTTCTTTCTTTTACCCAACGGTGCATCTACAATAAAGACGTTTAATATATTATATGACCACACGTATGAACACACCAACAAAATACCTCATCACTAAATTCCTGCTCTAGCTCTAGGTCTAGATTTGGATCTTTTAGTTCTTTGGTGATTAACTGCTCCATCACATTGTCTGATACATAAACCTTTTTATCATCTTCTTCAGCCCTGTAAGTTGGTTTCACCTTACATGCATTAAAGACAAGTAATTTATCAATATATATGTTTGGATGAATACTCAAATACAATGCGACATCTTAACTTAGAAGAGAAAATATACATACAAAAAAGCTAGATTCATACCTGGTTTTTTTTCTCAGACATAAACTGCTTCGGCGAAATTAGTTTGGGCTCATACAACTCACCCTTGTACACCGGTTCCATATTCCAATTAACACAAGTCAACAGTTAAAAAGTAATTGTTACCATCACACAATACACTAAAACATGTGTTCACTACATAAAATACCTTGGAATTATGTATTTTTTTTCAGAACGATTTTGACCATTCTGTTGCTTGCTGATTTAGACATATAAGATTTTAGGAGGAAGTATCTTCTTATACTGTCAAAACACATGTACACACCACAAAAAACTGACACGTGGCCACTGCATCAATGCCCACTAATTCATTTAACTAATTATACGGCGGTTTAGGAAGTTTTTGGCTTTCAAATTACTTGGAGGGAAACAACATATATAATTAAGGTGTTCTATTTCAGTATAAATACATTTTTTTTACAAACATAAAGTAAAAAATGTTGCTAAACTTTATACAAAACATAATATTTCAAAAAATGGGTTCAATTTACAAACTTTTACAACTTGTTGCATATACGGTTTTTATTCTTTTTTGCAGTTTTGATCATTAGATTTGGGGCATAATATTTTAATATTTGTTTATCTTTATGAGTTGCTATCTGTTGAATCATGGATTCATCACACTAATATTTGCATGGAGATGGGAACTAACTGGAATTATAAGCTGAATCATATGAAGAATGCATTCATATCTGTAAGGTAATTACAAAAACTCTTTTACATATTTCATCACCCAATAATTATAATAGTTAAAAATAATATATGCTTATAACTTATACATCTTATTTTGACTTCAATCTTATTGTCATTACATATAAGAAGGAAGCCAGGGATGCTCCCATATTTTCAATGACCGTTCAAGATAATCTAACAGTTTTAACTCCCATGAGTTAAGATCTATTCAGTATAAAGGACAAATTTTTCTTAACAATAAGTTAAAGGATTCATTTAAAACCCAAGGAATATTTGATTCCGAAGCGGACGGTCAATTTGGGCTTTGTTTAATCGAATCATTGGCAAGTTTTTGTTAGTTATTCTACCTTTAAGGATTAATTATAATAATCAGACCTACTATTTGTTTAATATTTAGAGAGATTAGTTTTTTTCTATTAGTTAATATACCTTTATTATTTAAAATAGAATATAATCAAAATTATAAACATATTTAGAAAGTTTAGTTTTTTAGTTACTTATTCTACCTTTATTATTTAAAATATAATACAATAAATATTGTAAACATATGTTACCTATAAAACTATTAAAAACTATTTGTTTAACAAAATTTTATCTATTACTTTATTAATTACTTTATTAATTATAAACAAACCATATAAATTTACTATTACTTTATTAATTACTTTACCTATAAATCTATTAAAAACTATTTGTTTAACAAAATTTTATCTATTACTTTATTAATTATAAACAAACCATATAAATTTACTATTAAATAACAAAATCTATTTTATTAAACATCAAATCAGTTTCACATACCCCAATAAAGAAATTAAAACCCTATTAAATATCAAAACAAATACATATCTACTTATTACATTCTCCATCTCTCATTTACGGTGAAACTATTCACCTTCTTCTACACTCTTCTTGCCGATCAGAACTTTCAAGCTTAATCAGGTATTTTTTTTTTAATTTTCTTCTATATTTTACAGTTAAGTTTTACTAAGTTCATTTTGCTTTCTTGATTTCAGTTAATTTCAAGTATTACCTCAAAACTGTTTTGGTTTCTATTGTTTTTGTTTTAAATAAGAAATACATACTTCCCATAACCGCTTGACAGTCACCAAAACTGATTGGCAGTTATCACCTATATGTTCAACTGAATTTCTATTGTTTTTATAAGTTTTAAAGTTTTCGGTTTTTCCAAATATATATTTAGGGCTGGTCCCGGCAATGTTGGCCCAAACACATAAGTCTAGATGGATAAAATAAAAATAAGGAAATGAAATAACAGATCACTTTGACCCAAAACCCACCTAACTCATTTTCCAATTGGCCCATCCTGACCCAAACCCATTCTAACCTTGCAACCGGAGATGTTATTGTTTTACTATTTTTAGTTTAGTTTTAAATTTGAACTATTGATTAAAAAAAACTGAAAAAAACAGAAACTTTTCAAACAGTTTTGAGGGCTTGTATGTATATGATTCGAACATTAGTTGTGGTTCACTTCCATTAGTTCATGTTTTGAATTTTGTTCAAGAACTTTGTTCATTCGGGCTGATGTGTGATGCTCATTTTTTAAATTTTTTCTAATCTCATCTTTACCCGAACTCATCCTTACCAACCTGACCCAAATCTGATTTCGTCTCTTTTAAGTATGTGATTTTTATTTTTTGTAAACATTCAGATGGAGTTTACAATACTAATCAAAGTGTCTGATTGCAACGACCTGCAAGACCGACTGGTAAGATACATCCTGACCCAAATCTGATTTCATCTCTTTTAAGTATTTGATTTTTATCCTAACATCTGTGTTTGAAATAAAAAAAATATTGTATATATAGGAACTACCAAAAATATTGAGTAACCAGCTTCCAAAAAACTGTGAAATAATCAAGCTTATTGATTATACAGGAATGAAATACAAAGTTGCAGTCGAAAGCTTGGGTCGAAGAAGAAAAACACTACATGGGCCCGAATGGATAAGATTTTTTCAATCTTTAAAACATCAGAATATAGACAAACTATGTTTCAAAAGATTGAAAGAACTTAAATTTGAGGTACTTCTTTTGAACACTGACGTGTTGGAAATTAGAAAGCATTCCTCAGGAAGAGATTACATTCATAGTTGTTTGGTAGAAGCTAAAGCAGAAACATACTATCAACAGGTAGAACTTTGCTACCTTGTTTTATATGTTATTGTCTCTATTTTCTGAAAGAGAAACTTCTAATTTATACTCTCTGTTTTGAATAAAATCTAATCTCACATTTCTGAAATGTATGAATTATAGGATTTACCGCATGGGTTGCTGTGGCTGCTGTTCGAGAGGCGCTTAAAAATCGACAACTTGTTTGTTAAAGTACACGGCCCTAAGCAGAGTTGCAAGGTCGATGTTTGTTATGCTTTCCCTCCCGGAAAAGAAAAAGGATTAGCTGTCGGTTTCATGAGGTCAGGTTGGACCACCTTTTGTGTTGAAAATGACATTGAAGAGGACTACCAACTGCTCTTTCAATGGATGGGAAGCACTCCACAAGAGCACTTTAACTTCAATGTCCTGATATTTAACAAAGATGGCATTGGACTTCACGCAGCCACTACACATCAATGCAACCGCACCAAACACCGCCACCACAACAGCCGCCCCAGCTACCAGAAACAATTTGAACACCATGCCATAGAAACACACATGCTGGTAATTAAATACTAACTATTAATATACTTTATTTTAATTATAATGTTGGAGATTGAATAACAAAACCAATAATTTATTTTTACAGACGATACCGAAGAACTTTGTTCGGGATCACCAAATCAATAGCTACTGTAATGCTAGGCTGTTATTTGGCCATGTTAAGTTTCTGGTACCGCTACGTGTAAGGACAGATCTAAGAAAAGTGGATGATGACAACCATGTCATAATGTATGCGGACTAGCAGCATATCTTGGACGAAGCGAGGATGACTAAGGACAAAGTGATGAGGTTTGAGCTGGTGGGAGAAAAAAGTGTGGCAGGTGATAAGGTCTACTTCGAAGTTTGTTGATATCAATTCTGACAATTTTTTCGGATTCAATGGTTTATGTTTTTGTTATGTTTGATGGACAACTTTCCTTTTCTAACTGCATGTAGAACTTTAACAGTCACATCCCATTATGATGTTATCGTAATTTTGGTTCGGGATGTCTAAAATATATAACTGAAATATCTATGTCAATTGTCTTGGGCTATGTTACAAACAGGGCCAGCCCAAGCCCAAGCTTTTTGAGGCTTGGGCTTTGGCCACCAAATCAATAGGGCACCAGATTTAAAAAAAAAGGTTGTATAAATTGATATATGATTTGGGCCTGACCTGCCAAATAGCGTTAAAATGAATCAATATTGGGCTGCAAAATCTATTTATTGTTTATCAAAAAGGCAAGCTTATGACCCATGTATGCGACATAGGACATGTATATTTAGTTGGTGTTTGGCCTAGCTTTTTGGCAGGCCTATGTCCCAGGCTCATATCATCGATCAATTAGATTAGGGGCATGTTTCGCTAATAAAACCATAAATGAAACAAAAGGGATGTTTGGGTTACCTTATTTTGTATTACCTTATTTTGTAGCAACTTATGACTTATTCATTTAGGGAGTGTTTGGCCTAGCTTTTTTTTTAAATAAAAATAAACTGCATCATCAATTAGAAGACAAACTATATAATTGACTTTTACTCAACAACGGAACAATGTCTCTATATCTTTAAACTAAAAAAAATAAGTAAAAATAAACTGTGACAAGAAATATTAATACGATTAAAATAGAAGTATTAAAAAAGTAACAATTACATATCAAAAGAGAAAACAATCACACTTAAACTCTAATAGCAAGAATCAAGAAACTTTAACTTCAACTCCATTGAGCACTGAACCTCTCGATGTATGTCCTTGATCTTTGTCATGAACTCAAAATCTCTATCTCCACATTCTATATTACTCAAAACACACAGGTCACCAACAGAAGTCGCAGGCATCGCCCTCAGGTATCTCGAAACCTGTTCTCTTGATAGCATACCAAGTTGCAGTCCGTTAAAACACCTCTTCAACTCTTGAATAGTAGACCTATCAGCAAAAACTTGCTATTCGATTTGTTTAATAAAACGTTGCTTTAAATCGTCAGATTGGGCAGACGTATATGATGCCATTTTCATGTATTTAAAAAAAACTGATGCAAAACAATAACAGTTGCTCTTCTATTTCACTGGATGAATCAGTGTATGATGAAAGAGCAATTGAATTGGCAATCGTATTATATAGTAAATATGGAACAACCCAAAGGTCAGATATAAATGCAACCATTAAAGAAAAATGTATATTTAAAAACCATGTAAATTTAATGATTTAAGAGGGGAAAACGTGTACATTTAATGTAAACATGTACATTTATATTAAAAAACCATGTGAATTTAATGCAAAACCTTTCAAAAATGAATTTTCATGAGAAACCAAGTAAAAGTAAATATCTAGAAACCCAAAGGACAAAATTTAAACCTTAAAAAACATGTTATCATAATTAGGAGACATCTCTTCATTTACTATATCAAACATTACAAACACTATAAAAGGCTCATGATTAGTTTAGTTGAATACATAAACACAACATTTTAAAAAAACTGTTCATCAAAAAAAAAAAAAAAAAAACAATCCAAAAACACTCACACTGTTTCTAAATGGCAAACAAAACCTTCTACCATTGGGCGGATACTAACGCCGTTAAAATGGCATTTTCAAGATGGTCACTCCAAGAACAGGGAAAAGATGAAGAACTCAACCAAAAAGTTACTACCATTAGTAACAAATATTATAAGCAAACCTGGAGTAGCATTGCACTGCTAGATGAAGTTCTCCATTCTCCTCCATCAGAGTTTAAAGAAAAAGCAGAAGACTTTATCACACAACTGCTGAAACAGGATCAGAAAACTTGTGATATGCTAGCTGATCTGCAAAGTAAAATAAAAAATGAAATTGCATGGAAGAAGGCAAGAGTCATAGATATCTTGGGAAGTTAAATGGAGTGTTTAATTTTTAATATTTTTCAAAATCATAATTTTGTAGCACTATTAAATATCGAATAAAGAAAATTCAGACTTTCTTTTTTGTAGAGTTAAAATCATTATCAGTGATAAATTCACAAACAAAGTATGACATACACAAATAACGTATCAATTTCAAATATCTTCTCTATCTAATAACTCAATTCCTTAACCAAACTTAGACCTTAAAATTAACAATATCAATAACAAATCAATAAATTCAATAATTCTAATAGTTAAAAATACATATATTCTTATAAGTTCAACATTTTATGTTGACTTCAAACGTTATGAAAATAAGTGCACAAACAACACTACATCAAGTTTTTTAGTTTGCAACTGGTTCACATAAGTAACATAGAAAGTAACAAAAGTCTTATCACAAAAAGCAACAAAAAAACATGCATAATGATTCATAAAAACACATATTATCTAACCAGTATATTTCTTTGGCTTTCGTCTTGCTCGTTTAGGCCTCACTTGTTGATCACGCTCATTGGAACACTCAACAACAGATGTGGTAGCAGTTGTAACATCCCCAGTATCCGACTTTCTTGTATTAATGATAGAACCATTATCCGCTTCATAATCAAACGACTGTACCTGCACAAAAAAATTCAATGCAATCAAGCAAATTACAATCAATGCAATAGGTGAAGATTAAAAAAGAATAACATACCAATGGTGTTTCATTAGACAAGACTGATGAAATGATTGGTCCCCATAACAATTCGTCAGCCATATCCATTTCTTCAGTTGAGACTCTTGAAAAAAACTCTGCACATTCATCTTCATTGTCTTCAAAAACATGATCTATATCATCCGTGCAAGTACTAATCGTAGATAAACTAATGTTATTCGCATGCGATTTGATATAATCCTTAATGAACTTTGACACAGTAAAGCGATAAGAATAGTGAGGTGCCAATTTATATTCATCAATCTTAATCCAAAATGTGACACTCCTAGCACATAAAGAATCAACCAAATATGTGTGAGCCCATAAAGGATCATTAACACCCTGCAGAAATAGAATAACATTATTATTGACATAGACAAACATTAGCAAATAAATCAAATCATTCATCCATATAAAATAAGATATTAACGAAATATTTGGTTTAAACCTCAGACAAACCTTTAGAAAGCAACTCCTCCGCAGTAATGCCAATAAGTGCAATCACAACATCATCAAAAAGAACGCACGTCATCTCAACATCATTATCATCCACGCGGACAACCAACTTGAAACTGTCAAAATCATATAATTAAGTAAACAATATAGAAACGCTATCTGTGGATTGAGAACATTTTGTTGACATGATGTACAATAATAGGTAGCATCCATGAACCGCACCTTCTTTCGACATTTAGAACATTTAACATACTTCCAATCATTAAACAAATCAACATCAATTATAGTACCAAAGATGTTATAAAATGTGCCCTGCAAAGCAAAAAATATATGGTAACAATTAAAAACATTGCAAAAGCAAGTTAAACGTTATAAAAAATAATTGATTTACACCGAAAACAAAAGATATAAGATAGGATAAAAGCCAAAACCTTATAAACTCCTGCCTGAATAGATCAATAAACATCAGCAATACTAACAACGTGCAAGTCTTCATTTTGTGGTGTGTTAGCTTTAAATAAAACAGGCACCGGTAACCTTCAAAGGACGTAAAATAACTTGCATTACAACATACTATGCTTTGAAACATAAATAAGCTTTAATACAAGGAATAATATACATTGTCTTGAAGACATCACAAACTGGTGATGACAAATTAATATATAATTGAGATGCAACTGTTGACATCACACAAGGAGCACCTAACAAAAAAAAAAAAGAAACACCAATGGATCAAGTATATATATTAAAAATATACATACAAATATTTCATCTATCACATTACACATACCTGAAAACAATCGAACCTTGCAAGATGTTAATACAACAACAACTGTATTAGTGGCATGACGCCTCATGTCCTCATCAGTATACTTAAGTGCAAGTTGGCCCCATATAGAAACAATGAGATCATTACCACTATATTTAATAAAAACACAACCATTCCAAAATAAGCAAAACAAAAAAAATAAAAAAGATAGAACGCACCATAAAAACAATCTAAAAAACTTACAATTCATCGGATAAAACAATTCGTCGTACTTCCCGATTATTTGATTGTGAAGATCGCAAATCAGTATCAAGATAACCCCACACACTAAGAACACCCACAACATCTACATAAAAAATATAGTTATATATAGACATGAAGACGCAAAGAGAAAAACAACAACTAAACCTGTTAGATATATGTCATTCTTCAAGCGTGATCCAAGCATGTTAAAAGGCATCGGCTCAAAAACATGACGTCTAAATAAGCTCGGTTGAACTCTTGATGGACTAATTGACGTACATCGCATAAACTTAACATAGCAATCACGTTTCAATGGACGATACCATGAGTCGTATACAAGAACCTCAAAACCATATAGCCTATATACGCAACCATCCTCCAAACGATTAGTAAAAAGATGCATCAAATGAAAAGGAATTTTTGCATGAAATGAACAATCCTGCAAGGAAAACATGCAACATTACAAAACATATATATTATAGTTTTTTTAATTAATTAAAAAAATGCCTTACGCGTTCATCTGAAAGGATGACATCAAATGACAATATACGATTTGAGCTAGGAATGTATGTTGTCCAAGAACGTGTGACCATTACAGTGACTTGCCAATACCAGGCATCAAGTCTGAAATATACCGATGTCCCATTCTATATTATGTGAACCTAAAACATGGAAACAAAAAATGTTGTGGCAAACTTATATTAATAACAAAATATACGTAAAGGAAATATATACTATATATAACAACCAAACACATAAACACCACATGCAAAACAACGTAATTACAAATGGCATATTTAGTCAGCCAAACCAGTATATAAACTAAGTAAACATTAAATACAAGTGTTCAAATAAGAGAGACGTAATATGCTACCTTTATAGAAGCGTACATGGTAGCAATTCCATTTCTCAATAACAACATACAAAACACTCAGACCAATGCATCACTTGACATCAAAGGTAAGTTATAAAAAACTTCCTTATAAACAACATTCCTTGTTAAATGGTTAGAACACTTGCCATCATTATCAACATAAAATCGTAGACCAGCTCGAGATGTAACACGGGAGGCAATCACATAAAGTTGACCATGTGAAAAAGCAGGCTTTACCAAGTAACCACAAACATGTTTAAATGTTTGGCCCTGACTTTTATTAATTGTCATAGCAAAACATAGTTTCACGGGAAACTGTCTTCTCTTAAAGTGAAAAGGCCAACATGTAGAAGTTGGAGTCATATCGATTCTAGAAATAAAAGCTCTTTCTCCAACATGCGTACCCGTAATAATAACGCCCTCAATAACACGCCGACTTATTTGGGTAACCACTAAACGGGTCCCATTACACAATCCTTTCTTGAGATTCAAGTTGCGTAGCAATATGATTGGTGCCCCAACCTTTAACTTTAATATGTGATTCGGTATGCCAGAAAACTGTAAAGTATTAAGAAACTCCGTAGGATACATAACCTGCATTTCTTCAATATTATTTGTACTTGCACAAATGGAATCGACACTAAATAACTCATGATTGTCACCTGGCAACTTATCAAGAACATGTAGATTAATCGTATCAACCTCATTGTTAGTCGATGATAAAATACAGCGCTCCTGAAGGTAAGAAACATCAGTGAATCCTTCTTCTATATTAGGAAATGTATCTGATACAACTGCTTCAATAGGATTATCTGAAACAGGAATTAATAGATCGTGAGGTATATTAATCCAAGTTCTCTCATCTTCCCCGTCTAGCGAAATTGCAGGAAGACGACCAGACCCCATATCTAAAATCCACTTATTGAAATCTCGTTGTTGTATTACAACATCATCATTAACACTTGAACTATTCAACCACATAATAATCGTTAAACAAAACACCTTACATGCACCCCATATAGTCGATGACTTATTCACAACCGAAGCAACAATCTCACTACGAGGAGCAAGCGGAATTACAGGAAGAATTTGTCGAAAATCACCTCCAAGAGCGACACATTTCCCTCCAAATACTCGACGGTCTGCACCAGGTATATTATTTCGACAAATATCTCTAAAAGTACGGTCAACCGCTTCAAATGCATAACGATGTTGTAGCGGTGCCTTATCCCATATTATAAGTTCAACATCATTAATCAGCCCAGCAAGATCCGTCCCAACATCAATCGAGCAGCAAGAATCCTTATCAAGTTCAAAGGGAATCTTAAAACGCAAATGCGCTGTACGACCACCAGGTAGTAGAAGAGAGGCAATCCCAGAAGAAGCAACAGACAAGACGATTTGGCCACGTGAACGAATACAGGAAATGAGAGTCTTCCATAAATTCGTTTTTCCCGTCCCTCCACTACCAAAAACAAAAACAACACCACCCGTCCGTCTATCAACACAATCACATACATAATCAAACACCTCCCTTTGTTCAGCATTCAATCCACGAAATAGATCATGAAAAAGCGTCACTTCTTCTTCAATATTGTAGATGCGCTCAACCATAATCAACCGATTTTCCATAGTATCAATCAATTGACGATCAATTTGAGGCAAATTAGGAAAATCCAATAAACTTTTACCATGACCAATTAAAACTCTTTTAATCTCAATCAATGTATAATTGAGAATCTCCTCATCTGTGAATACCACATCATCATTCTCTAGTATTGTGCGTCGATTGTAAGCAATATCATCTGATAAGTAAGGTAGACAATCAAAAATAACCTTCGTTGATCACTAACCGTACAAAACAATAGAATGCAGACAAATAAATCACGAAGTTGATTCCCCAACTGCCATTGAGAAGCTTCACGTATTGAATCTACCCACTCAACATCATCTCCGAACAAACCCAACGCGTTGCAAGCAGACATATAAGTTGGATGCTCAACACCATCAACCGTACGAATGTCTTTAAAGCTTAATGGCCCACGTTGAACATTTAATAACATACGGAGGTAATACTTTTCACCCATCGATGGGCTCACATAATAAATGAGGCCAATACACACCCCCCTATGTCGTGGCAACCACTCCTTGTCCTTTTCATGCTAAGTGAACTTTGATGGAAACTCTACATATGTCAAAGAACGACCATGCGGAAACCTTTCATTTGCACGCATCTATTCAGTAAATTTTGACATGCTAGCCGTAGCACGTTGTGCAACTTCCTCAACCTCATCATTATCATGAAAATACACTCTATTACACCCTTCCTCATGAAAAGGTAATCGCTCAACAGCAACATCACGGTACTTCATTTCAAATTCAAAAATCTTCCAACATGCCTCAATAGAAGATATTTACCGACAATTTAAATATTCCTCAATTTCATTTTCATTATGTAATAAGGATGCAAACGTTGTCCTATTTTGAGCACCTTCTAAAACCACAGTTGCACGATCTGGGCCTTTGTTTATATAAGTAAAAAGATACTTGAATAACATCCCTTGGTTGCACCACTCAACATTAATGTGACAACCATATTTCACCAACAATTCACGGTTATAAGGAACAACATACCGATTATCAAGCTTAATATCTTGAGAACCAACTTTAACAACTCTTGAATTATTGGGCCTCTTATAACACGGCCAACCATCATTTCGGATGAATGTCTCCTCACAATAATTCTTTGGGTACCCTTTACCACATACACCGTTATGCATACAAGGACTTGAAGGGTTGAGCAAACCACATGGACCATGCATCATTTGCGTACGAACAATACCGAAAGCTATAGGGTCTTCCACCTCCGAAGGAAGCTCAGCAGATTTATATTTATCGATATTGTCAACCGTATTAATCTTATCTTCAGGTTCTAAAAAAAGCAGAATATGAGAGTGTGGAAGTCCTCGTTTCTGAAACTCAATTGTATAGATAACTAAACAAAAAAGAGCAAAACAAAATATTACACTTAGCTAAAGAACAAAAAAATCGTATAATATTTATATAATGGAAATGCTAGTAACAAACCTGCTTTCGTGCGTCCAAAAATATTCCTTTTCCTTATGTCTTTGATAAGTTCATCAAGTTTAATTTTGAAAACACGGGCAACAATGTCCGGGCGGTCGGATGCACTCATACCAAGGTTTGTTGCTTGAATGTGTCGAGTAATTTCCGGCCATTTTGAATTGCATGTCATAGTAATAAAAAGATCCGGAGCCCCGGCCTAACGACAAACAACCATTGCATCCTGATACTGTTGAATCATATATCTTGGCCCACCGGCAAATGTTGCTAGCAGGATAACACGTCGACCAACTGCTTGACAACTTGTTTCACCATCAGCGATACGATCATATAAACCATTATACAAATCCGAATGAATAGTGTTTTGGTTTAGTTTAAACCAATTCATCTCATGTTCAAGGATAGCTGTATAACAGTTGTAACACCCCATGTTTCAGAAGTCAAAGTCAAAGTCAAAGTCAAGATTGAAGTCAAAGGTAGACAAGATTGCTAATTGCGATCTGTCACTCCTTGCTCAATTCCTGTTTTGACTTCTTTGACTTGTAGTTAGTCTATTTTATGCCTTACGTTAGTTGTATTATGTGGACTACTGATTAATAATCGAGGTTTATTCGATATTTATCGCATGTTTTAACGCTTTATCACTATCGCAATCGCACTTGCAACTCGAATTACGCGTTTTGGATGTTGTTATACGTGTGTGTGTGCCTTAGGTGTTACTTGTGCATGTTAGTTTATGTTATGTTGTGGTGATTAATCGAAATGCAATCGAAACTCAACCGCAATCGAATCGCAAACGCTAAACGAATACGAAATAAGGATGATTGTATGTTGATATAGTAGTTGGGATTAAAAGCAATTTGACTAGGAAACTCTATCGCAACGCTCGCATTCGCAATCGAAACGGCAAAAAAAATCATCGCACCGAACACTCGAACCAAAGTGGCTAATCGACCAAGTGACCAGCCGATCGACCAGCCGTTCGATCGAGCTGCCGCTCGATCGGCCAGCCATTTGATCAGGCTGCCACTCGATCGACCAGCCCTTTCCACTTTGGGAAACCCTATAAATACCTCACTTGTTACTACTTTTGGTAAGTGACATCTCTCTCTGCTCGAACCAGCCACACTCCAGCTTCTTTTCTCCGATTTCTCTAAAATCTTGTAAGTTTTCAACCTAATCTTTGTACTTTCTTGATCTACACGCACTCCTACACCTTTCTATCTTTTGAATCTTAACTTCTAACCGTAAAATCACTAGATTTGAGGTGTTCTAGGATGATGTCATCATGGTGTTCTTGATAACTTCATGTTTTGACTTCAATCCACCAAGAACAACTTAGATCTGAACGATTTCCACACAAATAAACAAAAATCTTTCATAGATCTAAACATATTCACTGTGAAAAGGATTGAAAGATGGTTTTCCAACTTTCTTTCAACTCTTTTACACTCAATACACTAAAAACCGATAGAATCGGAGCTTGTACCAACTTTCTACTAATTCTTGTGGTTGTGTTGGTTCAAGATCTGGATTCTATCCACGAGACTACCGATTTCGGGTTAAACATGGAACACCGTCTCGAACAGTTAACTGGTCGGATTTGGGTGATTCCTGTCCGATCAGGAGTACCAACTATTGACGAGGTTTCTGTTGCTTAACACGCAATCAAAACAACTCGATAAAATGACAAACTATCAAAATGACCAAGGAAGAAGACGACCGGGACACCAGAACGGAGTGCCGCCCGATCGAACTGCTGTCGGATCGAATTGTCACCCGATCGGGTGGTCACCCGATCGACTTGCACCCGATCGGACTACCACTTGACCGGGACACCAGAACGGAGTGCCGCCCGATCAAACTTTGAGGGATGAACATTGAACGAAGTGCTGCCTGATCGGATTACCACCCGATCGGACTACCACTTGACCATGTAATGATCAGACTTCAATACTTATCAATTTTCAACCTGTTCAATGCATGAGGGTTGCCACTGAAGTGTCCAACCAATCGGATTGTCGCCCGATCGAACGGTCGTTCGATCGATCGACCTGAAAGGTAGAGATACTTCTAAGTTTTCAAAATGCTACAACAAAAACTTCAAAAGTCAAACCATCATACACAAGCACATCCTTCACAAAGGAAGAAACAATCCACTCGAAAGGTCACCCGATCGGATGACCATCCGAGCGGACTGACACTCGAACGACCGGCTGTCCGATCGGACTACCATCCGATCAAACTGTTGTTCGACCCACTGTCACTTGTTTCGTTTTACGCGTCGCTTATCGTTATGCTATCAATCTGTTCAGGCTAACCATACTCTCTAGCGCTCCCTTCAATCCACCAATCGCTGTGAGTATACTCGATCACCTTTTGCTTTACGCACTTTTGGGTGTTACATACGTTACATATTCTAAATCACATCAAACACACTACACAATACTTTAATCGCTAACCAATTACCTCATGTTATACATGACTTAATGAATGCTTGTTTGTTATGTTTACACATGAAATGCTGTCTACCTACCTTAGCAACGATAGTACTATTTGTTTGGACTCAGCACCTGTTCACTCAGGGGTTGTTAAGGACAATTTGTTACATGGCTCACAGTGGTGAGTGTGTATTACGAACTGCCTTGGGCAGCCAACTCGCAGTCATTGGTATCGATAGGTTCATGTCCATAACTAACATGCCTCATTTTACACTGTGTACGTGCTGGTTATGCGTAACAATTTCGAACTCTATTATATCTATTAAACTTGTATGCTCACCTTTACACTATATGTATTGATTTTTACTTTAACGTATGTGACAGGTGCTTAGGATGCTTATTTGCTTAGCTTGCTGTGAAATCGGGGCTAGGAAAGACCTAGAACAATAAACAATTGTCTGTAATAAAAAAATATGAGTTGTCGGAACAGAACAATTTGACTAGATCTTGGCTGTAATAATTATATTATCTTTTATGACATGGTATGACGTGTTGCTTTAAATAATTGGTAATTGTAGTTGTTATGGAAACTTCTGGACAATCTGTTTCGCTCAGTGCCATGCCCCGATGTTTCCGCCATCAGTTGGGGTGTGACAGATTGGTATCAGAGCCATAACTATAGGGAATTAGGCAAGACACGACCTAGTCCGGGTCGATGTCTTAGAGATGACCTAGTCTATAGTTAGGAACCAACAGACCGACTTGTGCATATCCGGTAGGGATTATGTACGAGCTTACTTCTATTTCTCGCTATTCTCGCCTACGTTGCACTATCACTGCATTTTAGTTTCAAAGAATGGACGAGCGATTGGGCCGAGATTAGGTGTGAAAACCGCAAACTCTCGACCAAATTTTCTTGTTCGCCTCGCATTTTCATCTATAAACACTAGAAATTGCGTTGAATCAGGAGTGAAATCCATACTTTGACGCATAATTCTCTTTTGTTTTATCAAAATGGGAACGACGTTGTTAAGACAGGGGTGAAACCCGAACCTTGGCGACTTGTTCCGACCTTTACTTGGTTTTACAAAACTCTCACCAAAGTCTCGACGGACTCCAACGACTTGAAGTCATGATATGACTGGAGGGATGCGTGCCAATCACGCAGATTCGAGGCTAGAGCACGGTCCCGAAGGCCAAAGTGTGCTCAGAAAGTCCTTGTGAATAGTTGGATCGCTTTGGTTAGTCGATGTCTAAATAGCCGCAGACAATCTATTCTCGATTTTTATGTGTTTCGATTCTAAGCTCGCTACTGCCGACTCTGATAATTCGACGTGTTTTATGTTGTTTATGCTTATTTGTTAGCGTTTTGAGGTACTACTGATTTCGATCTAACGCCTTGTTGCTTCCGCTAAACACACAACACGCTGCACAACCACTGACAAATCGCTACTACATGAGGAACGACTTTACGCCATGTTGAGTGCTATGTTAATCGCTTATGCTATACTACTCGATATGTTAATCGTGATCGCTATACTCGAACGTTCGCGAACCCTGAATAATAGGTTTCTGTATTCTGATTGCCTCTTGAGATTATGTGCTTATGTGCTTCTGTGATTCTGTGCCTTACGTGCTTATGTGCTTCTGTGATTCTGTGCCTTACGTGCTTATGTGTTTATGTGAATCTGTGATTATGTGCCTATGTGTTTATGTGATACATGGTCGTATTCCTGAGATTTAGTAGTACTAGACGTGTGAGGTGAGATCCGATCGTACTGTGTATGAGACCCATGATGATGTCTGTTGCAGACAATGTCAACTGGACCATCATCTGGACCCCGTCACCCACGAATCACATGCCAGGAACAGAGAGACAAACGCCTTGCTGCTCTCGTCGCTAAGCAAGTAGCAAAGGTGGTTCCTCAGATCGTGAGTGAAATATACGAGAATGTGAGCAAATCATCCGAGGAGTCCAGAACCGAAGCTCCTAAAGATGCTCCCAAGACTACTTTCAGCTTCAAGCAGTTCAAAGCATGTGGTCCAAAGGAATTTGCTGGCAAGGATTGCCCAACGACTATGTTTCAATGGTTTGATTCCGTCGAAGTCACTCTGCGCCAGAGTGGATGTCCTGAAAATCTCCGCACTCTAAACGCTACCGGCGTCTTCCAGTCCCGCGCACTAGACTGGTGGACGGCCGAGAGAAACAAACGTGGAAATGACGCAGCCTATGAGCTGACGTGGGAAGAGCTGAAGTCCATTATGATGGATGAATTATGCCCACCCCATGAACGCCAAAAGCTGGAGGACGAATTCTGGCATATCAAGCAGAAGGATAGAGAGAACGCAGCTCTGACTGCTCGCTTTAAGCAGCTGAGTATCATCTGTCCCGATCAAGTGAAGACGCCCGAGATGACAATCAAGAAGTACATTCGAGCTCTACCAGACTGTGTTGCAGATTTCGTGCATGCAGCAAAGCCAGCAACAATCGAAGAGACTTACTTGCTTGCCGCTGAAATCAACGACAAGCGAGTAAAAGCTGGTTTTTGGGATAAAGCTTCGAAGAACTTGCATCAAGCCACCGCTGTACCACCCACTGAAACTGCCGCCGCCCAATCATCAAAATCCTCATGCCGCAAGAAGAAGAACAACAACAGCTGCTCCAGCAACAAGAACTGTGATGTCACTACCTCTGCTGCTCCACTTCAAGCCGTACCGGCTCAGCAGCAATCTCAGCACCGATCAGCACCAGTTATCTATGCACCGCCTGCAAAGCGTGCATACACTGGTCCCCACCCTGCCTGCCCAACATGCACCTATCATCACCCGGTGGGTATTGCCTGCCGTTTTTGCGTGCACTATAACATGTACGGCCACTTTACCGCCAATTGCCGTACCGGTCCCCGACAAGCACCGGCTCAAGCCACTGCTCATCAAGCTCTGCTTCCAGCTCCTCAAGGCCAACAAGCGGTTCAGGCACCCGCGATCAACGCCAGAGTCTGCTTCGCGTGTGGTGATCCCAACCATTTCGCGAACATGTGCCCGAACAGGGTTGTGAAACAAGAGCCCCAGCAGCAGCAGCAACAACAGCCTCAACAGCAACAGCAACAAGCTGCCCGCACCAGAACCTTCAACATCAATGTGCACCAAGCCCAGGCTGACAACAACGTGGTCAATGGTACGTTCCTTGTGAATGGTATTTATGCTTCGTGTTTATTTGATACTGGAGCCAATAACTGTTTTGTGTCGTTCGAATTTGAGAAGCTTCTTAGTCGTAAGCACTCCCATCTCCCCTCGACGTTCGATGTCGAAGTCGCCACCGGAAGAACTGTCGCCGTTAATTCTGTTCTTCGTGATTGTACTCTTGAGCTCAATAATCACATTTTCCCAATCGACCTTATTCCTATGCAACTCGGAAGTTTTGACGTCATAGTAGGCATAGACTTTCTTCGCGAAAACCATGCTGAAGTTGTGTGCTTCGATAAGATGATTCGATTCTCGCTCGCGAATGGTGATGTATTGTGTGTTTACGGCGAAACTGCTTCGAAAGGTCTCAAGCTCATGTCATGTGTCCAAGCTAGTAAGTATCTCCGCAAGGAATACAGAGCTTTCTTGGCTAATATTGTAGTAGCGGAGAAGGAAAAGAAAGGTAGACCGGGAGTAAACGACGTTCCTGTGGTTCGAGAATTTCCTAGCGTTTTTCCTGAGGATCTTCCCGGACTTCCGCCAAGTCGTGATATCGACTTTCGTATCGACCTCATTCCTGGAGCAAACCCTGTTGCCAAAGCTCCTTACCGACTTACTCCATCTGAAATGCACGAACTCTCGAGTCAGCTTCAGGAACTACTTGATAAAGCTTCATTCGCCCGAGCACCTCTCCTTGGGGCGCGCCAGTCCTTTCCGTCAAAAAGAAGGACGGGTCGTTCAGGATGTGCATCGACTATCGGGAGTTGAATAAGTTGACTATCAAGAATCGGTATCCCCTGCCTCGCATCGACGATCTGTTTGATCAGCTACAAGGTGCTACGTGTTTCTCCAAGATCGATCTACGCTCAGGCTATCACCAGTTACGCATTCAAGAGGAAGATATACCCAAAACCGCTTTTCGCACTCGATACGGCCACTATGAGTTTATTGTTATGCCTTTTGGTTTAACCAACGCACCCGCGGTCTTCATGGATCTGATGAATCGCGTGTGTAAACCTTATCTCGACCACTTCGTCATCGTGTTCATCGATGATGTCTTGATCTATTCCAAGTCGAAAGCCGAACACGCGCAACATCTATGTTTGGTTCTCGAGCTACTCCAAGGGAATCGACTCTATGCCAAGTTCTCCAAGTGAGAATTTTGGCTGGAGGAGGTTCAATTCCTCGGTCACATTGTCAATAGTCAAGGTATTCACGTCGATCCCGCGAAGATTGAAGCCGTTAAGAGTTGGATTACACCTAAGAACCCGTCTGAAGTCCGTTCTTTTCTCGGATTAGCGGGCTATTATCGATGATTTATCGAAGGATTCTCAAAAATCGTTGTGCCGCTTACCGCTCTCATGCATAAAGACAAGCCTTTTGTTTGGGGAACTGAACAAGAGTCTGCTTTTCAAACCCTCAAGCACATGCTTTGCAATGCTCCCATCCTCACTTTACCCGATGGAAACGATGACTTCATTGTCTATTGTGATGCTTCGAACCTTGGTCTTGGTTGTGTCCTCATGCAACGAGACAAGGTCATTGCATACGCATCTCGTCAGCTCAAAATCCACGAGAAGAACTATACAACCCATGATCTCGAGCTAGGCGCAGTTGTTTTTGCGTTAAAGATTTGGCGACACTACGTGTATGGTACCAAGTGTACGAACTTCACCGATCATAGGAGCCTACAACATATCTTTGACCAGAAGGAACTTAATATGCGTCAACGCCGATGGGTAGAACTTCTCAACGATTACGACTGTGAGATTCGTTATCACCCAGGCAAAGCAAATGTCGTTGCCGACGCCCTCAGTAGGCGGAGCTATCTGCTCAGCATTCGTGATGTCCAAGCCCAATACGATCTCGAAACCCTCATCCGCGAAGCCCAGCATGCTTGTTTTAACGAGCGCACTTTGAAGAAGGAAATAATCTATCACGATAGAGCCAAGCTTGTGAATAAGTCGAATGGGATATTCGACTTTCTGGACCGAATTTGGATCCCTAAACGGACCGATTTGCGACAGATATTGATGGACGAAGCCCATAAATCCCGGTATTCTATTCATCCCGGTGCCGATAAAATGTACCAGGACCTTCGCTACAAGTACTGGTGGCCGGGCATGAAGAGGGATATCGCTCTCTACGTTGGTGTAGGTCCCCTTGTTCGTATGGATCGTCACAGAATTGTATATCTAACCTAGAGTGCAGAATCCTCTAGATCAGATTTGTTACAGAAACAAGTAGAAAACAGAATTCAATCAAACGGGTCTTCTATTGATTATCCAAACAATCTGTTTTACAATCAATTAAAGACCTCACAACCTCACAGCCTATCTCTGTAATCTTGCTCTAAACCTAATTTTGAAATTCTTCTCTCTCTAGACTTTCTCTCTCTAGCCTCCAAGAACTCTAACTGACTGAAACCCTAATCACAAAACATGTTTATATATCACATGTCTGTGAACTGGGCTTCCTACTGGGCTAGGCCATTTTCTAAGCCCATTACAACAATAAACTCCCTAACCAATAAGCTAAGCCCAATACAAAATATCCAAAGACTAAATAATCAAACTATTAAGCTGTTGTCACAAAATATGCACCAACAGTTGGGAAGTGCCTGACTTGCTCAAAAGTCAAGGCTGAACACCAAAGACCCTCTGGCTTACTCGAACAACCCCCGATCCCTATGTGGAAGTGGGAGAGTATAGCTATGGACTTCATAACTAAACTCCCGTGCACGCCATCAGGTCACGACAGCATTTGGGTCGTTGTTGACCGTTTGACCAAATCAGCTCATTTCCTGCCAATACGAGAATCTACACCAATGAGATCATTTGTGGACATGGGACACCTCGCGACATCATCTCTGACCGAGACGCTCGGTTTACCTCATGATTGTGGGAAATGTTTCAAGCGGCTCTCGGTGTTACGCTTAATCTAAGTACCGCATTCCACCCTCAACCCAACGGTCAGACTGAGAGAACGATCCGTACTCTTGAAGACATGCTCCGTTCGTGTGTCATAGATTTCGGTGGTAATTGGGATGCTTACCTGCCGTTAGTCGAATTCTCGTATAATAACAATTATCATTCCAGCATTCAAATGGCACCATTCGAGGCTTTATACGGAAGAAAATGTCGATCGCCTATTGTATGGCACGAGATCGGGCACTCGCAATTAACCGGTCCTGAGCTATTGCAAGAAACGACTGACAAAGTCCTCCAAATTCGAGACAATCTGCTGAAAGCTCGAAGTCGACAGAAAAGTTACGCCGATAGACGACGCAAGCCCCTTGAATTTGACGTTGGCGACTACGTACTCCTAAAGGTATCACCTTGGAAGGGTGTGGTCAGATTCGGCAAGAAAGGGAAACTAGCGCCTCGATATGTTGGACCTTTTAAGATTCTGGAAAGGATCGGAAAATTCGCCTACAGACTCGAACTACCGGAGGAGCTTAGTAACGTTCACCCAACTTTCCATGTTTCGAACCTCCGAAAGTGCCTGGCTGAGCATGATTTAATTGTACCTCTTGACGATCTCCAAATAAACGAAACACTACACTTCGTGGAGAAGCCTGTCGAAATCATGGACCGCCAAACCAAGCAGCTCAGACGCTCGCGCATTCCTATTGTGAAAGTCCGATGGGAAGGCAAACGAGGCGCAGAGTTCACTTGGGAACTCGAAAGCGACATGAAGGCGAAGTACCCACAGTTGTTTGTTACGGCTTCGGCCTAATTTCGGGACGAAATTCCCTCAACTAAGGGAGGCTGTAACACCCCGTGTTTCAGAAGTCAAAGTCAAAGTCAAGATTGAAGTCAAAGGTAGACAAGATTGCTAATTGCGATCTGTCACTCCTTGCTCAATTCCTGTTTTGACTTCTTTGACTTGTAGTTAGTCTATTTTATGCCTTACGTTAGTTGTATTATGTGGAGTACTTATTAATAATCGAGGTTTATTCGATATTTATCGCATGTTTTATCGCTTTATCACTATCGCAATCGCACTCGCAACTCGAATTACACGTTATGGATGTTGTTATACGTGTGTGTGTGCCTTAGGTGTTACTTGTGCATGTTTGTTTATGTTATGTTGTGGTGATTAATCAAAACGCAATCGAAACTCAATCGCAATCGAATCGCAAACGCTAAACGAATACGAAATAAGGATGATTGTATGTTGATATAGTAGTTGGGATAAAGGTTTGCAACATCAAATCCTAAAGGTTTGCAATAATTTGACTAGGAAACTCTATCGCATCGCAACGCTCGCATTCGAAACGGCAAAAAAAATCATCGCACCGAACACTCGAACCAAAGTGGCTAATCGACCAAGTGACCAGCCGATCGACCAGCCGTTCGATCGAGCTGCCGCTCGATCGGCCAGCCATTCGATCAGGCTGCCACTCGATCGACTAGCCCTTTCCACTTTGGGAAACCCTATAAATACCTCACTTGTTACTACTTTTGGTAAGTGACATCTCTCTCTGCTCGAACCAGCCACACTCCAGCTTCTTTTCTCTGATTTCTCTCAAATCTTGTAAGTTTTCAACCTAATCTTTGTACTTTCTTGATCTACACGCACTCCTACACCTTTCTATCTTTTGAATCTTAACTTCTAACCGTAAAATCACTAGATTTGAGGTGTTCTAGGATAATGTCATCATGGTGTTATTGAGAACTTCATGTTTTCACTTCAATCCACTAAGAACAACTTAGATCTGAACGATTTCCACACAAATAAACAAAAATCTTTCATAGATCTAAACATATTCACGGTGAAAAGGATTGAAAGATGGTTTTCCAACTTTCTTTCAACTCTTTTACACTCAATACACTCAAAACCGATAGAATCGGAGCTTGTACCAACTTTCTACTCATTCTTGTGGTTGTGTTGGTTCAAGATCTGGATTCTATCCACGAGACTACCGATTTCGGGTTAAACATGGAACACCGTCTCGAACAGTTAACTGGTCGGATTTGGGTGATTCCTGTCCGATCAGGAGTACCAAGTATTGACGAGGTTTCTGTTGCACACGCTATCAAAACATCTCGATAAAACGACAAACTATCAAAATGACCAAGGAAGAAGACGACCGGGACACCAGAATGGAGTGCCGCCCGATCGGACTGCTGTCGGATCGAATTGTCACCCGATCGGGTGGTCACCCGATCGACTTGCACCCTGGCCCCACACTCAACTTTTATTTTCAAACTTTGAGGGATGAACATTGAACGAAGTGCTGCCCGATCGGATTACCACCCGATCGGACTACCACTTGACCATGTAATAATCAGACTTCAATACTTATCAATTTTCAACATGTTCAATGCACGAGGGTTGCCACTCGATCGGAACATCATCCGATCGAGTGACAATCTGCTGTGAACTTGCTCTCACTGAAGTGTCCAACCAATCGGACTGTCGCCCGATCGAACGTTCGTTCGATCGATCTGAAAGGTAGAGATACTTCTAAGTTTTCAAAATGATACAACGAAAACTTCAGAAGACAAACCATCATACACAAACACATCCTTCACAAAGGAAGAAACAATCCAATAGAAAGGTCACCCGATCGGATGACCATCCGAGAGGACTGACACTCGAACGACCGGCTATCCGATCGGACTACCATCCAATCGAACTGCTGTTCGACCCACTGTCACTTGTTTCGTTTTACGTGTCGCTTATCGTTATGCTATCAATCTGTTCAGGCTAACCCTACTCTCTAGCGCTCCCTTCAATCCACCAATCGGTGTGAGTATACTCGATCCCTTTTTGCTTTACGCACTTTTGGGTGTTACATACGTTACATATTCTAAATCACATCAAACACACTACGCAATACTTTAATCGCTAACCAATTACCGCATGTTATACGTGACTTAATGAATGCTTGTTTGTTATGTTTACACATGAAATGATGTCTACCTGCCTTAGCAACGATAGTACTATTTGTTTGGACTCAACACCTGTTCACTCAGGGGTTGTTAAGGACAATTTGTTACATGGCTCACAGTGGTGAGTGTGTATTACGAACTGCCTTTGGCAGTCAACTCGCAGTCATTGGTATCGATAGGTTCATGTCGATAACTAACATGCCTCATTTTACACTGTGTACGTGCTGGCTATGCGTAACAATTTCAAACTCTATTATATCTATTAAACTTGTATGCTCACCTTTACACTATGTGTATTGACTTTTACTTTAACGTATGTGACAGGTGCTTAGGATGCTTATTTGCTTAGCTTGCTGTGAAATCGGGGCTAGGAAAGACCTAGAACAATAAACAATTGTCTGTAATAAAAAAAACTGAGTTATCGGAACAGAACAATTTGACTAGATCTTTGCTGTAATAATTATATTATCTTTTATGACATGGTTTGGGACGTGTTGCCTTAAATAATTGGTAATTATAGTTGTTATGGAAACTTCTGGACAATCTGTTTCGCTCAGTGCCATGCCCCGATGTTTCCGCCATCGGTTGGGGTGTGACAACAGTCCACAACATACGTCTGAAATAAACGGCCAGATTTGTGTAATGTCTTACCTTCGTTCCTCCTAAGTTGCAAACGGTAAGAATAATATTCTCTTAATGAAACCGTTTGCCGCCTACTTGATGCAAATATATTACATAGAGGAATATTAAGATGGAATCCATCTTCTCCATACGGAAACAACAAAGGATACTGCAATGCCATAAAACTTGGGTGCAATTCAGATATACGCTTTGCACCACGACTACCACGTTCTTCAATAATAATATCACGTGAGTCTGTAGGATTTCCGTCACCTGGAATCAATGCAGCCACTTCAGGAATAGTAGGCAAAGAATATTGTCCTTCTCTTCTATATCGCGTACCAAGCAAGCGAACCATAAGACAATGCATTGAGTTGTCATTAAACCTTTCACGTGCCATCCTAAAAGCCTGCACCAATGCATTGTTCGCATCAAGCATCAACAGCAAGTCATTCACCAATGTGCGTAGGATGACTTAATCAGAGATTGGTGACACACAATTTCGCAAATTATAAAAGCGATTATTAATCTCATTTTCCGTGTCATAAACGTACAATTGAGCAAATCTAGGGCGTCCATCAGAATGCATAAGCAACAATGATCCAATATTATGATGGTTGTGGCCATTCAAACGGAATGTATAAGGCCCACGACCATCATTTAAATCCGTAGATATTCTCCCACCGGTTGAGGTAAATGCAAACATCGCATTTAAAAGCTTTATTTTTTCTCTAAACACCCGGGATCGTGATTCCCCATTGTAATCCAGAAGACGACCCAATGTTTGAGGAGGACGTCGAAGAAATGGCAAGCAAACCTTTCCTTCACTACAACATAACGAAAAACTTGGAACACGTGGAGTTAAACTTTTAAGAGTTCGTTCCTCATACCAAAGCATAGCTTCACAATGAACACATACATGGTTTGCATCACCGCAATCCCAATACGATGCACATTGCCCTAAAATAAGTAAGTAAAGTGTAAGCAAACACTATCAATGTCGTATAAGGTGTTCATATATACGAAGAATCACAAGAAAAAATATGATGTTTACGATGTCTGTTTTCGTCTTGAAAGACGTTTGCACGGGAAGGTACTTCCGCCTGATTCGTAAGTAGACAACAGATGTTTGGGAAACCGTTGAAGCTAATGAAGATTGAACAGCTCCATTTGTTCTACTGGTATAATGCACAACGCCTCTGTTGATACGATCAACTAAAAAAAAGCAAAGATAACAATAAAACTATTCAATTTAAAAGGCTTAACCCACGTAATATAAAATCATGGGGGCTATTGTGTGAAAACACATAACAAACACGAGAACTCAATCAAGCGTACCATTGCAACGTCTTTGAGTACTTGTAGCCTTACACGTTAGATCAGAAGGGCGATCACGTAATCGAGGACGCCCCATTTGGCCCGTCCGTCTACGCCCAACTTCAGTCGTTGCATTAGAAGATATATTTTCCCGAGTGGTACGTATACCTGCAAATGAACCCGAAATTGAAGTGTTCGGTGAAGGTTGCACATTTTCATTTGGTATACGCATATAGCGTACCACATTTATGCTAGAACTACCAATTGCATACACAGCAACAGTAGCACTAACAGGTTTAAAGGGTTTACATGGTAAATATAAACATGCAAACCCCATAACATACGAACAATAAGGGGTGTTAGCATATGAAAAAATCATAAGAAATACAAGAACATAGAAAACCACACCGTAAGAACACCGTTGTGAGGATGCAACATCAGGCGTCACAACAGGAAGTCACTCCCGCAATCGAGGACGGCCCATACGACCACTGCCCCTACGACATTCAACACGTGTAGATGCTGACGTTTCATGCGAAGGTGCCAAAGAGAATGAACCGGGATCACTTGATATAGGTGCACTCATATCAACACCTTCCGATACAAATATTTTTAGAAAAGCATGACAATAGTCAATTATAATGTCACACAAAACATAAAATGCTAGTAACATATACAATATCTCAAGCACAACTAAAACTTTAAAAACCGCAACATGAAATTACCAAAATAGAAGCAACAACATAAGAAACACTGTGACAAGTACAAGGTACCACTTAAACTCAAAGTTACGAAAATTACAAGATAAAACTTTCTAAAACTAATAATCCGGGGAAGCTATGGTCTCTGTGTAAACCGCACCATGCATTTGCTTATAGAAAAGCATAGGGTAGAAATAACCTAGATGATCCCGCTGCAAATCAATTTCAATCACTCTTCCAAACTTCGTTATCACAAGACATATCCCTTGTAAATTGTAGTATATGAAAGAACACATAGTTGATAATGGCATCCACAACTTATAAGGATATGCAAAAACCTTCATCCAAGTTTTATTTTTAAGCCTCCACAATACAATTTCTCGTCTATAGTCGTAGTTTCCGATACAAACATACATATGAAGCTCCTCGTTTATGTTAACTAAACTTCTACTAACTTCATCGTCGTATACATTGGGGAAACATAATTCAGAAAACGACTTTGAATTCACATCAAAATGAAGAACCATCAATCCATCTGAACGACCATGGCATTGGGTAACGACAAAATATAAACCACCACCACACAAAGTTGCTGGTGACCAAATGTAGGTATAATGGTGATACGGACGGTGTTTTAGGAAGCGTACAGTACTCCATGAATTTAGCCCCATCGAATAAATGTAAACGGTCATTGTACCTCGTCTACGTTTAATATGTAAAATGTTGTAATCATCAGAAGAGTCAACAAAAAAACCTAGAGCATCACTATCAACTTTGTAGAAACCTTGCGAATTAGAATTTGCCAACTTCTTGAACGTAGTCGTCAATGGATTCCAAACAACCAACTCACAAGTGTTTTGGAGACAAACACACAACATACCATCCAAACTTGCCAAAAAAAACATTCTAGACGGATGAACATAGAACGGGAGGGTAACATCTTTTGGTAAAATAAATCCCGGGGACTTATAATTCAAGGAATGTACATCGATAGTCTTCCAACCAACCATCAACAATTTTTGATTAGCCGATGCACGCATGTAATGACAATGAGCCCTTAGAAACTTACGTTCTAAAATGAAAGCTAACCACTCCTTGCAGACAAGCTTACATTGAGCAACATTTTTTGGTGGAAGTCTTGCAATTATATCCGCATTACTAATAAAAATGGAAGGCACGACATACCGCTTTTATCTAAAAACACTATTTACAGAGAAAAATAAATTAAATCATCGTAAACTTCAAACATAAGATAAATACTAATAATACATCTTGAATATTTATACAATATTATAACCAACAAATAAAACATGTATTATCACAATGAAAGATATAATGTTATGGCTACTAAAAATATTAAAAATAAAAAATAAAACAACAAAATTATGTTAACTAATAACAATAAAACAATTATTACAAACTAAACTATGAATTTGTATCCATATGGGCCAGATATATCACATTTGCATTTTGGGCCAGGTTACTAAACCGGATCAAGGAAACATGAGACGGACCGGTTTGGATACAGCATACGGTAATCCAAATTAAGAAACAGATACTACATAAGGGCAGTTAACTCAACCCTAGCCACATATGCGATGAATCCAGCCCTCTTTCTTGTCCAAGTCGCTCATCTCTGCATCTCGTATTCATCGTCATCAACAGTTTCCATGGCCATTCACCATGGTTATACTTGTGTACACTCCATTCTTCTCCATCATACATATCATCAGTTCAATCGATTCAAAATTTCAAGGTTTTTACCTCTCTAAACCCTAGCGTATTATACATCATACTATTTTGTTCGATTAGGGTTCTTCATAGACGATTAACAGCTTCTTTGATGATCGATTAGGGTTAATGGATGTGGATCTTCATATTCGATAAATACCCTTCGGATTTTAGGGTTTCAGTTATTCAAACATGTCAGATCTGTATTACGGCATTTTTAGGGTTAACGGTTGTGGATTGATGGTATTATACTTATTCATATTCGATTAGAGTTTTTCGGAATTTAGGGTTTCAGTTATGCAAACATGTCATATCTGTGTTTCGGTAGATTGATGGGCTTAGGATTTTTCGTTGACTGTGAATATGTTACCACCGAGTTAAAGACATGGCCTAGATAAGCTCTAGAATATAAACAAATGGTGCCTGTGCTGGATTCAATACTTGGCAGACACTTTGTAAGTTTTATTTTTTATGTTTATGACTACATTATTGTATCAAATAGTGAAGGTTTTGTCTGTTTTAATGTGCTAACAGCAGGGTTCATATGAAAGACAGAAGCTAGGCTTATCCTTGAGAGTTTGAATCAGCTTACGGACATATTCTGCATCTTGCAACCCATGGTCTTAATAAAAAATTATGGCACTGTAAGTCCTTCTAACCACTGATTCATACTTCTTATTATGCCTATGTGTTTGCCTTAATAGAAAATTGTTTGAATTTAAGGGTATAATTTGCACAATTCTTGTTTTTCATATATGTTTTAGATATAACACTTAAGTGTACTTAGTTTTGATCTGACATTTGTAGATTGTTCACAGTTGATAAAAATCGGTCTACATGTATTAGAACACATATCAAACACCTAAGTGGTTTTGATTGCATTGTTTAAACTATAAAAGCAAACACACATACAAACCGATTTGTAATAAAAGATAAAGAGATTAGGAAAACATACCTTAATTTTCCAACTGGCTCTCCAAAGCAACTCAATATGATGATTTTTATGGTAAAGAAAATTGAAAGAAAGAAAGCGACACTGTAAGGTCATAGAACTACATTATATAGAGCTAATATCCGAATTTTTCTCATGGAAGTTAATATTAATTCAGACAGTTAATAAATCATGGGATAGTGGGAAAGTGGGCTAAACTGATAATATTTTTAAAATAACTGCATAATCAGTTACTAAACCTATAAGTTTTATATACCAGCTATGTTTTCATTTGAATTTTTTATAAACAAAGTTGAACTTCTTTAAACGTATCAACAAAAATATTAAACTCTTTGATATAAGTTATTTTATCCACTAATGAAGACATATTTATTAAAAACTTTTTATGTGAACTGACATTGGAATACAATAACAATTAAAAATATAATTTTATTTTTATATAAACATAATTTATAAGCCATTCTATATAAACAAATAATACATAAACAAATAGTAGGATAAAAAGCAAACATTAACTAAAAAAGAACATGACATCCGATGAAGGAATTTTTCAAAATTCAACAAACATTTCAAAGCAAAAACAAAAACAAAAAAAGCATTAGCAAACAACATGTGTTACTGAAGACTTGCCGGCACAATAGTTTCCACATACATTGCTGTGCGTATAGCATGATTCCAATCGCTTGGTATGAAAAGGTCACATGTCTTCTTGTTCAAATCTATTTCATAAACCTCACCCCAATCTGTCATCACAATACACTTTTCTTCTGAACTAACATGTGTAATTGAGCACCAAACTGGCGTTGGAATATAACAGATCTTTAGAAACGACATGACCTTCGTCCAATAATCACCTTCATAACGCCATAGATCCACAGCCATATCTACAAACCCATGACTAACAAACACGTGAAGTTTGTTATTCATATTAACCAAGTTCCCCTGGATGTTTCACCATTGCCAACATATGGAAATCCTATTTCTGTAAACGTCTCTGTATTCACATCAAATCGAATTATGACAATATCACCAGCAAGCCAAAATTGGAATACAGTAAAATATAAACCATCCTCACAAAAAGTACCCCCCGACCACACATAACCATTAGTATGGTAATGCCTTTTTTTTGTAAAAACTGTATTCTCCTCCAATGACTGGTCCTCCTTGAATAAGCCATAACATCAACTGTAAAACGACCACATTTTATATGTAAAACTCTGTAATCATTTGAGGAATCGATGTATAGGCCAACAGCATCGGAATAGATTTTAAACAACCATAAGACTTAGAATCAGATATGTTGATGCAGCTACGGATCAACGGATTCCAAATAAGCATTTCAAACGTATTGCGTAAACAAACACGTAAGAGCCCATTCAAGCTTGATAAAATCCACACATTAGAAGGACGAACATGAAACGGTAGGGTAATCATGGTTTTCTCATCGACTAAATGAACACCCGTGCTGCGAATAAAGCATGATTCCTGTCCAATACTAAAAAAATTTGTCTAGACCTCTTACACATATGTCTACAGTGCATGATGACAAACTCCTTCGACGATATACATGACAGCCATTCTTTACACACCTTCTTTGCACGACCTACACATTTTGCAGGAAGTCTTGGCAGTATCTCTGACATTATTAAGTCAGGACTAAGGTCAGGCAACTTAGTGTTCGACTCAGATGATGAGTAGAGGCAACCCTTCAACTTTTTCATAACTCGTACGGATATTAGAATCTAGAAATACAGTAATACACGAATATTAGTGATCTTTATAAAAGTTCAACAACCGCTGAACATGTAATTCTGTCAACTTAGCAATTGACATTTTAATTTAGTTGAGAAGCATATTACTATTTTTTTTATATTTAAAAACTTATTACTATTGTTACAAGCCTAAATGATTTTATTTGCACACATGGTTCTAAACATTAAAAGCTTATAAACATAAAAATAATGCTTTAATATCTAAAATCGGCTGAAGTAAGATTTTCGAATGACGTGCCTTATTGTTCAAATTGGTTTTCCAATGGCACTCAATTTGATAATAGTCTAAACTCAAACTAAACTGAACCTGAAAAGTCTATATAATATCTTATATAGAGCTACATGTCCGAATTTTAATGAAAATAGTTCATTAATTGAGTAAAACTTAGGTAGTTATTCAATCATGGGTTAGTGAGCAAGGATCATGACAAGTGGGTAAATGGACTGACTTAGAAATAAACATAACATAACCGAACGTTTATATTAATTTCTAAAAACCTAAGGTAGTTACTTGATAATGGCTTAGTGGCCCGATGATCATGCTAACGTGACTAAGTAGGCTGACTTCGACATTAATTCAGTATAACCGTCTTTTTTATAGGTTTTTTTTTCAAAATATCTTATACTTTTCCCGTTGTTATTTATATAACTGAATGCTATTTTGCATTTTCGCTCTAAATAATAGAAAACTTATTTTTTTTTTTAAATCTATAAAGGACTAAATATTTTTTAAATACCTAAATAGGCCACTTGTTTGAAAACACACACACTACAAAAACAAAATGGCACACGGAATTTGTTAACATGTAACAGGATATTATTGGCTACGTAATTTTTTAGTTTGTTTTTCTATATATAATAGGTAACTACTTATATAATTGTTTTAGTTATGCATATCTGGACTTTTATTTCAATTATTTTGAAAATAAAAGAACATTTAACTATTATAAAAACACAAACGAATTAGTGAAAACCGCTACTTACACCTTCTATTTTATTTATAACAGTAATGTTTATTATTAAATAAACAATTAATCATCAACATATATGCTATAATTTATTATAATAGTCAATAAAACAATAAGTTGTTACGTGTTAAATTGTTTTGTGTGTTACAAAAATTGTATACCAACTATATGTAAGGAAAACTTAATCTAACTGTTTGGTTGATTTTGTTGTTAACACATTATGTAATATGTAATATAGTTAACATATAAAACATAGAAAAATCAATTGAAAAGAGGAAACTGCATTTAAACTAAAAATACTTGAACAAACAAACCTTAACAAACACTGTCTTGAAAGACAAAACATAAAAGATGACTATGACAAAACATGACTTAAACTGAGTAAACTTAAACTGTAACCCATCCAACATGATCGTTGCATTTTTTAATTATACGTGGAATCTTCGATCTTTTCAATGGACCATTCAAAGAGTCTGTTGTATCACTTAGCTCAGACTCCAAATCATCTTGTTGTTTTGCCTTATAATCATCTTTCTGACCATTCGAATCTTCACTTTGGGTAATATCAATGACCTCATCCCATTTCCAAGTTAGGAGCGCATGCTTTCTTTTAGCTTGTTTTTCTATGTTCTGAAACTACAATAACTAAAAACATTAGTATAATACATTTAAAAAAAACATATATGTGTGAAACAATCATGATATACTTCTGCAATTATAACTTTATTTTAAAAAAACACCACCTGTTCAAAAACCTCCCTATGCATTTCAGATTTGAATGGACTAAAATACTGGCCATATGAAATGATCTCTAAATGGACTAAAATACTGGCCATATGAAATGATCTCTACACTTCCAGTGTCCGTCTGAAACAATAAATTCATAGAATTTAACAAATCAGACTAAATATCAAAACAATGTTTATACATTAGCTGTGACTTAAAACGATACCTTCGGAGAATCTTTCATTGGGCTGCATATTTGATTCTTCTTCGGTGTCATTGCATTAATACCCAGCTGTAAAAATTACAATTGCTACCATATATTAGAATACTAAATATTTGGTGCAATTCACAAACAATTAGAAACCATCCACATTTAGATAGCTAAAATAAATATGCACTATAAAAAAGGTACCATAGAAGAATCCTTCTCTGGGCTAAACATTTCAATATCAATCTTTCTGGCTGTTGCATTGGAACTCAACTGCAATAAAAGCTTAGAATTCTTAACATTTCAATCTCCCTGTATGCTTTGGTTACTAACAATTTACATTCCTACTTACTTTCATTGCAGAGTCGTGGGCTTCACAAATGTCCACGAAGTCATCCGAGAGATCCATTGCTGCAGATGTCTTGCTGTATGAATACAGGAAAAGCGAAAAAAAGACAGAAGTTTACACTACCTGAACTGGTATTATATAGCCAGCAAAATATGCAGTTAAGTGTCCACTACCCCCACTAAGTCCCTGAAAATAAGGAACACATTTTAAACCGCATTGCAACCCGCATTTCTGATTGGTACATCTTGATAAACTGCAAGAAACCGCAAGATCATGGGTGAGAGAGTGCTGAACTGCCGTGAACTGCTGCTTCTAGAAGGAATTTAGTGACTTTATACGGCTGAGATTAAAAGTTGATGACTTTGAACGGCTGTAATTAGCCCAAATGGTGGTTACAAACAACGGGAACAATATAATATAGAATTATGTTCTTAAGTTATGTTTAAATTGCCAATGAGGTAGTGGTGGAGTGATTGGGGAAAGACTTAGTGTTCCTTGTGACACAGGTTCGACTTCCATTTTCTCCATTATTTTCTGCGGCATCCAGGTGAAGGGCGAATACGGGTGGGCCGGTTCGTTTTGGATGGGAGGCGAGGTTTTACAAATTATTCCACTATCGTGCATTCGGGGGGTGGAGGTCGGGTTTCCGTGCATCTGGGAGAGCCAAGGGGCTGGCGGCGGTCAAGTAGTCGACCTTGGCCACAACACACAGTGTCATGGTGGTTGGCACGTTGTTCCTTATTCAAAAAAAAGTTATGTTTAAATTGATATAATGAACTCAACTGGTTATTAGTAATGATTGTAAAAATTTGGAGTTTTCATACGGTTACTAAAACATGAACAATTTGTAGATCAACAACTTTTGTTGTATGTTAATCATGTTTCCCATACCAAATCTTTATTATATAATCGTACACAATACAAATACAATGATTACATCAAGATGATAAATCATAAATCCATAACATTTAAGGAATTTTTTTATTTTTTATTTTTTATTTTTTTTATAATATAAAGTAGTGTGTGTGAATTTGTGTAGTTTAGAGTTCATCTTTGAGAGATGATGTAGGAGATGATTTGGGGTTGTTTGAAGAGTTCTTGATAGGATAAGAGGCTTCCATTGCTATGCCACAAAGCCCTCTTTTATCAGATATTCCTCTTTCCATCCTAATGTATCCTTTTTCTCCCCACTCGGCCCCCCACGAGTTCCTTACGATCCAGTATTTTGTTCCATCTAGCGTTGTGCCGTATCCAACGGCTGCCACTCCATGATCCAGTTGTGTTCCACACTTGCCGGTAAAAACTCCCTGTTACATCATACAAAATCACCAATTATACCATGCTAACCAGGTGTACTATAGCTTACGCTAGACATGTGGTCTTTAAGGGGTTAAGACGAAAACCAGTGAAAGTTGGATTCGAACCTAAAACCTCTGCTGCTAGTGGGTTTTCAAGTGTCAAGAATTTGTGCATAAAATAAAAAATTGTTCTTTCTTTTTAGATTACCTCTGAATAGAACTGAAAATCTGAACCTCCAGCATCAATAGCAACAGCAACAGGCTGGTTAGCTACTGCTTGCATAAGTGCTTGCTCATCATTTTTCGGCACATCCTCATGTCCATCAATTGATACAACCGGAGAATTCATCTATAAAAAAGTCAAAATCATTAGAGTTTATGGTCAACTTGATTCAAAGAAGCATGTTATGCTTAGAAAGCCTATATATACCTACCTTATTAGAATCACACTTCCCATCTGCAGCTGCATAAGGATAAGCATCCTCCCTAGTTAAACCACCCGTCTTTTTAATAAAGTCGAATGCCAAATCCATTAAACCCCCGTTACACCCTTGATTTTCTAAAGTGTCACAATCAACCAGTTCTTGTTCTGATAACGACACTAGCTCGTTTGTTTTAATCTTGTTTATTCCTTCAACCGCAGCCACAGTTGAAAACGCCCAACAACTTCCTGTGAATACAAACATAACAAAAGATCAATACCCTAAAAAGTTGTACTCAATGCATTGTGTTCTTTAGTAAATATTTACCACATTGCCCTTGATCTTTCACAGGGGCAACAGCCCCTTTCTTCCTCCAATCAACCGAAGTAGGGACAGTTTCGACATTTGCATACATAAACGTCTTGTTACCAATTCGATCTCCTTGGAGCGACCTATGATGATGAATCTTGGAACCCGCATACACACTTCTAAACTCATGGTTAGTCATGTCGGCAAACTTGTTAAGCTTAAGCTTATACGGTTTATCCATCTTGTTAGTTTCATGAACATGTAACACATTGGATTTGAACACGTTAAACCGCCTCAGCTTCTCGCCATGGTTTGTCGCCACTTTGTGGTGGCTTCGCCACCTTTCGTACATATCCCACAAACTATCTTCTGTTTCGAGCTCTTTTTCATGGAAATCGAAGCTCCATGCAACGCCTAAAACTAAAGATAAAGAAAGAGAAACTAAAAGAAACTTGTTGATCGCCATTTAGTTGAGTTGTAGTTGTGTTTTTTTTAATGGGGTTTGGATAAAGATGATGAAAGTTTGGAACTTGAGGGTGGTTTATATAGAGGAAAGATTTAAGGGTGGTTTAAGAAGAGTGTAAGATTGATAGATCTTGATATGGATACAAGTTGATCAAGGGGGATAAAAAGGTTCCTTATGGGCATGAAAAACCATCAAGATTCAATAATAGAGGAGAGAAGTGTTTGAAAATAGCAAATTTTGAGTGAATGTGCTGGTTCAGCAGATGAGATGATGGTAATCGGTTGAAGGAATTGAAGGATAGTTTTGTGTGTGTGTGTGTGTGGGGGGGGGTATACACGTTATGGTGATGCAAATAGGGAAAGGCGACAAATAGTATTAGTTACTTTGTTGTGCACATCTCGTTTTTCTTGTTACACATGCCATTTTTAGGGGGGGGGGGGGGGGGGGGTGGTTTGGGTTGCTTCAATATTTTAATTAGATGGTGGACCCTTTTCTAGCTTGAAATTAGGAACTTTAATTTTCTGATTTTTCCTTACATGGTCTGATTCCTTTTTCAAAAAGTTAAAAAAAAAAGTAGAAAGTAAAACATGGTTTTAGACGGAATAAATTCAAATTCTTACAAATTCTGCTAACCAAACGCGTTTTTAGTAGTAATAATATTGCTTTTTTAGAATTCGTCTAAAATTAGAAAATTGCATCGTCCAGTTCACATGAAGGAGTAGGCGAGATGGCACAACCGTAATTTCATAGTGTGGACTCGGGTTACTTAAGTAAGACCATCTTGACATATATAAGTAATGAGTGTTAAAACTAATTTTGCTACTACCTAAATCTCTTTCCTTACTAAACATTTATAAGTTTGAGATGAAACCTTTTTGTAATCTTGCCAAACATTTATAACTTTTAAGATAAAACTATGTTATAATTTATCACTCTTTCTTTAGATGCATAACTTTGGATAGCGTCACTTAATAACATCCGGATAAACAACCTATATTTTAACACATATTTACCCCACTCCACCGGTTAAGTCAGATAACCCTTGTAATATTGATCAAACATGCATACTCCAACCAAGAGTACATATAAAGAGATCATTGCTCATTCTCAAATACCGTCTATATTTTTCCTTTTCACTATAAAGTCTAAACGCCATGCTTATTCTTGAGTTGGAGTTGATCACGCGTTACATACCGGTAACAATACTAACGGGTATATGTATTGTAGGAAACTCCAAAGTGTTGAGAACACAAGATAATCACATACCGACCATTACATCGACTATGTTGTTGTAACGCTGTTTTTCTCAGTGACTGGAAAAAAATCTACACAAACTATATCTTAGTTTTTTTTCTTTCTAGAATTGTAATACGTATTTGTGTTGTTTAGCTATTTATTCTAGGGAAAATTTCACAGAATAGTAACCAAGTCTTAAAAGTGTTCTAATTAGGTCACTGGTGTCGTTTTTGACACAATTAGATAACTTAACATTCAAATCGAGCCATGTCTTTTCTTCCACATGTCAAGAAAAAAATGGAGCATAAGATGCTGGGGTCGAGTTATTTTAATAAATGAAATTATATTTATTAAAAATAAAAACCATTTAATTACATTAAAAATAAAAAAAAACAAGTTACAATCCACGTCATCACTCGACGTTAGCATCAAATAAAAGAGAAAAAAAGAAACAAAAATCCACATCACCACGGTTACCTATGAAATGGATGAAAAAACCCTTAATTTTAATGAAGAATGAATGTTGAGTGACCTGATTGGAACACTTTTGAAACTTAAGTGACCTAATTGGAACACTTTTGAAACTTGGTTACTATTCTACAAAGTTACCCCTTTATTCTATTATATGTAATGAATTGCCTTAAGGAATTTGTGAGTTGTGACATGTTAGCTTACTATATATATATATATATATATATATATATATATATATATCATGTGACTTGTATGTGATGATTAAGTTGCCTTAAGGAATTTGTGAGTTGTGACATGTTAGCTTATATCATGTGACTTGTATGTGATGATTAAGTTCCGTTAATAAAATCTTTCTAAGCAATTAAATAATGCCTTGACTGTTAATAGAAAGAAAATAATAACTTTCCTAAAATCCAGATCATGTATTTCAAGCAACTAAATCTATCTTCTTGACTCAACCCCTTTGTCATATATTGAGATGAACGGTCTTCTTGAATCAACCCCTTGTCATATATTGAGATGAACGGTCTAGATTGCCACCTCTTAACTCTGGTTGTGGATAGTTTAATGGATACTTTTGATGTGTACGTGCCCATGTCTATACTTGATAAATGATATGTAAAAACTTAATGATGAGCAAACTTTTCGTTGTATAGAACACTCATCATTCATCAACCGGTTTTCATACCTCTACAAATTTTTTACCTATTATCTTCTAAGGCCAGGGGGTGTGGCTTAACGTCACCCCGCCACCATAGCGCCCTGGGGCGCCATCGACCACATCGCCGCGAGTAGGGGGGGGGGGGGGCATCTTTTGACTCATCATAAACTTTTTCTTTAATTGCTTTATCCGCATTAAAGAAATATGAATCTTTCCTTCTTCATAAGCGGCGCCATCGACCACATCGCCGCGAGTAGGGGGGGGGGGGGGGGGGGCATTGTCCTTCCGCCAACACGTTAACGAGCAAATTTGGCATTTTCGAAGTTGATGGTCTTTAAAGGGGGCGCTATAGTGTAAAGGGGGGCTTTATACCACACCCTGCAAGTTAAAGGAAGGGGCTTTAAAGCCACCTGTGTGACGTGGCGGTGAGGTGACGCTGAGGTGGCGTGATAAAGCCCATAGGAGCTTTATACCACACCCAGTGGCGGATCCAGGAATTTTTCCCGGGGGGTTCCTTTTGGTATATTCTCACTAATTTTTTCGAAATCGATCAAGTTTCCACTAACTTTTTCCATTTTTTTCCAAACCGAGGGGGTTCCTGGGAACCCAGGAACCCCCCCTGGATCCGCCCCTGACCACACCCTCCATCCTAAGCAAGTAATCGGCTACCTTAAAACGTAACAAAGTGGTTGTCTCCATATTTTTTATGACATGCACTATATTGTTAAATTTGATGCATGTATTTGATACAATGACTATTTTTGTATTGGAAAACAATATGTCCGATACGGTATAAAAATCGGATTTTAAAACATAACCAGATCAAAATGGGGTTGCGCCACCTCCGTCAATCCGTCATACACATACGAGCTAAATTGTTGCTCCAATGACCACATCGAATGAATAACTCGTAGGCTTGTGTGTGTGTGTATTTGACACACATTCACTTTGTATTTCACATGTTACCGACTCTAGTTGACAACTAGTAGGTGTGATGTTCTTCTTTGTGTATGGTAGCTTTTGAATACCATCTGGTTTCGGTGATTCGGTCCAACATCTAATTGCGATACTGACCGCCTGAAATACTCTACACTTGAAGGTGATATGATCAAAACATATAGAATAACTTTACCTACTAGATTATGGGAAAATGCCACAGGCAAGAATACTTGTAGTACATTTTAGAATTAAGATCACCATTATTCTATCTTCTAGAAAAAAACTCGAGGTGTGAAGTGAAACTTTTGCCACCCTTGATCGACTTACTCGCCTTTGTAGACCTAGAGATTACCAGTAAGTCAATTTAGAATCTAGTTGTTTGCCGGCAGCCTGAAATGGACAAAAGTACAAAACAACTTTGGGCAGTTAAATCCATGGTAGATATCAATATACGATTCCTATTTACATGATGCATACAAAATGTGAACATGACATGAAACTTGGATAACATAGAAACAGCAAACGCGGAAAGATTCCTAACAGCTTCTAGCTGACCGTAATTTAGGCCATATAGTATAACAAAATCAGAAATAAAGCACATTTTGAACGGCGAAGAATATTCTTCATTTTAATACAGCATGATTTGAAATTCATATATATAGACAGTAAATACATAATTAGTTCACGAGCCGATACGTTTGTATGTAGCAAAGTGGTACGCGTATGAGACACGACCCAGAACAATAAACCAGATGGAAAAAAACAATGAGTCATCAGACAGCAGCAAGAAGATGATGGTGCCACCTGGGTTGTTAGCAATAATTACAGAACATGCTGACTGGATAGACATGGTTTTGATGGTCTTGGGGACAGCAGGGTGCATTGCAAATGGATTAAGTATGTCGTTGATCATGTTAGTCCTTAGTCGAATGTATAATGACTACGCGTCTTTGGCTTCTAAAACCTCTGCAGACATTAATCAGGTTAGTAACTTAGTTATTAATCATCTTTGCTGTTGGCTGTTACATCAATTTATATATTTTTTATTATTTTTTTGCAGTATGCACTCCTCTATGTCTATGTTACTATAGTTGTCGCTTCAGGCGCATTTATAGGTACTTTCTTTTTTGTTTAATACATAACTTTATATAATTATGATCTCCATCCGTTTAATGATCATATGTTTTGACATTCAATAGAAGGATTATGTTGGGGGCATACTGCAGAAAGACAATCATCACGGATACGGTTTAAATATTTAAAAGCTGTTTTACGACAAGAAGTTGGGTACTTTGACAAAAGTCTTGAAGCATCGCGTGTTGTGACAAATATATCAACAGATATATCGATAAACATACAAGGAGTTATTAGTGAAAAGGTCTTCTAACTTCTTTAACTACATTTTCAACAAGAATCTTGTTTTGCACACAAATTTAACTTTGTTTTCATAATCAAACAGATTCCGGATTTCATTGCAAATGTATGCATGTTTTTGACAGCTGAATTAACCGCTGTGTACCTCTGTTGGAGATTAGCAATCGTGGCACTTCCAGCTATGTTTTTGCTGATTATTCCAGGGGTAATTTACGGAATTATTTTAGCGAAAAACGAAGAGAAACTACAAGAAGCGTATGCAGTTGCTGGTGGGATAGCAGAACAGGCGTTTTCTTCGATTAAAACTGTTCATTCCTACGTTGGAGAGAAGAAAATGGTGAGTCGGTTTTCAGATGCGTTAATACCAACTTTAGCTCTAGGTATTAAACAAGGTTTTTTAAAAGGAATGGTTTTTGGTAGCATCGGAATTATATTTTCTATTTTCGCTCTTATGAGCTGGTATGGGAGCATCTTGGTCATCAAAAAAGGAATCAAAGGTGGAGATATCATTACTTCAGGGGTATGCATTGTCTATGGAGGATTGTAAGTATATGTTTCATATATATTACATAGCAAAACCAACACATAATAAATCAGTTATTCAAAATTTCAAATTAAACATCAATTTAAATATTTAATTAACTATCGCAGCGGTCTTGGAGCTTCTTTTGTGAACGTAAAACACTTTGCCGAAGCTAAGATTTCAGCAGCTCTCGTGAACGAAATTATTAACCGGGTCCCGGTTATAGACTCGACAGACAAACATGGAAAGAAGATATCGGTTGTCAAAGGTGAGCTGGAGTTTAAGGATGTTGAGTTTGCATACCCATCAAGACCAGAAAGTTTGGTTCTAAAAAGAGTCAACATCAAGATCAAGCCGTGTCAGACCGTTGGGTTAGTTGGTCAAAGCGGGTCTGGGAAGTCAACGATGGTCAATCTGCTAGAAAGATTCTATGATCCGACTGAGGGAGTGATACTACTCGATGGGATTGACATAAAGTCGCTCCAGTTAGAATGGTTAAGAAGTCAAATGGGTTTAGTGAGCCAAGAGCCTATACTATTTGCAACAACTATTAAAGAGAATATACTATTCGGGAAAGAAGGTGCCACGAGTGACGAGGTTATAAAAGCGGCTAAAAAATCTAACGCACATAACTTCATCATGCAACTACCGAATGGGTATAACACAATGGTAAGAACACCTTACATATCCTATAACTTTGGACCAAAACTTGTTTTCTTTTTCATGCAAATAGCACTTTCTATAACTACCAAAAATAGAGTCAAAGAGTTAATTACGTTTTTCGTCCCTGTGGTTTCTTGAAAATAATCATTACAGTCCATTAGTTTTAAAAATGCCAAAACAGTACCAATACGTTCACTTTTTTAACTATTATAGTCCACCCCGTCTAACCCTGTCTGTTTATTCTGTTAGTTTCGTGTGAAATGACCATAATGCCCCTGTTATTATTAAAATATTCAGGTTGGAGAACTGGGAACACAAATGTCAGGTGGGCAGAAGCAAAGGATTTCAATAGCAAGGGCACTGATTAGAAAACCGAGAATCTTGCTTCTTGACGAAGCCACAAGTTCTCTAGATTCACATGCGGAAAAAGTGGTACAAAAAGCTTTGACTCGAGCCTCAGAGGGAAGAACAACGATAATCATTGCACATCGTATAGCTACAATCCGTCACGCAGGTTTAATCGTTGTTATGAATTCAGGTGAAGTACTAGAGTCCGGTTCACATGATCAACTCATTCAAAATGCTTCTGGACCATACTCAATGATGGTCAAGATTCAGCAGTCAATGGTCACTAACAGACTTAACAGTCAAACTTCACTACCAACTGAAGTCAAACCTCAAGTCAAAGATACTCATATACCAAAGGAAAGAGTAGATGAACAAAAAGTATCAAAAGCCCATTTCAAAGAAGTGATAAATAGACACTCAGAGGAAGTGTACAGTCATCCATCATGGTGGCACCTTATTCAGATGACTAGACCCGAATGGAAGTCCACGTTAACGGGAACCATCGGTGCACTCATCAGCGGTTCGGTTCAACCACTGGTCGCTTGCCTTCAAGCAGTAATGCTGTCTATATTTTTTCTCAAAGATCATGCAGACATCAGTTCACAAACACGAAATTTATGTTACGCCTACTTAACCGTATCCGCTTACACCGTTGTTTCCAATGTGATCCAGCATTATTACTTTGGAATCACAGGAGAAAACTTAACAAAAAAAATAAGATCAGCAATGTTTGAAAAAATCATGAGTTTCGAGATCGAGTGGTTCGACCAAGAAGACAACAGCACCGGCGCGCTATGTTCAAGACTATCTACCGATACATTAATGGTAGGAAATCTTGTAGCAGACCGTTTGGCCTTTTTCACACAGTCAATATCCGCTTCGGTTTTAGCTATTGTTTGGGGGATGATATTGTCTTGGAGACTAGCTAGCATAGCTATTGCTCTACAACTACTTATCATTGGCAGTTTTTACTTAAAAGTCGTAGTGACAAGAAACATGTCGAAGAAAATCTCGATTGCGAGAAACAAGAGCAGCGGAATAGCGAGTGAAGCGGTCAGCAATCACCGAACGATTACCGCGTATTATTCTCAAAATAAGGTTATGAGATTATACGAAGATACACAAACAGGCCCGAAGAAAGAGAGCAAAAAGCAACCGTTATATGCAGGAATGGCGTTATTCACTCGACAGTTTCTAACAAATATAAATATGGCTGTGCTATACTGGTACGGCGGGAAGCTTTTGTACAATGGTGATATCAGTTACAAGCATTTGTTTCAGACATTTTACATTGTCGTAACAGCAGGGATACTAATTGCTGAAGCGGGAAGCATGACTGGAGATATCTCTGTGGGAACACGTGCTTTAAAATCGATTTTTACGGTTCTACAAAGAGAAGGAAAGATGGAAACCGACCCGTTAAACCATATAATTAACCCAGAAAGGATTTATGGGCAGATAGAACTAAAACAGGTGGAATTTGTCTACTTAACAAGGCCTAAAAAGATGGTTCTTAAAGGTTTGAGTTTGAAGATTGAAGCTGGAGAAGTTGCAGCACTTGTTGGAATAAGTGGATCTGGAAAGTCAACGATTATTGGAATGATTCAGAGATTTTATGATCCTGTAGTGGGATCTGTGAAAATAGATGGAGTTGATATTAAAGGCTATAACATTAAAGCGTTGAGATCGTTTATCGCGTGGGTGGGTCAGGAACCGAGTTTATTTGCAGGAACGGTTAAAGAAAATATTGCTTATGGGAAAGAGAATGCAACAGAAGCTGAAATCATTCAAGCAGCAAGACTTGCAAATATCCATGAATTTATAAGGTTTGTCTTTTATTACGATCTCGTCTAGTGAAAAAATGGATCGAATGGGTCAGACGGGTTCTTAGCATACTAACTCATGATTAAGTAATTCAATTTTGTGAGCAGTTCCATGAAAGACGGGTACGATACAGTTTGTGGAGAAAGAGGCATCCAGTTATCAGGGGGGCAGAAGCAAAGAATCGCCATTGCCCGAGCAATACTGAAAAATCCGGCAATTTTACTACTTGATGAGGCGACAAGCGCACTAGATTACAAATCAGAGATCATTGTTCAAGACGCTTTAAAGAAAACCATGGTCGGTAGGACCTGCGTTATCGCAGCTCATCGCTTATCAACGATACAAAGATCAAATAAAATAGTGGTTCTTGACAATGGAAGGGTTGTAGAAGAAGGTTCTCATGATGATTTGTTGGCTAGAGGGGAAAGAAGTGCATACTTCTCTCTTTTTAGATCACAACAACAATCTTTTTTTTAGTAACATCAGTTATCGCGTAATAGCTTTGATGATCCTATGCAGATAAACCTTAGTTTGCAAATAAAAAGGATATTAAGATCATAAGATGACCCTAAAGACCTAAACATGAGTTCATACATCTCAAACTTTCATCAAGATCCAACTAAAACTTTCAAGAAAAAAAAATACACAAATTAAACCACCACCCTCCTTTCCCTCTACACTTTCTGTAATTTTCACAAATCTTTGTATAACTAGTTTCGAATTCTATCAATACAATCCACACTCATACGGGGCCACTCGGGTTTCATATCAATACTAGTTCTTGGTTTTTCAACGTACTCCACGCTCCTTCGAGACCTCTCCATATGCTCATAAGGTATTCTCAACTTTCCAATTTTGTCATCATTCATTTCGAACCTCAAAGCAAAGGGTTCGAGTTCGTTAATAAAATCCAAATTCTCTTTCTTGCTTGTGCTTTTCCTTGGGGCTTCAAAACAATCGGTACTCTTTCGCCTACTGGAATGGTGGCGATGTGTGGTGGTGGATTGGTCGACACTTTTCCTCGGGTGGTAGTTTCTTCGTGATGATGGTGGTTTTTCGATGGCGGATATGAATTTCTTGAGGTGTTTGATGTATTCTGGAAAGAGCTCTAGGTTGCAGTGTTTTCCGCCTTTGATCCATAGCGGTTCGTATTTCTCTTGGCATAGTTCCCAGAGTTGTTTCCCGTGAGAACAATCGACCACCTCATCAGAAGTTCCCTGCCAGTTTTTGAAATGAAAACGGTCAAACCAAGAATAAGAAGAATCCTTGTCTAGAAAACAATTCTTTTACTTACTAAACATCTGTGCTAAGAAGCAAAATGACCACTCCAAGAATAACTTTGACTTTTAAGTCAAACTTGGACCTCTTTTCATCTAGAGTAAAATGCCATTTCGTCACTGAAGTTTCGCCAGTTTTGTCCAAAAGTTTGTTTTTCGCATCTGGATCCAAAAGATTTGAAATCTTGTCATTTTGATCCGGCTCGTTAACTCCATCCATTTTTCTCCCTTAAGTAAGGAGTATTTCCGTTAACATAAAGGGCAATTCAGTCTTTTTCACTTTATGTACAAAGATTCACTTAAATGGCAATTCGGTCTTTTTCAATTCATGTACGAAAAAATACCCCTGACTTAACAGAGAAAAGTGGATGGAGTTAATGAACCGAATGAAAATGGCAAGATTTCAAACCTTTTGGACCCCGATGCGAAAAAAACAAACCTTTGGACAAAAGTCGCAAAACTGGCCAAACCTCACCTCAGGGACGTAAATGACATTTTACTCTTTAATCTAAATTACTGATTTCGACCTTCTTGCCTTCATAACCACCTCTTTGAGGGGTTTCTATTGAAATCCTGAATCAAAACTTCAGTTTTCTCAACTGAATTCTTAAAATTCAAAATCAATTCTGATCTTATAAATGTAAGAAAATGTGCATTAGTGTTATACATTTTTAACTTGTGAGTTCTATATCTACAGTTTGGGAAGATATGATTATGTGAATATGGGTCCCATTAAGTGACTCACAAATGTTCAGTCAGGTGTACAATATTTAAAAGGAAAGAAATTTATCAGCAATAAATAATAAAAAAATTATTAGATTCTTAGAATATGCTGCTTACATGGATGACAAGAACAGGGCACTTGACAAATGGAATTTTATCAATGTTCTGCACATAACCAATAAAAAATCATTAGTTCAACAAATAATATCCAAATTAATTTTTATCAGTGAAATGAGACAAGTTCAGACCTTATAAATGTCAAACCAATATGTGTGCTTAACAGGGTACATGACTCTGAGGCCCGATAATATAGGACTATGCAAAACAACAGCTCGTAATCGAGGTAAACGAGCAGCCAAATACACGGTGGGCCCACTCCCAACGGATTGACCGTAGAGGATAATATCTTCTTGTTTCGTATTATAGCTCTCTTCCAGACACTTATACGCAGCTTCAATGTCTGCATACGTGTTATGCTCACTCGGCTGCACAAATGTTATTTTTCATGTCATTTTTAATACAAAAAAAAAAAACTTTACAGAAATTCGACCGTTTATGCACCTTTCCAGAAGACTGTCCATATCCAGAGTAATCATACCTGCATAAACACACAAAAATCTAGCTTTTAAACCATATGCAAGAATTATTTTCCAGCAAACGTTAACTAAAAAGTTAAATATCCCCATGATGAGATCAAAAATTCAAGAAAATCTTGAGATTTTAAGCTAAACAATACCAGATTCTAAAAACAACAAATTCATAAAAACATAACAATTACTAGCTTTTGACATAGTTAACCAAACATGAATTTTTAAAGCAAATCTCCTCTATTATGTAAATTCTATTTTAACAACATTTAGCAAAATAGCAAATCTCTTCTATTATGTAAATTCTATTTTAAAAAGATTTAGCAAAATTAATGCTTTATATTCTGAATTAATTCCAAAAAATTTCATCAATTTCCCCTTCAACAACTATACACTGCAAATAAAAGATCAATCATTTATGTGGGGAATTAAACATTTAAACCCCTAAAAGCCAAAAACAACAAATTCATAAAACTCAACAGTTACTAGTTTTGACATAATTAACCAAGCATATTTTTTTAAGCAAATTTTCTATTTAAACCAGATTTCTCAAAATTAATTTTCTATATTCTGAATTATTTTTAAAATTTGTCATCAACTTCCCCTTAAATAATTAATTATACCCTGCAGATAAAACCATAAAAGATCAAATCTTTTATGTTGGAATTAATCATTAAACATTTAAACCCCTAAAAAACCAAAAACAAAACAACAACAAACAACTGCAAATAATTAAATAAAACAATAAAAGATCAAATATTTTATGTGGGAATTAAACATTTAATTATTTAAACCCCTAAAAACCAAAAAACAACACAACAACAAACAAATTAGTAATAAAAAAATTAGGGCACGAATAAAACAACTAACCCCATGAGATTAACTTTGAGATGAATGCTCAAATCAATAAACAGTTCATACATCTGACCAATATCAGCAGCATTCCCATGTGAATAAAGCAGAGTACGAGTAGCCATCGGGTACCTAACGTACACAGCCACAATCTTATTCCCGCGACGAGTAGGAAGCTTCAAAACGTCGACGTTTTCACGGTGCGGGAACCTGTCTAACAGCAACAACCCACTTGATTTCTCTGTAACCACCTTGTAAAAAGGTGGGTTTGGTGGGAAAAACGCCAGCTTGGACGCCATTGATGACGTCACACCCCCCATGTGGTTGAAAACTTGTTGAATTGGATGTGAAATTAAGGAGATCTGAGTGATGAATTTGGAGAAACAGAGTGGTGGTTTGGGTGGGATGAATTGGGGGATAAAACTTAAAACAGAGTGAAATGATGCGTACCGGTGAAGAGACGATGGCCACAATACCTTTTTTTTTTTTTTTTTTTTTTGCTTTTTTGTATTTGGTTGTGTGAGCTGTGATGTTTCGAATCCAGAGGTGTATATGTATGTATGTAAAACAAAGGGGACATTCGAAAAAGGAAAAAAAAGAGCACTATTTTCATGTATCAAGCATAATAACTTTTATCTTTTTGTTTTTAACTTTAGGAATATAAACATAAATTTGTAGGACTCTTTAAAAAGCTCGTTCAAATTTAGTTCGGAAAAAGCTCGCTTGATATGACTCAGTTTGAAACTGAGTCGAGCCAGCTCGGCTTGTAACGAGACAAATTGGCTCGGTTTGGCTCGTTTGTTAGCTCGGATTATTTTACTTTTAATATGCTTTATTTTAACATACATGTAATATGTTATAGAAAATTGGTTATTATTTGCAGGTATTTAGGAATACGGTTAAATATCTATAACTAATTTGGGGACCGGTTATGATGCTAATGACCTTATATTATGTTTCGTTGAGATTTGAAACTAATTTTGTATTTGATTAAACTTGACTTGGGCTTGTAATATAGTTGGTTGAACTTATTTTTGATATGTCATTTTAAATTATTGATTATATCTTAGACTATCGAATTTTGAAAGCTATGTATTAATATTTATTTTTAAATTTGAGCCAAACTGAACCGAGTCGAGTTGGCTCGATAAGAAAACCAGTTGGGCTCAAGCTAAGATTTTCTGCTCGGTTTCAAATCCGAGTCGAGTCGGCTCGGTTTATAATTGAGTTGAGCCCGAGCTTGCTCGAGCTCGGCTCGGATCAGATCGGGTTGTGAACAGCCCTAGTAAGTTGTATGAGAGTTGGATAGCATGGGATTTTTTTTAAATGAGAGGTAATGTGTTATGGTTTATCTGTGACAAATTTTATTCATGATTCAGCAAGGAGGTTTTTTCAACTGTTCTTAGAACGAAAGGGTAATTCGTTTGTGAGGTTGATCATGTGTGTGCAAATATTTGTTGTTAATTAGGCGATTGTATACCTCTGAAAACACTTATTAAAATTAATAATGTTACTTGAAATGTAGATTTTAAAGAATTAAATTAAATTAAATGATTTATGCCTGTTTTGTAAACATGGGTTCCATTGTATTAACTAATATTATTTGTATTGTATAATATTATAGTTTTTTTTTTTTTTTTTACCGTGTGAAGCCTGTCGACTTTTTTAGGAAGTCATTGATTCTTAAATTCATAATTTTTAAGAGGTGAGATTCTTCTCTCCTCTAAAATTATTGCGTTAAATGTGTTGATGGGTACTCTTTGTGAGTTTTGTATATCCTATGTCTAATACGCGTGTTAGGTAAATCATCATAGACCATGTCATTTATATGATGTGACTAATTAAAGGCTGAATTGAACCACATGACAATGCCGAATCCTTGTTTAAACTTAACATAAACATAAATTAAATTTCATTGTTTATAAAATAATAAACTGCCATTTTGGTCCCTGTGGTTTGACCAGTTTTGCCACTTTAGTCCAAATCTTAAACTTATTACATCTGGGTCCCTGTGGTTTGCATTTTGTTGTCATTTTAGTCCAAAATCCAAAAACCCTATTTTTTTGACTGTTGCAACCTTCTATTTTGTCCTGTAGTGCAGGGACATTTTTGTCATTTTTTAAATTTCATTTGTTTTAGTTTTTTTTTAACAATAATATATATTGAGGATGATGATGATGATGTTGGGGATGATGATGATCAAAATGGCAGTTTACTCTCTCTCTCTCTCTTCTCTGGCAGTTTACTCTCTCTCTCTCTCTCTCTTCTCTCTCTCTATAGCACCACAACCGCTACCTCCTCCCTCTCTCTCTCTTCGTGAACTCCACCACCACCACAACCGTGAACTCCACCACCGCCACCACTGAAACCCTAAAGCGCCACCACCGCTGTCACAATCAAAGCCGATACTGAAACCCTAAACTGCCGGAAGTTTAGCAGATCTGGAACCTTCTATGTTCGATCTACGATGGTGTAGCAAAATTAGGGATCTCTGTTTTACTTTTGACTCGGATAATGAGGCAGAGAGGAGCAAGGGTTTCTGAGGGTGGTTGCCGCCTCTTTTCGCCAGTGATTTTGATTATCTTCAACAACCCTCCGTTATATATGTATATGTATATGTATACATATCTCTGTGTTTTTTTTTTTTTTGAACGGTAAACTTCTTTATACATATCACACATGTATATGTATTGAGAGAGAGACAGCTGTTCTTTCGTGGTGTGTGTTGTTACTTGTTCTGTTATGCTTGTTCACCATGAGGCTGTGATGATTTCACCTAATCCGAGTCAAAATCGGGTCAACATTTGAGATTTTCCGCAGCTTGGCGTGGCAAAATCGGAGGAGGGCAAGTGCGCTTGCAACCTCTGTTTGCAGCCATGGCGGTTTTACAAATCGGTTTTTGATTTTCTTGAAGATGATGTTCTTGATTTTCTGGGTTTTGATGATGATGTTTGATTATGTTCTTGAAGATACAGATCTGAGCCTCGTTTCTTTTTACAAATCGGTTTTTGTTTTGATTTGTTGTCTGTATTTTGATTTTTGTGATGGTTTCTGGTTTTGTTCTGGGTTCTTGATTTTCTTGAAGATGATGTTCTTGATTTTCTGGATTTTCTGGGTTTTGATGATGATGTTTGATGATGTTCTTGAAGATACAGATCTGAGCCTCGTTTCTTTTTACAAATCGGTTTTGTTTTTGTGATGGTTTCTTGTTTTGTTCTAGGTTCTTGATTTTCTTGAAGATGATGTTCTTGATTTTCTGGGTTTTGATGATGAAGTTTGATGATGTTCTTGATTTTCTGGGTTTTGATGACGAAGTTTGATGATGTTCTTGAAGATAGATGTTATTAATTACTGAAATGTTATAATAAATTAACATGGACCAAAATGCCCCTGCACTACATGACAAAATAGGAGGTTGCAACAGTAAAAAAAATAGGTTTTTTGGATTTTGGACTAAAATGGCAACAAAATGCAAACCACAGAGACCCAGATGTAATAAGTTTGAGATTTGGACTAAAGTGGCAAAACTGGCCAAACCACAGGGACCAAAATGGCAGTTTACTCTTTATAAAATGAATATATTAATCTATCAACTACAAATGGTTAGATATCATCTAAGTTATTTTATGTTGTGAAGATAAGATTATTAGACAAAAATTAAATCGTTAGTTATGTATGTGATGAAACTAAAAGAAATAATAATAATAATAATAATAATAATAATATTTAATTAGGTATGTGAATATAATTAAAGAAAACAACATCCTTGAATAAATCTGACAAAATTTATTATGTGAATATATATATATTTTTTTTTGAAAATATTATGTGAATATAATTAAAGAAAACAACATCCTGAATAAATCTGATGACATCAGTTATTTCCAAAAGGTTTCCCAACTTTTATAGCACTTGTTTTGTATGTTTTAACAATTTTTTATATAATACCTTTCCTGCGATCTGTCGAAATCATGATATTAAAATTCTTTCTAAAGATATTTATATCACAACAAGATTTGATTATATTAAAATGGTTTGTAAATCTCAGTTTATATATTAATTCTCAACATAAAAAATGACCCAAAAATACGTAACTTGAAACCGAAGCCAAATCAAATGTGAGCTGTGAGCTTTCTTACTTTTTTTTTTTTTTTAACGGCCAACAAAAGATTTTATTATATAAACAAAGGTTAACAGCTGTTAACCCAAATTACAGTCACCAAAGATTTAAAGATTCATACAAAGTAAATCAAACATGCACCAGTTCTCCCAGGTAAGCGACACTACCTTTGCTCGATTTTTCAGCCATAAGAAACATAGGACCTTAATCTCGTTCACGACGTTCGCAGCGGCCACCCTTTTACTGTTAAAGACCGCCTCATTACGGACATGCCAAATACACCAAATTGCCGTTTGCACAACCGAATACACGACATTCTTCCATTTTTTAGAACCTCGGCAGTGATTATGATGACCAAGCACATCCTTTGCGCTGAAAAAGAAAGGAGTAGGAAGCCGGCACCAGTTGAAAATTCCTTCCCAAATCTCCTGTACATACCTACACGACGCAAACAAATGATCGCTAGACTCCTCTGAATCTTCGCAAAATACACATTCAGTACCTCCTACATGGATGTTCCGCCTTAGTAAAGCTTCCCTAGTCGGTAAACGATTCAAAGACAGCCTCCATGTCAGGAAATTAACTTTTAACGGACACCATTTGTTCCAGCTATGTGTCTGGCTCGAAACACCGCTCGGGGAAGGTCTTAACATCTGTCTGAACCCACGAACCGAAAAGGAACCAGACTCATCCATGATCCATTTCCACGAATCTTCTTCATCATTGATGTCGATATTTTCCAACATGTTCGACAAATCTGCCAGCTCCTTTATTTCCTGTTGTTGATACGGACACCTAACCCAGCTAAAAGCCGCATACCTCACCCCCGCTTGCATCTTTACCCTGTCCGAGACGAAGGCCTTTTTATTGCTTTCTAGCTGAAATAGAGCTGGACATCTCACACTTAGCGGCACATCAGCAACCCAGCAGTCTAACCAAAACGACGTCCCCGACCCGTTCCCCACCTCTGCCCGAAAACATGACCCCAGCTCAATTCCGATCGCCAATAAGTCCTTTGATATGCCCACAATTTGTTTCCATGTTCCTGGCATGGACATTTTTACCGGCACCGGAGACCACGACCTGTTATGATGGTGTATACTCCATACTACCTTCTTCCAGATACTACCGTTATCCACCTTGAACGGTGAGAGGGGCACTCCTTACTTCAATGTTTTGGGATACGTTCTAAGGGTGAGAGGGGCACTCCCCTCTTAGGGGAGTCCCCTCTCTTACGCACACCCAATCATGTTATGCCACGTCAACTCCCATTTCACCCCAATTTGATGGCGGCACTCCCCTATTAGGGGACTTGGTTTTTTATTCCAAAAAAAAAAACAATTTGATTGGTGGGAAACATGGACCTGACACCCTCTCTCTTCATTCTTCATCGGTGGACAACCCCCGATTCCCCTCCCCGATTTGCCTCACCGCCTTGATGGCGCCGGTGTTCCCGAGCGGGGAATTCGGTCACCGAAAGGGCCCCGGATACCCTAAAGCCCTTTTAGATAATATAGTTAATTTTTTTTCTTTGAATTGTGAGCAATTTAATTTATCGGTGATAATAAATGACTGTCCGAGAGTCGATCCGTTATCAATCCGTGATTAACATATTCATCCGACATCATATCCGTGAATGTCCGGAATCATATCATCATCATCCGGAATCATACCATCATTCATCCGGAATCGTCAACTATCTCATCCGAAATCAACAACACAATCATCCACAGTCCCTCGATCATCTTCCACACTCACCGCCATTTCATCTCCGGTCATCTTCATCTCCTCCTCCCTCATCTTCTTCTCCGGTAACCATCACCATAACCTGCAACTCACCTCTGGCTATCCACCACCGTCCTCCGTCTTCTCCGTTCAAACGTCGACGAACCACCTGCAACGTTTCCGACGCACCACCATCTCCGCCAACCTGCAACTTTCTCCGTCTCCATCTCCATCGCTGATTATCTACATTCTCCAGCTGTAACACCCCGAAAACGGGTTTGGTAATCAAACCACGTTTATACTAAAAGACGGGTAATTTACCTTTAGTGGTAAAAGAAACCCGGTGAATATTAGGATTCTTAAATAAACAAGAATTTGCTAACTAGGGATTTTAACCTAGTTAGCTAATAGTTTAGAAATAACTTATAATAGGGTTAAAATTAACCAAAGTTATTATAGAAACTAAAGTGGAGGGACCTAAGTTGTAAAACTTGAAACTATAATTTAATAAAACAAATAAAAATAAACCAAACACCCCAATTAGAGGTGTCTGGTCGATCAAAGAAGAGAGCGGGTCGATCCCCACTCTTCAAAACCCTAGAACTTCACTAAACTTGCAAATTGACGGGTCCAATTCAGTCCAAAATCGAAATTAAAGCATGGATTATTGATCCTCATCACAAGAGGATTAAAAGGTATGTAAAATTTAATGAAAATTCTTAGCTTGAAAATCTCATGAAATTGGGAACTCTGAAAATTTATGATGCATGTTTGTTAATTGCATGGAATAGGAACAATATAGTGTCTAGGAGTAAGCCCTAGACAAGTATATGTTGAAATCATGCTTAGCTCAAGTTTTTGTTGATACTAAATTCATGTATGAGATGTTTTTAGGGTTTTGATTGCAAAAAAAAATAGTGTTATGATGTCAAGAACAAGCTTAAATTGAAAGCTGAATTCAAACGATTCTTGATCAGAATTTACAGCCGATTTGTATTGGCTGTAACCTGAACAAAAAGTGATAAAATAATGTGTTTCTTGAGTCTAGAATGTAATTCCAGGAAATATCTTTAAAACCCCACTGGAATCGCATTTTTTCGACGAAAATCGAGCGTTTTATGAATTTTTCCGTATCAAAGGTTCAAGCTGCGTTTTCTGGCAGAAATTGCAGCCCATCACGAATGTCATAACTCAATTTAGGAATTGAGTTATGATCTCAAATTTTTACTGTAGAAAGTTTTAAGCGATTAAAAGAATCTCCAATTGGAATTTCGTCAATCGGATAAACGAGGAATTTTTAATGAATTTTTCCGTAAGCTGCAGTCAGAAGTGACGAATCTGATTGCAGCTTAGTAAATGAATTTTCACGAATTTTTGGTAAAGAGTTAGATCTTGAAATTTTAACTCAAGGGCTAACCCTCCGAGAGGTACGCCACATAAAAAAATCATAATTTTTGAAGACTTGTAAACAGGTTAAACAAGTCACCAAAAACAGCCAATTTTCATTGATATGAAATGCCTAAATGAAATCGCGGCTTACTAGTTAGTATGTAAAAATTTGATTTTTGTTAAGAGTTCGGATGAAATATGCCTAAGTGAGTTCAATGAACCAAATGTGCATATGAATATGTTGGTAAGTCAATTGACTTTTAAAAGTCAAACTAACCAATGATAAATTCAAATAGTAGTTTCGACATAGAAAATACGTGAGGTGGAATAGTCGTGAATTGAAATGACTAATCTAACCACCTTGTGAATGATGATAGTTTGTCGCCTAACGAGCTAGGTGGAAGCTTGGGAAAGAAGCGGTCAAACGAATCAAGCACGAGAAGAAAAGCATATTCGGATGCGAGGTAAGTATAGCTTACACTAGTTATATAGTTTAGAATGTCCTTTTGTTGTTTTGATTTCGAACAAGACAAATGGAAAGTTGAGATATGGTGTTTCCGGCGTGTAGTCGTACGGAACAAGATAACCAATAAGGGTAAAATTGAAATTTGGACACTTGTTGACAATAATTATTGGTTTTGAAAGATACATAATTCGTAAGCCTTATTAGGCCAAAAAGCGTTAAGAGGTGAATTATAGTTAAAACGACCGTGCGGTGTAAATCGGAACGAGTCGTGTAGACGAGATGGCAATAAGCTTTATCTCGCCAATATTATCGGTCATTTAGACCAACGGGTCAAAAGGTGAAAATATCACTTTTTGACAATATCGACTAATGGTTTGATGAGTTGTTTGATTTCAGAAATAAATATCTAGTGGATATTTACATCGCTATTACTTAGTAGATATTGAGGCAAGGTACTTAAATGGGTCAATGTAATGATCCGAGCCAGGTACGCATAATAAGATAACTCTTATTTAAATGTAAGGCTAATGAGAGTTAAACGAAGTCTAAAATAAGTTTTTGGTTACCTTAATAGGTAAACCAAATGTTACGGATGATGGTCATTATATTTGTTATAGGTTTCTAACCATTACCAAGAGTTTAATAAGGGTTTTAGCCATGGAAATGGGTTGCATTTGATGGATTGGTTCGAATTTAAAATGACCCTAAACATGATTTCCGCAGCTTTTTATACGGATTTCGACTAATCTTAAAAAAAATCATATAAAATCAACCGTTTATCCGATTTGGGTGTTCTATACCTTTTCGGAAAGCTTATGAAGTAAATTTTTACTGTTTTCAATCATAAGAAACAAATGTGGTTGTTAAATAGGCCAAAAGAATGAATTAAACAGCTGTTCAAAACCTTGAAAGCTGTTTGAAAAATGAAAATATAGTTGCTGTGCTGATTTTATAAAAATCATATAAAATCATAGAAAATTCGTTAGAATGTGTACCTTATATGCTTGCGAAGGTATTGAAGTTTTCTACGATCCATCTTTGAACATGTTAATCTAGTTCGGACTTTGAATGGGTCATAATGGTCAATTAAAGCAGCTGTATAGAAAATCGCTGCACATTAATAATGTCATTATTAATCCAGAAAAAGACATATGATTGCGTATACTTGATTTAGTCATGCCACCGTAAGTTACGGTGGACCCAGAAACAAAGTATATTTTATTTAGTTTAAATTCCCGGATTCGTTTAGACACGTTTTAAACCCCGTATGACTAAAGTATTTCATGTTTATGGAATATAGGTACTTTTGGATGCCGGAAGACGATCAAGCTCAGCGAAGAACCGAACACGATAAAGATACACGCTTCCGCACTTTGCCACGTTGTAAATTTTAAACAACAAAATTGATCACGTTATGTAGAATAACTTATGATTTGTAAAAGTTTTAATAAACCCGTATTTCCAATGTTTATGTAATCTTAATTACATGATTGTTCCTACAAAAATATACGTTAAACCTTGAATAATAAGAACGGGTGTTACACCAGCTGTTGTCGTTGAGTGAATCGAAGAAGAAGACGTTTTGTGACGGCGGCTGTGTTTTTAAATTTAGGGTTTTGGTAATCGTAGAAGACAGATACTTAGGTTTTCTATTTTTAATTAATATTAAAAAGAAAAGAAAAAAAAAAGAGAAAAAGGTAGCCGAGATAATAATAAATAGTTGTTATATCTTTTTGATTTTGTTATGGGGTGACACGTTTGTACATGGGGCGTTTTTGTGGGCAACTTGGGGTTGCTACCCTCCCTGGTCTTATAAAGGGTCTTTTCTTTTGCTCCCTGTGTTTGTTTTTCTTTTACCCCTAACTCCCCTCGAGTTAGCGGTTTATTGTGTTGTTTTTCTGTTTGCGTTTGACTTTACGCATAATGTCAAGACTGCTGGACTGGCGTCAGCGTGTGATAGTGGGTTAAGGGCTTGCCCCCTTAAGAATTTCCACGAATTCAAGGATGGTAAACCGGGGTCTAGTGGGTTTTTTCGCCTTCTTGAACACATGCAAAGCACCCACCTTAAGACTGAAAACAGGAAGATTTATGTGAAGGAGGCTATCACTAAGGATTTGGACCTTTTTCTGGATGTGGGGGAAGTCCTAAGGGCAGGAGGCAAATGGTTATGTGGGGAGTGCATGGTTATGCATGCCCTTAGTAGGGGGTGCAAGCATGGTGATGAGATGGTGTCTTTTGCTCCAATCTCGGGAGACGTGGACGATTTCATTGTTGGGATTAGGAAGCCATGTCAAGTGGTGGCCGACACTTTTACACTCTCTCCAGAAGGGGTGGTAACCGATGTTGCCCTTCTCGAGCGTGTTTTTTCCCTCCGTTTTCAAACCGTTAAATGCACCCCCTCCCCAGTTGTCGACTTGCGTTCGCTCAGGTTTTAACGGGTTCCCTACATAAAGTGGTAGCGTCTCCAGGCTCGGTTAAAAATTGGGTTCAGTTGCTTTTGTTGCCGTGTTGTACACTGAGGGTTGTCAGGCCTTCTTCCAGGCAAGAGCGAAGATCAGGAAATAGTAAATCCCTGCAGTGCAGCAACATCTTGCAGGCGCTTGCATTGTGGAAAGATGGGTCTGGTTTCACAGATCTGGTCTCTTCTCTCTTGAATAGTGGGGGGGACGTTGGGGTGCCTAGGAGGGTTTCCGGAAGGGGCAAAGACAATAAAAAGGATCCAAATATCAAGCAATGCCTGCAGAAGGTCAGGGATGGGCATTTTACGGCGGCGGTCAAAGTTTTATGTTCCAGTGGGGTTGCCCCCTTTGGAGAATCGACCATGAAAGCTCTTATTGATAAACATCCGGTGGTGCCACCCCCATCACTGCCTTCCAACCCTATTGCCAAACCAACTATTATTGCAGCAGAGGATTGCGTGCTTAAATGTATCCAATCCTTCCCTAGAGGGACATCTTGTGGCAGAGATGGGATGCGGGCCCAACACTTGTTGGACGCTATTGGTTGTGAGGGTTCGGTAAGTTCCTCGGGTCTGCTTACAGCTATTACTAGAGTCGTCAACCTATGGCTTGAGGGGTTTTGCCCTAAGGTGTTGGCAGAGTTTGTGGCCTCAGCCCCCCTCACCTCCTTATTGAAACCTGATAATGGTATTAGACCTATCGCCGTGGGGAGCATCTGGCGTAGGTTGGTCTCTAAGGTGGCTATGAAGAAGGTTGGGAAGGACATGGCACAGTATTTGGGGGATTTTCAATTCGGGGTTGGTACACCAAATGGGGCGGAGGCGGTGCTTCATAGTGCGAACAGGTTCCTGAACTCTTTTCATGAAGATGGGTCCATGGCCTTGCTTACGGTAGACTTCACCAATGCTTTCAACATGGTTGACCGCTCAGCGTTCCTCCAACAGGTCCACCAACGTTGTCCATCTATCTATCGGTGGGTCCAGTTCCTGTACGCCCAACCCGCTTGGTTGTATGTTGGCAGCGAGTGTATTGGGGCCACCACTGGAGTGCAACAGGGAGATCCCTTGGGGCCCCTTCTCTTTGCCCTCGCCTTACACCCCCTTATTCTCCGTATTCAGGAGCACTGTAACCTCCCCTTTCATGCTTGGTATTTGGATGATGGCACGATTATAGGTAATGCAATAGAAGTTGCTAAAGCCTTGGACATCATCAACACGGAGGGACCATCCTTAGGGCTCCATCTCAATATTAAGAAAACGGAAGTGTACTGGCCATCGTGTGACGGTCTCAAGGTCCAGGACGGCCTTTTCCCGAGAGGGATAGGTAGACCTGAGAGGGGGTTAAGCTCCTTGGGGTGGCGGTTAGCCGAGATTCTGCTTTTATCGGGGAATTAGCAGGGCGACGGGCATCGACAGCGGTTGACCTTATGAAACTCTTGCCCTGCCTCCAGGACCCCCAGTGCGAGCTTCTTCGTTTAAGGTCATGCATGGGGGTAGCTAAGTTACTGTTTGGGCTGTGGACCTGTCAACCCCACTTGATGGCAAATGCGGTATCCTTTTTTGACGATGGTCTCCGAGAGGTTATCGAAGACATTGTTGTTTGCGGGGGGGTCCTACTTTGGTGACCTTCAGTGGCGTTTGGCATCCTTGCCGATGCGTTTGGGTGGTTTGGGCCTCCTCTCAGCTCGGGATGTTGGAGTTTATGCTTTTGTTGCGTCTAGAGCTCAGTCGTGTGTATTGGAAGACCATATCCTTCGGAACAGTGGGGTTGTTAAGCTTGACGTAGACTACCAACATGCCCTTGAATACTTAAGTGTCTCTCTTCCAGACTTTGATATTGGCGGTTTCTCTAATATGGACACCCCCCCCCCAAAGCCACAAAAAACTTTGGCGAATGCTCTATTTGACAAAATCGCTCATAGTCTGGGAGAAGCATTTGATCTGTCTCCCCGCCAGAAGGCGGTGATTGAGTGCTTGAAAGGCCCCCACGCGCAAGACTTTTTGACTGTTATCCCGATCGAGGGGCTGGGGCAATGCATGTCGGTTGTTGAGTATAGGGCTATCCTTAAATACCGGCTGATGATCCCTATGTATCCAGAAGACGAAACCTGCCCAATCTGCCGTAAATCCTGCATGGATAAATACGGGGAGCATGCTGTTCATTGTAAGGAGCTCCCTGGTTTCAAATATCGGCATGACTGGGTGAGGGATGTTTTGGGGGACATCTTGAGGAGAGCGGGGATTTCTGCGAAGAAGGAGGCCCCTGTGAATTTCCTTACAGACCCCATGGAAGGGAGATCTACACTGAGACCAGCGGATCTGCTCGTCTTTGGCTGGGCGGGAGGGAAACATGCTTGTGTGGATCTCACAGGAGTCTCCCCCTTAGCTGGTTTAAGGGAAAGCGGGTTTGTAGCAGGACAAGCTATAAGGAAAGCAGAATCAAAAAAGGTGGATAAACACGCTAAAGCATGTGCTGATAACCAACATGCATTTGTCCCTTTCGCCTTCGACACCTTTGGCTCCCTAGCTCCAGAAGCTATCCGTTTGTTGACTAGGGTCCAAAAGGTTGTCCACAGCAGTTGCTCATCAACAGGGGGCAAGGGTTTGTCTTTAATAGGCTAGGATTTGCTATTCAGAAAGGGGTAGCGGCGCAGCTTGTTGCTCGCTTACCTGCGATATTGATGTAAAGTGCGCTTAGTTTAAATATAATATATTTTTAATGTTTAAAAAAAATTGTTTTATATATACGAGTTTTCAAATAGAATAATAGTGTATAACATTCTTCGGTACAAAACAAAACTAAAGAGAAATAGAGCAGGCTAAACAATTGCATAAGCATTTTATGTGTCATTTGTAAAATATAAAATTGTTTATGCGATTCTTACAAAAAGTAATATATTTTTTACAATTTAAACTCAAAATTGGTTTTCTATACCGTATATGGTGTAATATTGTGGACTTAAAAAAGCTCTCAAAAGTATATATAAAAAATATTGAATCAAAGTGCATGTAGTCGGTCTAAGTAGTATAAAGGTGTAATAAATGTTGTAAAACAAGGTCACGGAGGTCGAGTACTCTTCAAGTAATCGCTACGACGTAGATCGTCGAGTTGACTTTCTTCAACTTCACCTAATTAATCTGAATCGATCAAACGCGGTCAACATCGGCCAAAATTTGATCTAATAGGTTAACTTGGACCGAGTTTGACTTTAAAAAAAACATAAATCCTATGTCTATTATATTAAAAATGAATATCATTTTTAAAGGAACGAATATTAATTTTTTAAATATTTTACTATTTGAACATGTGTTTTTGTATTTATATTGATATTCATGTATTTTGTTATAAATATTAGTAAACTTATGATATTTAACATGCATATACTTTCCCAAAAATTAACTTCTTTATAATTTAATATGTCTGATTACTCCACATCCCCGAGTACTCGCAGCTCCCTAGTCGATCTATTAGAAAATGTCTAGCTACTTTTGCAACCATGGTTGTAATAGAAAGATGTTATCTCCATTAGACTATGAGGTTGAGAGTTTGAGTATTGTGATGAACAAAATATGTAGATTTAAAGGTAGAATTAACGGGTGTGTGAGTTATTTGTTTTAAAATATATATATAATAGATAAAATAAAATATACATGTATTTGATAAATGAAAAGTAAAGGGTGTTGTTATATGACATCATTTATTATTTGAAAGGTTGAATTAAATGTATTCGGAGATATTCATATTGGAGACTTTCATTGGTGTAGATCCAAAGGCAAAAATTATTTTGTTTTTGGATATGTGGATGTAGCTTAGAAAATGTTAAATTTAGTGGATTTATGGAGAGCGACGGGGCATGTGTCCCCTTTTGTTTATTGTGGAGTGGGGTTGTTGAGTTGAGGGTTGCCTCCTCGTCCTTGGTCACATTCTTGTCCCGTTACTTTTCCTTTTCATTTATCTTATTATTCTATACTTCCCCCCGACATCATGTTCAAACTCATAGTTTGAACTAGGTGTTAATAAACAAACTTGTACAACCAAAAGATTGAAGTTAGAAACTTGCACTACAACAAGTTATATATTATGGTGTATTTATCCTAGTAAATCTGGGTTGAAAAATAAGCATTCTTGTTTGGTTCACCGAATTTGACGGAATTTGAATCGGAAAAAATTCCATTAGAAATCGTGTTTGGTTCACCATACCACGTAATTGGTAGGATTAGCCTTAGTTGTTATTGATCCATCTTAGAGTTTCAAACACTTTCATCAAGTTAGTTTTTGAGATAGTTTTATAGACAATGTCATTTTCAACTACAACAAAACACAAGGTCGGCACCGACAGGGCAATAGCACTGGCCCTTCATTGGGCAAAATGGGCGGCCACTTCAATAGTGCCAGGCAGCCCCTATTGGCCCAACAAATTTAAGATTTTATCCCACTTTAAAATTACGATTTTGCCATCAGTTAAAAATTATGTTTTTGCCCTCGCTTAAACATAAATTTACGTTTTTACTCCCAGCTAAATATTTCAATTTTGCCCCCGGTTAAAAATTACGATTTTACCCCGTTTCAATTTACAGTTTTGCCATTGGTTTTTTCCCCTTAAAAATACGATTTTCCCATCAGTTAAAAATTATGTTTTTACCCCCACTTAAAAATAAATTTACGCTTTTGCTCCCAGCTAAAAATTCCAATTTTGCCCTCAGTTCAAAATTACGATTTTGCCCCGTATAAATTTATAATTTTGCCATTAGTTTTTTTTTTTTTTTCTCAAAGCCAGGTTACGATTTTGCCCTCAACTTAAATTTGCATTTTCCCCATCGTTTTTGTTTGTTTTCCTGGTGACATTACAAGTTTGCCCTCAGTGTAAAATTACAGTCGTGCCGGCAACTTCCTGGCACTCCCCCGTTGGTCCATTTAGTTTACGATTTATCCCCGAATTAAAATTATGATTTGGCCCTCAGTTAAAAATTACGTTTTCCCCATCGTTTTAGTTTTTTTACCAAAACTATAAAGGTTTTTTGTTTTAATTGGTTTACTCGATTTAATTTTTTTTTCGTGTCAAGGAGCTGCCTAACACTGGCTCATTAGTCCTGAAAAATTACAGTTTTGCCCCAAGCCCAAAATTACGGTCTTATCATCGTTTTTTTTTTTTTCTAGCAAAATTATAGTAGTCTTTTTTTAATTGGTTGAGAATTATTCGGCCATCGCCCCGCAACGCGGGCGGGGCATCTACTAGTTCATCTATAAGAATGATTCACTTCTAGATGGTTAGAATTCACAATCTTCATTTGCATAATTGCATTCTTAATATTCACATCTAGTTTCTTCATTCAAAGGCATTGTAGACTTGTAGTTATAATTCTATGTTCGACTAGCCAAACATAATTTTAAATGAATTAATTTCAATTTTGGCGAGTTATGTTAACTAAATGGGGTTTAAGTGTATTTATATAGTTTTGATTTTCAATTAGCTTAAATATGTAAATTTCACTATTTGATGACGTGAACAAATAGTAAAATATAAGGTAAATACAATGTATGATGACTATTAGTAGTAGCTTATGTTTTTAAACATGGTGACATGTGTCAATGTTTTAAAAATCAATTGAAATCAACTATTGGAGACATCACCAATATAAGGGTGAGCGGGGCACTTCTCGGGGAGGGATGCGGTGAGGTGAGTCCCCGAGCGGGAACACCGCCGCCATCAACTCGGGGAGCCTAATCGGGGATGGATTTCGGTGGGTGTTCACCGCATGAAGGGAGAGAGGGAGAGGGTGGCCCACCATTGATTCAACCAATCAAGTATTTTCCCCCCTTAAAAAAAAAAAAAAACAAGTCCCCCAAGAGATGAGTGCCGCCATCAAATTGAGGGTGTGGGGGGAGTTAAGGGGGGAGTTGACGTGGAGCGTGTTGATTTGCCGTGTGTAAGAGAGGGGACTCCCCTAAGAGAGGAGTGCCCCTCTCACCCTAATAGATGTATGTGGTGACATGTGTCAATGTTTTAAAAATTAGTTGAAACCAACTATTGGAGACATCACCAATATGATAAAGCTCGATCTAAGGCTGGACGGTATGGTACCCGTCCTCAGCCCGTCTCCAGTCGGCGACGTTCGTCCCTCCACGCCCCCCCCCCCGTTCCGTCGAGATCGTCGAGTTTCAGACGGTGGCGACGATCCTCCAGGTGGGCCCCCTTTGTTTCTTTGTTTGTTTGTTTGTGTTATTTGACTTGTACATTAGGCTTCAATACTTGTATATAGGGCATATAAATTAAAAAAAAATAAAAAAGTGGTGGGGTAGGACCATCCTCCCATACCCTCTTGTGACCATCCTTGGGAGGACTATGACGTAGCGCCTACGTGGCGGATGGTCCTCCAAGGATGGGATGTCACCATACCCTCTAGCCTAACTTGGGTGCCGATTTAGTTTTCGAACCGTCGAAAAATCTGATGGTGTCAATGCATGCCAAAGAATTGGTTTATACCCGTGTTGAGTTTTGAATTTTAAATCCCATTGTAGCCTAGTATACCAAACCCTAAAACCAGCTTTCTAATTTCCATCGTTCAGTTTTTTTTTTTTTTTTTTTTTTTTGAACGGCAAAGAACGTGTGTCAACCACTATGGGGCGCTGTGGCCAAGGTCGACTACTCGACCACCGTCAGTCCCTTTCCTCTCCCCAGATGCGCGGAAACCCGACCTCCATCCGTCCGAATGCACGACGATAGAATAATCGGTAAAATCTCGCCTCCCATCCAATTCGAACCGGCACCACCCATATTTGCTATTCACCTGGATGCCGCAGAAAATAATGAAGAGAGTGGGAATCGAACCTGAGTCACAAGTAACACCGATTTTTTTTCCCAACTACTCCACCACTATCTCATCGGCTTCCATTGTTCAGTTGAAGTTCCACTACTCTTAACATGTATGTTCAATTGAAGTTCCATCGTGCAAATCCATACCAATCTTCAACCAACTATCGACGTTTAAATCTGACGTTCCAAGACTATCGACGTTGCTGCGTTTCAACCACAAATCTGACGTTTAATTTCAACCCAACAAGAATACAGTTTTAGAATATAGATAATAACCAAAATATTTTATATGTTACTTATGCCCGGCCCGGTTCGATACGAAAACCGGTTTTTGAAACACTACGTCTAATGGAGTCATATAATCCATACAATTGCACGTTTGACGAGTTCATTCTAGAAATATAAATAAGAAAAATTAAACCTGCAAATTACAATAATATAATTTAAAGATGTAAACATTACTTTTGTAGTATGTTTTATATATTTAGAAACTCGTGTATAAATGTTTACGTAATTTAAAGATGTAAACATTACTTTTTGTAGTATGTTATATAACTAGTTAGATGCCCCGCCCGCGTTGCGGGGCGGTGCACGAATAATGAGCGAGTGTTAGGCAGCAGCTCATTGACACGAAAAACAACTAAATTGAGTCAACCAAATAAAAAAAAACACTTTTATATTTTTGATAAAAAAAAAACTAAAACAATGGCAACATTGTAATTTTTAACTGAGGGAAAGTTGTATTTTTTTACTGGGGTAAAATCGTAAATTGCCAAAAGCTAAAGTGATGGCAGTACTGTAAATTTGAAGGGGGGGGGGGGGGGGGAAATTTGGAATTTTAATAGGGAGAAATTCATAATTTTGCACCTAGGTTAACAGCGTAATATAAATTTGAACTACGGGCACAATCGTAATTTTATGCTGGAGGCAAAAGCACATTTTTATTTTGAACCGATGGCAAAATCGTATTTTTTACTTTGGGGCAAAAGCACCATTTTATTTTGAAGGGGGGAAAAACGTAATTTTCAACTGAGTGCGAAATCGTAATTTTTTTAACGGGGAAAAATACCATTTTTTAACTGAGGGCAAAATTGTAATTTTTAGCTGGGGGAAAAAACATATATTTATTTGGGACAAAAGCGTTATATTATTTTGAGCTGAGGGGCAAAACCGTCATTTTAAAATGGATATAAAATAATAAACTGGTTGGTCCAATGGGAGAGTGGCAGACGAAATCGTAATTTTCACTTGAGAGCAAAATCGTAATTTTGAGCTGGAGACAAAACCATAATTTTAGATTGAGGTAGGGGCAAAACAGAAAAAAAAAAAAAAAAAAAAAAAAGAAAACCAAAATTTCCAGCCGCCCATGTTGGCCAATCAAAGCCCACAGCCGACACTTGTAAATGTAGTATAGTATAATTAAAAACTCGTGTGTAAATGTTACGTAAAAGCATTGATAAACGATGCACGTTCGTTTTCCGAAATAAATGATAAGTATATTTGTTTTTTAATAAAACATAAATCCTCAATGATCTCTAGATCAAGTGGTGAAAGGATTACATTTCTCTTGAGTGATACAAGTTCAACTCTCGATTGGGGCAGAGTGAGGAATTGGTGGGCAATGATAGGAGACACAGGGAAACCTGAGTTCGATTCTTGAGCCAAACGAGTTTTGCCGGTAATTTCATTATCGTGTCTACGAGAGGGTGAGTTTCCGGGTTTTCCCAGGAATTGGTGGTGGACTCGGGTTACTCTTGGAGTACTCCGTTTGGTCCAGTAGGTGTCTCGAGAGTACTCGAGATTGATTATGTTGGCCGTTAAAAAAATAAAACAAAAATCAATATATATATAGTATTTAAAGCAACCAAAACATTGATTAAATAAATTAAAGGATATTGAGGGAAGTGGCAAGCGACATTTGCAATGGTTCGTGTGTGCGGAGGGAGGGAGGTTTCTGGGAGAAAGGGAAAGGTAGCTGACAAAAGCAGGAGCCACGTGAACACTCCATTTTAATAATTATTCATTATTTTAACTTTTTACATGCGAGATCACATCTTTTTAGAACATGGGATGGGAGGGGTTTGAGACCGTGGGGTATGGTGGGGCGGGGGTTTGGGGCATGGGTTAATACGTGTATTATGGGGGCACTCAATACATAAACTCAAGTTCTAGGGGTATGGTGGGTGTGGCTGGGCTGGCGTGGCCAAGCCACTTCAATTTTTTTAATATATATATATATATATATATATATATATATATATATATATATATATATATATATATATATATAACCCATTAAAAACTACATAAACATACATAATAATTATAAAAAACATAGTATCAAAATAAAAAAACAATCATTCTTCGTCGTCTTCGTCGATTTCGAACCCAGGAATCGTTAAAATATGATCCACCAAATCAGATCGAAGGTTGTGATGTATATCCCTTGACTTGATCAAAAATTCATTTGACGCTTTATCTTCGTCTGTAACTGTTACGTTACCTGGTTGGGGGTCATCGTCATCATAGTAGGTAACGACCGCTCTACCTTCATCCTCCAAAATCATGTTGTGAAGAATGATACATGCGTACATCACGTTTCTAATCTGATCCTTGTCCCATAGTCGACAAGGCATTGTCAATATTATCCACCTTTTCTTCAAAATACCGAATGCTCGCTCGACGTCTTTACGTGCAACCATTTGGACCCTGTTAAACTTTAATCTCTTTGGATCTATGGTACCGTGTCTTGTAAACGATTTTACGAAAACCCCCCACTCTGGGTAAATCCCATCAACTAGGTAGTACCCATACACGTACTCAACCCCGTTTACAAAGAAAGTTCCTTTGGGTAGGGATGGCAAAAAAAACCCAAGCCCGACGGGTATACCCGAAGCCCAATGGGTATGGGTCGGATACGGGCTTAAAAATAGAAAAAAATCGGGTATGGGTACGGGTATGGGATTTAGTGATACCCGCCCGATACCCGGCCCGTTTACCCGAATAATACTCGAAAGTATCTTATTATAGATTTCTATATATATAAACTTAGTGCATGTACTTATTACCTTCTCTATAGTCATATGTGGATATTTATTTGACAAGAGTTTAGTGAACATATAACTTATTTTTGAGCATGTATATTGGATATGAAAGTTATCACCCTTTATTATGTGGATGTTTTATGCAATTAGGTGGTCCTGATACAATTACTTAATTAAGTAATCGTTTTAATTTAGTTTAGTATATGTGGTATGAATATGATATGTAACTTATTAATCATATTTTCATTTGTTATAGTCATTAAAATAGTAAATGATATAAACATCAAAGTAAAAATTGCACATTTGTCCCAACGGGTATTTTTAAGAAATTAACGGGTATACCCGATACCCGACGGGTAATTACCCGAAAAATACCCGACGGGTAACGGGCCGGGTATGGGACAAATAATTACAATCGGGTACGTGCCTGGGATTACCAATACCCGGCCCAAGCCCGGCCCATTGCCATTCCTACCTTTGGGTCCTATACCATTTACTCGATCATTGAAAATGGGCGAGTGGTTTATGATGGTAATATCGTTATGTGAACCTTACATACCGAAAAACGCATGCCATATCCAAAGATATTGGGACGCAACTGTTTCAAGCATGATGGCTGGCATCCCGTGAAATTCACTCGTGTGAGCGCCTTGCCATGCGGTTGGACAAAGTTCCCAAGGTCATTTCATACAATCTAAACTACCTTGCATCTCGGGTAACCCATGATAATCGGCGTGATGTTCCAATATTTGTTGTATGTCACTGAACGAGGGCTTTCCCAAATATTTTTTCTTATAAAGTTCTAAAATACACGAACAAAAGTTGTGAAGACTTTCTTTAGCTACACGTGCAGACATTTTTAAATAGTCATCCATAATGTCCGAACTATTGCCGTACGCTAACTGTCAAAGTGCGGTCGTGACCTTTTGCCACGTACTAAATCCTAATTGCCCGGTTACATCCGGTTTTTGTTGGAAATAAACATACTTCTCCTCAAGATCTCTAGATATCCTTAAAAATAAGTTTCTACTCATACGAAAACGATGCCTAAACATTTTTTCATCATACTTAGGTTCCGCTGAGAAGTAATCGCTTACCAACAAATTGTTAGCGGTGTGCCGTTCACGAGCGATGTACCTCCTCCGTTTAGGTTGCGGAGTCTCTTCCTCATCGTCTTCCACGATAGCTTTCACCACCGTCGCGATGGTTTGTAGAAATATTTCCGCACCATCGTCAGATGATGATGACGATTCACTTGAATTTGAAGAACTAATGGCAAGATTGTGTTTTATGTGTTTGATATTGTGTAAGAAAAATGTTAAATATGGTAAGGTATTTATAAATGAAGAAATATTTTTTTTAAATAATACCAAACGGCTAGCCCAACGGCTAGTTTGGTTTGGTCATTGAGAGCCCGCCATGTCATATTGATAGACCCGCCCCACGCCTGGCTTTAAACTCCCGCCCCTTGGGCCACGCCCAAACCCAAGCCCACCCGGGGTGGTGGCTTGGGCGTTTTCAGGCAACACACGCCCAACCCCCGCCCCATACCCCACAGTCTGAGTTCGGGACAATGCTTAACATGTGGCAGAAATGAGCTCTATCAGTCTACACCCAAAAAAGTGAGGTGTGGAGACTACATGTTCGTAGCCATGACACAAGCACCAACTGTAACACCTCAAAAATGGGTTTGGTAATTTAAACCCGGTTAATATAAAGGAACGGGTAAAAATACCATTAGGGGTAAAAGTAAACCCGTAAATGAATAATAACTAGGAATAATTAACCTAGTTGATTTTAATATCGTTGGTATCAAACGGAGGGTTGTAGCCCTATTTAATTAAAACGAAACAAGAGGGACCAAAGTGGGATAACTTGAAAGTGGTTTTAATAAATGAAAATAACACACACACACACACACTTCGTGTGTGTTCTGTGCGTGATCAGGGGAAGGCTCTAGAGAGCCAAACCCTAGTTCATCATATATCACCCAATTGAAGGAGGAATCAGGGCTCAAATTCAAGAAGGAACATGAATTAACGATCACCCAAGCTAGGGGATCATAAGGTATGTCGAATTTTGATGTTTAATGAAGTTGAGAAATCTGGATAATCATCACTAGTGGTGAATTATGTATGAATCATGAAGGTTATGCCCAAATTAGTGATGTATGCACGTTTAGGAACAAACCCTAAGCGAAGACTCTGAGTAAATTGCTAGAATTTAGGTGTTTGGATGAATTACCACACTTAGTTAAGTGGGTTTATGTTTAATCCATGAAATGGTATGAACTTGATTAGGGATATGTGTAGTATGTGATGGGTATTTGTATATAGAGTGATTATGGTATGGAATTTGTATGATGTTTACTTGTGTTGATAAATGAAGGTGATAATTAGGAAGAAACACATGAAATACTTGTACATTATGCTTAGGAAGTAGTACGCACACCAAGTGCTTGATGAAATGTCTAAATGACAATAATATGTGAAATTGTATGCAATTAATGGGTAAACATGTATAGAATGTGGTATTAATGAAATTGATAGTAAACAATCATGAGGAATGTATTTTAGATATAGTTCATGTGAAGATTATGTTAGGTTGATGTTGAGTATGTTATATGCTTGTTTGAATCGGCTAATGAAATACATATGTGAGATATGAACTTGATATGAATAATCATGTATGCTAATAAGGATATAAATGTAATGACATGAAAGTATAGGAATCAAGTCAAGATGGATGGGAGCGTGGAAGGCTAACGGGACAAGAAGACTCAAGTAAGCGGATGCAAATACGGACGCATAAGGTAAGTAAATCCCGGACTTACACTTAGATGTAAAATATATTGTAGTATGATGATTATTGTGATACATGTGAGAAAGCATTAAACAATGGAAGTAAATAGGTAAGTTTACAGAAAAAGGAGTCGAATGTGATAGGAAAGTATAATGATGCTAATTGTTTTCTGTTAGAAATGAAATGGAAGTGCAGGTAAACTAATAATGGAGAATGAAGGTTAAGTATGGAGGTCAGACGAGAGTGTCCGAATGGATGGACGAATGGACTTATATGAACGAGAATAAGAGACGTTGATGCTTGATGATGCACCTTTTAAAGTATATATATTATGTCACTGGTTGCTAATGAACTAATTGGTTGTGGTGACTGCAGGTTGTACAGGTTTATGAATGATTGCTCAAGATGTGTACGCGATTGAAGATCGAGTCAAGACATGGATTGTACGTGGGTGTGTATGTGGTCACATAATTCGATATACGTATGATAGTTTTTAATTAATTTATGAAAAGGGATTAATGTATTTAAGTGAAATAAAGAATATCATGAAAGAAATTTTTAGTATGTATTTTTTTTCCGCTGCGTTAAATTTGATTAAAACGATTTAGGGCGTTACACCAACGATCTATTTGAAGAAACATCGAATGAGATGAAACATATTCGCAACAATATTGCTACTTTGATATAGAATGCACGGCATTAATGATTTAATAGTATTATATTATTATCTCGACTGTTTGTTAATTACTATGTTTTATTTAATTGAAATTGAAAATGATCATGTTTTATTTATTTGATAAAAAAACTTATATGTATATGTTTGTGTGTGTGATTACGTTTAGTATTATGTTTTTTTAGTTATGTCCATTTTGTTCAGTGACGGAGCTTGATCAAAAGTTTCGATGGGGCATAAAGTGATGAGACACAATTTTTTTTCTTCTTATCGTTATGTTTCGGGTCGTGTCGTGTCGTGTCAGGTCGGCTATCGATTCGGGTCAGATCAAATAATAATAGTTCCAAATAAAACTAAATAAAATCATTAATTCAAAGGATCCGTTTTTACACATAAAACCTTGCGATTAAGTTTATTGTGTAGTGGGTAATCTAGAGTTAAACAAGTAACAGTAGAATGAAATAACAGTTAAAATATATTTACAAAACTACCCATCACTTATATACAAAGTGGTAACAAACTTTACTTTAATTTATATATTGTACTAGATTATAACCCCGTGTATTACACGGGTTGAGTAAATAAATTTATATACTAAATAATAAAACATTATATCTATAAAAACTTCCTTTATTGCACGGGTTGAATAAATATAATTTTATATATTAAATAATAAAAAAGTTATATATATATATATATATATATATATATATAAACATATTGTACGGGTTGAATTAATGTAATTTTATATACCAAATAAAAAAATTATCTATTTAAAACCACATGTATTACACGGATTGAATAAATGTAATATTGTTTACCAAATAATAAAATAATACATCTTTAAAAAACCCCATTTATTACACGAGTTAAATAAATGTAATTTTATATTCCAAATAATAAAAAAGTTAGTAAATGTAATTCTGTATAGTTAAAATAAAAATATTTAATATATTAATACAAAGTTTGATTTTCGTGATAAATAATTTGTTTTATTTAAAATGTTTTAAATTAACAATTTACAATTTCGTACCTTTGGATTAAAAATAGGTCTCTGTTTACCGATATTTCGTGGAAAGATTGGGTTGGTTTCAATTTGTAAGTCTGTACTTTGTTTTTTCTAGCTTCTTGCTAGTTTTTGTTCTATGATAGTTGTTGTTAAAAAAAACAATTTACAATTTCGGATAATATTTTATTAGAAAAGTAGAAGAATGGTATTCGAAATTTAAAGTAGGATAAAATTTAATATTAGCTCATTATTCATTTATTTATTTAATTAATATAAGATAAGTTTAGAAGTGAGGCGAGAAAATCATAAAATAAATACCTACAATAAACGACATGTGTCACACATTAATGTTTTATTATATAGTATAGTATAGATAAAAATTTAGATTGATATAAATAGATTATTTTGTTGTAGTAAATTTTGTTAATGAAGTCTCAATAAATTTAACCCATTATTTAAAACTCCGTAAATGTATAAATGATAAATAATATTAGTTAGAGTAAATTACGATTTTGGCCCCTGTGGTTATATCACTTTTACCCTTTTAGCTCAAAATTTTTTTTTAACATCTGAGCCCCCAACGTCTTTTTTTCTAACCCTTTTGGCCCCTAACACTAACCCCATCCATTAAATATTAGGGGCCAAAAGTGTTAGAAAAAAGACGCTAGGGGCCAAAAAGATTAGAAAAAAAGACGTTGGGGGCTCAGATGTTAAAAATTCTTTTTTTGGCTAAAAGAGTAAAAGTGATATAACCACAGGGGCCAAAATCGTAATTTACTCTATTCGTTAAATAAATAATATTATAAATGAGATGGAGATTAAACTAAATAATAATTATTCATAAGAAATTAAACTAAATAATATTTAGTAGGAGGATTATCTATAATTAATTAGAGAAGATTAAACTAAATTAATAATTATCTATAAAACATGGCCTAATATAATGACAAGTGTCCCCAAGATGGTTTCTTTTATTATATAGTATAGATGAATATTTAGGATATACGAAATGGTAACAAACTTTACTTTAATTTACATATTGTATAAATATTTAGGAAAAATAGTTGAGGGGAGGCGATCCTATATAATTTTTTAAATTTCCGGACGAAAAATCATAACCTATACACTTCTAACCGAAACATTGGGATGGGCGGATGCATCCCCGGGCACCAACTAACATTCGCCCCTGATTTTGGTCATTTTATACATTTTATTAAAAGCTCCAGCTACCCTGTCAAACACATAAATATATCTAAAAAGCTACAGCTATCAGCTACCATCCTCCAGCTATCAGCTTCCAACCACCACCTATTTTTGCCAAACATACCCGTAGTATAGGTATACTATACGATACTTAGGGGAAGATGTGGTTATCTGATTCCATCAGCCAAGCGATTAAAGGATCTTCGTTTAATTGATAGAGTCTAAAAATACATATAACATGAAGATTAATACATGATAAGATCGAAATAAATACAACGAGAAAGAACGAGAAAGAAAGTGATGAAGTCAGTTAACTTGAGCTTTCAAACCAATTTATAAAACCTTAATATTTGGTAGATTGTGCGGTCAAGACTGGGTAGTGTGTATGAAACAAACATGGTTATTAATATTCCACAAGCTCTAATTCTCATTGCTTTATTATACATAAATAAAAATATATAAACACTCTCCAAAGGGTTAACACAATCCCTTTTGATAAGGCCAAGCATGTTACTGAATATTGAAAACCCCTGCCACCCTCTCTCCTTTTATATTTTTTCAAAACTTCTTCAAGTAGGTCTGCCAATCTTCTTCACGGTTTTAGTAAACTAATGTCACTCATAGCTTAATTGTGATATGCTTAAAAAGATATTAACACGTGTTTTGTATGGATCGAAAACTATAGAAATTATACCAGTACTGGTTCCAAATTAATGTTGTTCGCTCGAAATTGATCCTGTTTATCACGACACCGGTACGATACCGGCACTCGTTACAACTTACGATATCCAAAAAACACTCTATTGTAAATACAACTCTCTTTTTCATACAATTTACGACGGAACATGGAGGAAAAATATATACACAGCTGCGTGCAGGGCCGGCCTAGGGGGTGGGCGAGCCACACCCCCGGCCGAGGCCCCATTTTTTTGGGGGGCTAAGTTCTTTTTATTTTTTATATATATATTTTTAAAAATGTGAATCTGAAAAAGTTTATTGGACCCTATGTATAAAACTATAACCTTATAGCTTATTCGGTCCAAATAATTTTATTTATACCCATATCTAAAATCTTACAACATATTGTGCCCGTTAGTCTTATTTTGATCCATAATGTAATTCATTGGACCCTCTTTATAATAACATAATCTTAGAAATTATTAGGCCCAAATGATTTTAGTTTTATTCATATCTAAAGTCTTATAACATATTTGGTTCATTAGTCTTGTTTTGATACATATCCATTATCTAAACATCTATCTAATGTACTTTATAGTAAAAAGTTAAAAAAAATAAAATAAAAAACTAAAAACTAAAGATCGGATATTGACGGTGATGAACTTTATATGGAGTTAGTTATTTGCCACATTAGAAACCATTTAATTTAGCAACCCAATATTTTTGGTATGTTTGTTACTGTAACATTAATTGTCGTTTATAAAAATTGTTTATATAATTCGTTAGACTAAAGGGCTATTTTTTTTGGCTTGATTGAGACAATTAAATTCTCAGAGACGGCTCTGACTATATGTTTAGCTTTTATTTTTATAAAAGTAACTAAGCGAAAGCTATATTGCATATTAATTTCATGTAACTTTTTAATTGATGATAGATATCCCACACATGGAATTAGTGGTGCACAAATCGGGTTTTCTGAATACCCGGTTTCTGGATGGAACCGGGTTCGGGTACGATCGGGTTCTACAAAATCGGGTATTGACAATACCCGGGTCGGGTCCGGGTCTGAGTTTTATATAAAAAATGTATACCCTATATACCCGGGTTCGGGTCGGGTTTTCTAATACCCGGGTATTATAATACCCTATTTTCAGGTTCGGGTATGGATCGGGTTGGGATCAGGTTTGGTTCGGGTATGCCTCGGATATTCATTTTTTTTGGATAAATTATAGAAATATAAAATGCAAAACCTTTTTATTTCATAAAACATAGAAATACATGACACCTAAATAATCATTGAACCAGATCGAATAAGATGATGAACATAGATAGCTTCGAATAACTTGATCATCTTCGTTTATTGTTCGTCATCAAAGACCCCTTTTATAGGGTATAGAGATACAATGTAAACCAAACAAATGATCATAATACACATTCTAACGGCTATATAGCCGTTACCAAGGTACAAAACTCAAAAAAACACAAAAAAACGAAAAAACCTCAACAGGGTATTGGGAAACCCAGACCGGGTATTGAAAAAACCCGGTTCCAGGTTCGGGTTGAAACCGGGTACTCGTAAAACCCGGGTTGAAAACGGGTATAAAAAAACCCGGTTCCGGGTTCGGGTTCGGGTTTTATAACAGAAATGCATACCCAACCCCTACCCTATGGGTAGGGTCGGGTTCGGGTATAAAAAACCCGGGTTTTATAATACCCGGTTCCGGGTTTTATTTTCGGGTCCGGGTCCGGATTCAGGTTTTTTGTGCACCACTACATGGAATCAGCGTAAGCTACGGTGGTTATGGAGGAGATTGAAGATGAATGGTATCCAATCCAACAGAAAGACTAAAACAGCATTGCACATTGAAATTGGGTTGGGGTTATGTTTCTAATAATTTCTTGGGCCTTGGAAATGCTAAATGCATGTGGGCCTTTCATTTTGTTACATAACCTCATTTGGGTTTTAGTACGGCCCATATCAGCTTCTATTTTAAAAATAACGAGCACACAGATGCTGTAACAAAACGAACTGATATCGATTCAATGTTCATGGTAACGTAATGTTACAACACGCGGGCAAATAACTTGGAATGTTAAAAATATAAATAAACATAGAGGCGAATTTAGATTTTTTTAAGTTAATGAACGTAAGTTATTACTAAAAATCAAATTGAATAATAAATAAAATACTTTTAAAAAAGAAATACCTAATAGTTATTAACTACTATTCGTGGACCCTTTCTTTTCATATATATAATATAATGATAATAATAATAATAGTTATATAATTATATATATAGAGAGTCAGGTTAACGTACGAACTGTACGCGATTCAGAATCAACATGCGAAATTGGTTTATAAACACGCGATTTGTAAAAAACATATAACATGCGAAAATGAAATACACTCCATGCGAATTTGATAGACATACCAACATGCGATTTCATATTGATATACACACTCCATGCGAAATTGAAATACACATCAACATGCGATTTCATGTTTTTGTAACATGCGATTTTCATTTTTGGAAACATAACGTGCGATTTTGCCATCGTGTACGTTAAGACATTTCTCTCTCTCTCTCTCTCTCTCTCTCTCTCTCTATCTCTCTCTCTCTCTATATATATATATATATATAGGGTGAGGCTATCCTACAAATGGGTTTTTATCTAAAAAATATAAGAAGTGTTTTAGACCATTAGATTTAGATTTCATTGGCTGAGATCAATAATAGCGAAATTGTAAACTGTGTTATATAAATTGTGGAAATAAGGACACACATAGGGGTACAATGGTAATTGGTCGTGTTTTAAAAACGAAATTGGCACTCTATCTCATCAATCAACCGCGACATTTAAGCTCTCTCTCTCCAATCTCTTCCATGGAATTTGAAAATCAAATGCTGGAATCACTAAATAAATGGGGTATAAAGACATGTTGTATATAAAACACCAAAACAAAATCAAATAGTTTATAGGAGTTTATTAGTAAAACACCATACCAAGAACATCTTCTGGGAACACATGTTGTAAAACGTTATGAATTGAACTAAGCATTTATTAAAATATTGTAGGTTGTAAAACACCATAGTAAGAACATCTTCAGGAACGCAGGTAGTAAAACACCATACTAAGACCATCTTCTGGAAACGCAAGCTATAAAAACACCATGAATTGAACTAAGCCTTTATTAAAACACCGTAGGTTGTAAAACACCATACTAAGAACATTTTCTGGAAACGCATGTCGTAAAACACCATGAATTGATTAATAAGGATCAAATTTTTTTCTAGTAAATAATACCGATCGATCTTCAATTAGGTTTATGAGAGCGATATAATTATGTTAAAAACTCAAAACCCTGCATATCCTCTGCTAGGGCTGAGCAATATACGATTCAGAACCGCCAGAACCGGGGAACCGAACCGGAACCGCTAGATCCAAACCGTATTTTTGAATATAGGGTCCGGTTCCGGTTCTTAAATTTGGGTAAAAACGGTTCACGGTTCGGTTCCGGTTAAAACCACGGTTCCGGTTAAAGAACTGCTAGAACCAGTTGGGATTATAAATATTTAAAACCCTATATTATTAATGGGCTTTTCAACATCATACGACCATCCTAATTCTTATTCCCTCCTCTTATATTCATTCCACGATCTCATCTTTCATCTTCTAATTCTTCTCCATCTCTCCACCCTAACCCTAATTGCTATCATACAAGTTCATCTCCATCAACACCCTGCAAATACAGGTACGCTATTTTACATGACCTTTTTTTTATGATTACATATATTTTCTTTTTAGATGTTTGCTTTCTGATACATATAGTTTTCTGTATGTGAAAATAAAAATTGAACAAAAATAATCAAATCAATGTTGATTAAATTGTAAATGTGTATATAAATAGTGTATCGCTTGGTAAATACAGTAGATGCATTACTGATCAATCTATTCACATGAACAAAATACAGTAGATGTATTATTCGGTTATTTTTTTTTAATTGCTAACACTTGGTTTCATTTAGATGTTTATGAGAAGATTGAGAGGATGAAGATCGAATGAAGTTTGAAGATGTTTGTTTTAATTGTTAATACGATGGTTGTAGTAGTTTTATTTAGAGTTTGTTTTATGGCTTGAAATTTTATATTGTTGCTTTGCTACTTTTATTTTGGTTGGTTTGAACTTTGAATGTTGCAACTCTTAGTTAATGTTTTAAATGGTTTGATTCATTTTTATTGAATTGTTAATTTTACAATTTAATTGTCAACTGGTTCCCGCGAGAACCGTTTACACGAGAACCGTATAACCGGTTCAGAACCCAACCGGAACCGTTATAATACGATTCGGTTCCGGTTCTTAAATTTAGCAATTAACGGTTCTGGTTCGGTTCCGGTTCGGTTCGGTCCGGTTCTGAACCGTTGCACACCCCTATCCTCTGCTAATTATAACTGCATGATATCTTCCTAGTTTAAATCCATGGGGCAATGACAATTATACCCTCAAAGAATAATTTTAAAGAATGACACATGTCAACCTCTTATTCCTTCATACAATTTTTAGGTAAATGGTCATTTATAGAGGAACCTATATATATTAGAGTAAAGTACAATTCTAATGTTCCTGTGATTATATGGGGAGATCATTGTTCACAGTTGGTTTTTATTTTTCGCTAGTTGAGTCCCTATGGTTTACAATTTTTTTCCTCACACCCTTCCAGTTAATAGCCATCAGATTTCATTTTAGATGTTAGGGAAAAGACAAAACTACCCTTCTTATTATTGCGATATGTTGGTGAAAATACACCATAATTCTATTGGGCCTATAGTATAAGTGGCATATACATGGGCTGAATGTTTGTTTTTGTTAGTTTGAATAATGGGCTTTAGATACGTTGGCAATCAAAGTCCAGCTAGTTTACTCGGTCGTATTAGCAGAGTCATGTTCTAGGGTTGTTGCACTTTATTCGTTTATCGTTCCTTATTTGCTGTTATGTTTACGTTATGATGTAAGGCTATAAATTGCCCTTTGTGTGCTTGAATAAAGGTATCGAATTTCATCAGTCTTGTATTTGATATCACTTTGAGTTTCTTCAAGTGGTATCAGAGCAAAATTACCAAATTCGAGAGCGTATATGAGTGAAGAAAGTGAGTTTGCTGCTATGGGAGAAGAAACAGGACAGTTTCAGAGCACCTACGTACCCATATTTGATGGAGATTATGACCACTGGAGTATGGTCATGGAAAATCTGCTTCGTTCCAAAGAGTATTGGAGAGTGGTTGCAGACAGGTACCCTAAAATCAAAGCAGGAGAGCAAGCTACACCTACCCAGCAGAAGAATTATGATGAAAACAAACTCAAGGATCTAAACTCTAAAGGCCTGCAATTATTTGTTCCAGTCGATTGATAAATCGATACTCAAGACGATTACGCAGAAAGAAACGGCCAAGCAGATATGGGATGCTATGAAGATCAAGTACCAGGGAAATGCTAGAGTGAAAAGAGCCCAATTACAAAGATTGCGAAGAGAGTTCGAACTTCTAGAGATGAAGATAGGAGAGACAGTGACTGAATACTTGGGCCGTGTCATGGTCATAGCCAATGACATGCGAAACTCAGGAGATGACATGCCTGATGTGAAGATTGTTGAAAAGGTACTTCGCACAATGACTGAGAATTTTAACTTTGTGGTATGCACCATAGAAGAATCAAAGGATTTGGACACGATGACAATGGATGAACTGCAAAGTTCACTGCTCATCCATGAACAAAAAATTAGGAGAAAGACAAATGATGAGCAAGTTTTGAAGGTGGAGAATGATCAGAATACTAATCGTGGAAGAGGACGGGGCAGAGGATCTTTCAATCGTGGAAGAGGGCGAGGTCGTGGAAGGTCTCAAGTTGAAAATCGACCTCAATTTGACAAGTCGGTGATTCAATGCTACAAATGTCATCAATTGGGACATTTCCAATATGAATGTCCAAATGGTGATCGTTCTGCAAACTATGCCGAAGATGAAGATAATGAAGAATTACTCATAATGGCATCCATAGATGTTGAAAGATATGAGAAAGAAACTCATCTTCTGATGGCGTCAGTAGAAGAAGGAAAACAAGAGAAGGAAGGCATTTGGTTTTTGGATTCAGCATGTTCAAACCACATGTCAGGTACTAAGAGTTGGTTTATACGCATGGACGAGATCTACAAACACAAGGTCAAGCTTGGAAATGACCTTAGACTGGATGTGGAAGGCATGGGGGACATTCGGCTTACTGTGGATGGCGTATCACAGGTCATTACTAATGTTTACTATGTACCTCAGTTAACATCTAATCTCATTAGTGTTGGACAGTTACAAGACAAGGCTCTCTCATTTGTGATTCAAGGAGGTGTGTGTAAGGCTTACCACCCCCAAAAGGGATTAATTATGACATCTAAAATGTCAAGGAACAAAATGTTCCCAGTTTATGCATCATCAAACTCAGTCCAGACTAGATGTTTACAAGTTGGAGAAGATTCAAAGGCTCAAATTTGGCATAGAAGGTTTGCACATGTTAATAGTAAAGCAATCAGAACCATGCAGTACAAAACGATGGTGAAAGGTCTACCAACTGTTGCAGAAAGACATAAAGTATGTGAAACATGTGCAATAGGAAAGCAACAAAGGGCTGCTATACCGAAGAAAAGTGAGTGGCGTGCTACTGAAAAATTACAGCTAGTCCATACAGACCTGTGTGGGCCAATTACTCTAGTTTCAAACAGTGGAAAGAGGTACATACTAGTGTTTATAGATGATTATACACGCAAGACCTGGGTTTATTTTCTGAGTCATAAAAATGAATGTTTTGAATGGTTCAAAATCTTTAAATGTATGGTAGAGAAAGAAACCGACAAGAGTCTTAAATGCTTAAGAAGTGACAGGGGAGGGGAGTTCACTTCTAGTTCATTTAATACATTTTGTGAGTCACAAGGCATCAAAAGGCAACTTACAGCGGCCTACACCCCACAACAAAATGGGGTGGCAGAGCGGCGAAATCGAACTATGATGAATTTGGTTCGTTGCCTTTTGCTTGAGAAATCAATGCCCAAATGTTTTTGGCCGGAGGCAGCAAAATGGGCGTGCCACGTGTTGAACAGGTGTGTAAGCAGGAGCCTTGATGATAAAGTGCCTGAAGAGTTTTGGACCGGTGTAAAACCAAGTGTTGAGCATTTTAAAGTCTTTGGCTGCATAGGGTATGCTCATGTGCCTTCTCAGATGAGGACCAAACTAGATGCAAGAAGTCACAAGTGTGTGTTTCTTGGTATCAGTCAAGAATCTAAAGAATACCGTCTTTATGATCCTATAAGTAAGAAGATTGTGATTAGTAAGGATGTCACTTTCGATGAAGAAGCAACCTGGGAGTGGTACAAAGGAAATCAGAAAGTGGAAGATTTAATTATTGAAGAATAGGGTGATGATCAGATAAGTCCTAATACTCTGTCTCAACCCCCGATCCCAAATCCCAGGGAACGGGCGGCCGCGAGCCAGTTTCAGTGGTATCTCGTATTGTCTAATTTGGCAGCGGAATTTTTCATCAGGACCGTAGTTAGGAAATATTTGATCAGAGTAAAATACCACATTTCCATAATATTAAACATATGGGATAAACCCAAGTTCATAGTACACACGTTTTCATAGGAATAAATCCTATTTTATTTAATAAAAACATCTATTTTATTTTTGGTAACTTTATAGCCACTTTTCCAAGCCTTCAGTGTTGTCCAGCTGGCTTCTATTAGGCTTTCACAGTTTGTTACCTGAAATGCGTTTTAAAAACATTTGTCAGTGGGAAATACTGGTGAGTGAATCCCAATTTAATCAAGTTTAAATAAAATCCCATTGTACAGTATTGAGGGCGGTCTCGCAATTACATTTGTTTCCAAGTTATAACAATTAACATCCATGGTACTGTCAGACCCGACTTGTGGAAATGTTACTCTTTGACCAGGTGGTAACAAATTTTGTATACAAAACCCCAACATACTCATGATAATTTTATTCTTACAAATACTCAATAACTGCTTAGTATACATTTAATTGTATGAGGTTTTGTAAAAACAATTCACAAAAAGGTTTTCAAAAAGCGGATAAACTCACATTGCTGTCCTAGATTTTCCGTAAGGGTTTCCTGGTGACAATCTATAATTTACACAAATGCACACGCGTTAGTATAATAACCCATTTTAACATTAGTAATACCCTCCCCGAGACGGCATTCCAACGACTACGTCGGGCAGAACCACGACAGCCGTTACGGAACCCTAGATCAATCGGGCAGCGTATCTAATACGTATCCAGGGGTTATAATACTTACAACGGAGCAGAACTTCGCTATTTAGGGGGGTATAATACCCGAGTATTATGCCTATAATTCAGAATTGAGAGAAAGAAAACGATTTTGAACGATTTCTGAATGAAATCCGATGGCCTGCTTATATAGTGCTTCACTTCGGTTTTCTCGCGACCCGCGTAAAACAAGGCAAGGCCTTACGCGGCCCGCGTCAACTCTAGTCAACGCGTAGCTAGGCTGGGTCATCGAGTAGGTTCGCCGGGTGTTGGGCCACGTGGCCGCACCGGGCTTTGCCAGGTTTTTAAGTTTACGTGGCCCGCGTAAGAGTTGGGGTGGGGTTTACGCGGCCCGCCTCAACTCAAAAATCAGATTTTTAATTATTTTTGTTAATATTTAAGGTATTCGGGGTTCGTTTTCACGTATGGGGTGCATTTTGGGACATATTGGGATATTTTAAAATATATTAGGGTGTCGGAAATTATTCGAGGGTGTCGGTTTTCTGGAGGGTTGTTATATCCTCCCCACCTTGTTTTAGAGCTCGTCCTAGAGATCTACTGGAATAAGTGTGGATATTTCCTTTGCATCTCAGATTCAAGCTCCCATGTGTACTCAGATCCTCTTTTGGAGTCTCACTTCACTTTGACCAGAACTAGTCTCTTGTGTTTGAGATTCTTGACTTTCCTGTCTTTAATTTGTAGAGGCCTTTCTATAAACTCTAGTTGTTCATTTACTTCTATATCCTTAAGAGGTATCACAAGTGATTCATCAGCTAAGCATTTCTTGAGATTAGATACATGAAATACATCATGTATTCCTGCCATTTCCTCTGGCAGTTGTAGCTGATAGGCTACAGGTCCTATTCTTCTGATAATCTCAAAAGGTCCAATATACCTGGGACTTAGCTTTCCTCTTTTGATGAATCTTACTACTCATTTCCAAGGAGATATTTTTAACAATACTTTATCTCCTACTTGAAATTCCAAGGGTTTGCGTCGGTTATCAGCATAGCTCTTCTGTCGATCTCGTGCTGCTTTCAGTCATTCCTTGACTTGAATGATCTTATCAGTTGTTTCTTGTACTATCTCAGGTCCAGATAGTTGCTTCTCCCCAATTTCTGCCCAACATACTGGGGTTCGGCACTTTCGTCCATAAAGTGCTTCGAATGGTGCAGCATTGATACTTGTGTGATAACTATTATTATAAGAGAACTCTATTAAAGGTAAGTGATCGTCCCAACTACCTCCAAAATCAATTACACAAGCTCTAAGCGTGTCCTCCATTGTCTGAATTGTTCTTTCGCTTTGTCCGTCCATTTGAGGATGATAAGCTGTGCTCAGATTTAACTTGGTTCCCATTGCTTTTTGGAAACTTGACCAAAAATGAGAGGTAAATCGGCTATCTCTATCAGAAACAATTGATAAAGGTATTCCATGTAAAGAAACGATTTCATTTACATACAATTTAGCTAACTGTTCCATATTGAAAGTTTCTTTCATTGGTAGGAAATGAGCTGACTTGGTTAACCTATCTACAATCACCCATATTGTATCATTACCTTTCTTTGTTTTGGGTAATTTAGTAACAAAATCCATTGTTATTAATTTCCATTTCCACACTAGCATTTCTAGTTGTTGCAACAGACCTGGGGGTTTCTGGTGTTCTGCTTTAACTTGTGAACAAGTTAAACATTTAGAAACATAGGCTGCTATGTCCTTTTTCATTCCTATCCACCATAAATTCTTTCTTAAATCCTGGTACATTTTATCACTTCCTGGGTGTATCGTATACTTAGACTTATGGGCTTCTTCTGATATACAATGACGTAGGTTTCCTAATTTAGGTATTCACATTCTCTTTTTATGGAATCTCCAAATTCCATCTATTCCTTGTTTAATTCCTTTAGCATACCTTTTAATTTTTCAGTATCATCCTTGATTACTGATTCTTGTGCTTTTCTGATTTGTTCATTTAAATCTACTTGTAGATTTAATTTAAGAGAACGTACCCTTTTTGGTTTTTCATGATATTTTCGGCTTAAAGCATCTGCCACTACATTTGCTTTTCCTTCATGATACTGGATATCACATTCATAATCACTAAGCATTTCCATCCAGCGTATTTTTCTCATATTCAACTCCTTTTGCCCGAAAACATATCTTAAACTCTTATGATTAGTGAATATGGTAAACTTACTACCATAAAGATAATGTCTCAAAATCTTAAGGGCAAAAATTATAGCTCCTAATTCCAAATCATGGGTTGAATAATTCTCTTTATGATTCTTAAGTTGCCTAGATGCGTAAGCTATAACCTTTTGGCGTTGCATCAACACACATCCATAACCTATTTTGGAAGCGTCACAATAGACTACAAAGTCTTCAGTTCCTTCTGGTAATGCTAATATGGGTGCATGGGTTAATCTATACTTAAGAATTCTAAATGCTTCTTCTTGCATTGGTCCCCATTCAAACTTAATGGATTTACAGGTTAACTTAGTTAAAGGAATGGCTATTCTAGAAAAATCTCGAATAAATCTCCTATAATAACCGGCCAATCCTAAGAAACTTCTAACCTCGGTTGGTGACTCAGGGGTTTTCCATTTGATAATCGCCTCGATCTTTGTTGGATCCACATGAATTCCTTCATGGTTCACTAAGTGTCCAAGAAACTGTACTTGCTCTAACAAAAAATCGCACTTTGAAAATTTACCGTAAAGCTTCTCTTTTCTTAGTAGACTTAAAAGTGCGTGCAAATGCTTTGCCTGTTCCTCTTTACTTTTAGAATAAATGAGAATATCATCTATAAAGACAATTATGAATTTATCCAAATACGGCTTATATATTCGGTTCATCATGTCCATAAATGCAGCTGGGGCATTGGTTAAACCAAATGGCATGACAGTAAATTCATAATGACCATACCTTGTTCTAAATGCGATTTTAGGAATATCCTCTTCCTGTACCTTTAATTGATGATATCCTGATCTTAAATCGATTTAGAGAAAAATCGAGCTCCTTGCAATTGGTCAAACAGATCATCGATTCTTGGTAATGGGTACCGATTCTTAATTGTGACCTTGTTCAATTCACGGTAATCAATGCACATACGCATTGATCCGTCTTTCTTTTTTACGAATAATATTGGCGCTCCCCATGGCGATGAGCTTGGTTGTATGAATCATTTTTCCCATAATTCGTCTAATTGTTTCTTCAGTTCCTGCATTTCGGCGGGTGCCAAACGGTAGGGTGCTTTGGCAATTGACGTTGTTCCTGGCAGCAGATGGATTCTGAATTCAACTTCTCTGTCTGGCGGTATTCCTGGTAATTCTTCTGGAAGTACATCTGAAAACTGAGACACTACTGGAATGTCTTTTAGTTCTTTTCATTTAGTGTTAGTGATTATGGAAATCAAATACACTATAGACCATTTTCTTATGTAACTTGCAGTTTTCATCACATAGATGGATTTTGTGCATATAGATGGTTTATCTCCTTTAATTGTGATCTTTTTACCCTGTGGTGAATTTACTTAGATTGACTTTTGATCACATAAAATACTGGCTTTATTGGCTATTAACCAATCCATTCCTAATACAACATCAAATCCTGCCAGATTCATTGGGTAAAGGTTTGCAATATACTTTTGGTTTAAAAATTCTATTCTTGCTCCCTGCAAGATTTCCGAAATCTTAACTGTTTCTCCATTAGCTATCTCTACTAGACATTCTTGTGGTAGTTTAGTTAATGACTGATTTAGAAGTTTGCAAAACAAAGTATTAATAAAACTTTGGTTTGCACCAGAGTCAAATAATACTTTAGCAAAAACATCATTAACTAAAAACGTACCAGCTATCACGTCTGGAATCATTTTGGCTTCATCTGCGGTCAGAACGAATGCTCTAGCATTTTTAGTGTTCCTGTTGTTCACAGCTGGAGCCAATTTTGGACAATTCGGCTTGATGTGACCTTTTTCTCCACAGTTGAAGCACAGTCCATTACTGGATTTTCTCCTGCAATCTTCTTCCTTGTGTCCTGGCATCTTGCAGAAATTGCAAAAAGTGGAGCATTTTCCCGAATGCTTTTTCTTGCAGATTTTGCAGAATGGTGCAGAGGTAGAACCCATATTCCTACGGTTGTAATTCCCATAACGGAATTCTTGGGTAAGTCTTTGGGTTAGGTTTCTCCTCTGGTCTTCTTCCCTAGTACAGATTAATTCATCTGTCAAGGTGTTGGCTAGTTCTACAGCTTCTTCTATGGTTTGTGGTCTTGCTGCCTTTACTACATGTCTAATCTCTCCGATTAATCCCCATATGTAACGGGAGATTAATACTGGTTCAGGTGATGCAAGGGTTGGTACTATTCTAGCATATTCAAAGAATATGGTAGTATAACCCTTACTATCTACCCCGGTCATTCTTAAGTTTAGGAACTTATTTGCTATCTGTTCCTTTTCATTGGGAGGGCAGAATTTCCTTTCTACCATTATTTTGAATTCCTCCCATTCCATGCTATAAACCTTATCACTTCCTTTTGATTGGAGGATAGTGTTCCACCATTCTAAGGCTGAGTTCTTAAATAGATTAGAAGCAAACATTATCTTGTCTTCTTCATCACACTTGCTTATTTTTAAAACAGTCTCAGTCTTTTCTATCCAGCGTAGAGCTGCAATGGGTCCTTCATTGCCCGAGAATTCTATTGGTTTGCAAGATCAGAATTCTTTGTAAGAACAACCGTAAGACACGGTTCTTCTTCTTTTGGGAATGGGCACTTGAAGTACGGGTCCATTGTTCACGCTGTTTTCTGGTTCAATTGGTCGCTTACGGCTATGTTTACTTTTATTATTCGCTTCCTAAACCGTTTGAATAATAAATGGCATTGCATCTATAATTCCTTGTGCCACTATGTGTTGTACGGCACTATTATCCATTTGGTTTCCATTGTTATTGATGCTTGGATTCTCATTAACCACGTTAATGTTACTCTGGTTATCGTTATTCAGATTTTCTTGATTTCCTTCGTCGGCCATCTGAATTTTAAACAGTTATCCCGTATTAATATCACAAAATAATATTTAATATAGTCAATCACATGACACGCAATTTAGCCAAAAGCGTCGATCATTGCGACTTTACTCTATTCATCTATTATGCATCTATTACATACCAGTACTGAAATAACAATTACAATACCAACTAAAATAAATAATAGTAGGCATCCGTACACACATATTTTATTATTTTATTATTATTATTATTATTACTATTACCATCTCCATTCTCACATTCACAAATATGGATTCATCCAAAAATCCATATTGTGCTAGTCGTACTTCAAGACGAGTCGCTCTCCCACCTGTCTCATTCTCTCACTAGTCTCTAAAATTTCCTCACCAAATGTCCTAAGTTCTTGTACATTTTCTGCACTCATTGGGGGTGCATGTTCTAGGACTGGGTTCGGAATCTGGGGTGCGGGTTCCTGGTATGGGGGTGTAGGTGCCTGAAATCGGTAAGGGACTTCTAAAATCTCCCTAATGTATTCATCGTGGTAATAGGGATCTAAAGGGTCCATACCTGGATAGGCTCCTATGTTCTGCATGGGAGTGTCTTCATGTATCGGGTAGCGTTGCACATAGTCCCTAACATCATCCCACCAGGGATCGTAATTTGGGTCTAAGGGGTTTGGTGCTGGTACCCTAGGGATTTCTTCTGGATTGAAGTCATGCATCTCTACTTGGTTTTCAGGGTTTTCTATATCCATCGGTAGGTCAGGGATTGGTGGTTGTGGTTGGGGTGCTATTATTTGCTCCAGATTAGGGTCAGCTGCAGTGGTTGCTAATATGTGGATGTTGGCTATACCCCTATTTATCATATCCTAGGCATAGGCATCTGTCTCTCTCTTGGCTGCGGCTAGTACCCTCTGGTCTTGTAACTTTTTTATACGCTTTCTACGCTCGTGTGCCCCTCGACTGAACCATCCCCTCTTTTTCTGAGGAAATGGCTCTTCTGACTGAGCCTTTAACACAAAGATTCCTTCTTCTGTATCAGCAGAGTACCCTGAGAGGGCAGGCTGAGAAGAGGAGGTGCCTTCGCTTCTAGGCGAACCAGACAATTGACGGTACGCGTCAGATGGTCCTTGGTCGCTCATACTGTAAACTAACAAATAGTCAAATAACACATAGCAATAAAATACAGTTATACACGTATTTCCGTAATTTATTTCCTAACAGATTGAATTTTGATGTCAGCAGAACATTTTTGTGGCTGAATCAGTGGCTTAGCTCTGATACCACCTTCTGTCGCAACCCCCGATCCCAAATCCCAGGGAACGGGCAGCCGCGAGCCAGTTTCGGTGGTATCTCGTATTGTCTAATTTGGCGGCGGAATTTTTTCATCAGGACCGTAGTCAGGAAATGTTTGATCAGAGTAAAATACAACATTTCCATAATATTAAACATATGGGATAAACCCAAGTTCATAGTACACACGTTTTCATAGGAATAAATCCTATTTTATTTAATAAAAACATCTATTTTATTTTTGGTAACTTTATAGCCACTTTTCCAAACCTTCAGTGCTGTCCAGCTGGCTTCTATTAGGCTTTCACAGTTTGTTACCTGAAACGCATTTTAAAAACATTTGTCAGTGGGAAATACTGGTGAGTGAATCCCAATTTAATCAAGTTTAAACAAAATCCCATTGTACAGTATTGAGGGCGGTCTCGCAATTACATTTGTTTCCAAGTTATAACAATTAACATCCATGGTACTGTCAGACCCGACTTGTGGAAATGTTACTCCTTGACCATGTGGTAACAAATTTTGTATACAAAACCCCAACATACTCATGATAATTGTATTCTTACAAATACTCAATAACTGCTTAGTATACATTTAATTGTATGAGGTTTTGTAAAAACAATTCACAAAAAGGTTTTCAAAAAGCGGATAAACTCACATTGTTGTCTTAGATTTTCCGTAAGGGTTTCCTGGTGACAATCTATAATTTACACAAATGCACACGCGTTAGTATAATAACCCGTTTTAACATTAGTAATACCCTCCCCGAGACGGCATTCCAACGACTACGTCGGGCAGAACCACGACAGCCGTTACGGAACCCTAGATCAATCGGGCAGCGTATCTAATACGTATCCAGGGGTTATAATACTTACAACGGAGCAGAACTTCGCTATTTAGGGGGTATAATACCCGACTATTATGCCTATAATTCAGAATTGAGAGAAAGAAAACGATTTTGAACGATTTCTTAATGAAACCTGATGGCCTGCTTATATAGTGCTTCACTTCGGTTTTCTTGCGGCCCGCGTAAAACAAGGCAAGGCCTTACGCGGCCAGCGTCAACTATAGTCAACGCGTAGCTAGGCTGGGTCATCGAGTAGGTTCGCCGGGTGTTGGGCCACGTGGCCGCACCGGGCTTTGCCAGGTTTTTAAGTTTACGCGGCCCGCGTAAGAGTTGGGGTGGGGTTTACGCGGCCCGCCTCAACTCAAAAATCAGATTTTTAATTATTTTTGTTAATATTTAAGGTATTCGGGGCCCGTTTTCACGTATGGGGTGCATTTTGGGACATATTGGGATATTTTAAAATATATTAGGGTGTCGGAAATTATTCGAGGGTGTCGGTTTTCTTGAGGGTTGTTATATACTCCAGCAGAGGAAAGTAATTTTCCAGTAACAGATCAAAGTACAACAAGCACAAGTCCTGAAAATGAAGTCAGTACACAAACCCAATGTATGATCCCACCTCAGAATACTCATGATGATCCTAATGAATCAAACAATTCAGGTTCTTCTGCCACAACCGACCAGTCTATGGAACCTGAACCATCTACTCGAACCCGACGAACTCCAGCTTGGATGAATGATTACTATACAAGTCAGGATCTAGATGTTGAAGATGAAGCAGGGTTTGCTATGTTTAGGTTAACCGAGGATCCTACGACTTATGAAGAAGCATGTAAAGATGAGAAGTGGGTTAAAGCAATGGAGTCGGAAATTTCAGCCATTGAGAAGAATCACACTTGGGAGTTGGTAGAAGCACCAGCTGGAATAACACCCATTGAAGTGAAATGGTTGTTTAAAATGAAACTCAATGAGAGGGGATTGGTGGATAAATACAAGGCAAGGCTTGTGGTAAAATGTTATGCTAAAAGAAAAGGTGTTGACTATAATGAGGTCTTTGCCCCTGTGGCTCGATGGGACACCATTAGAACTGTACTAGCTGTAGCTGCCCAAAGAAATTGGACGGTCTACCAATTAGATGTGAAGAGTGCATTCCTGCACGGTGAACTTAAGGAAACAGTTTATGTAGACCAGCCAAAAGGTTTCATCAAGAAAGGGGCAGAAGGAAAAGTTTATAAACTGAAGAGAGCACTATACGGGTTAAAACAAGCTCCTAGAGCATGGTACAATCGCATTGAAAGCTATTTTAAACGTGAAGGTTTCAAGAAGAGCAGTTATGATCACACATTGTTCATTAAGAAGGTTTGGAACAGAGTCATCATAGTAAGTTTGTACGTTGATGATTTAATATATGCTGGAAATGATCCTATTATGTGCGAACATTTCAAGAAGTCAATGCAAAGCGAATTCGTAATGACAGACTTGGGCAAGATGAAGTACTTTCTTGGAGTAGAGGTGTATCAAAGGAAATCTGGTATCTCTTTGTGTTAAACTCAGTATGCTAAGGAAGTTCTAAAACGTTTCAGAATGTGGGAAGCAAATGATGTCAAGAATCCAATTGTTCCAGGTGCCGTTCTAACCAAATCAGCAGCAGGGGAGGATGCTAATGGTACTGAATACATGAGTTTGGTGGGAAGCCTTATGTATCTAACAGTGACTCGTCCAGATTTAATGTACGTTGTGAGCCTGATCTCTCAGTTCATGTCTAATCCCAAAGAAGAACATATGGCAGCGGCCAAACGAATATTGAGGTATATAAAGGGCACTATCAGTTTTGGATTATTCCATGGAAGGAACCAAAGCCAAAAGCTGCAAGTCTACACTGATAGTGACTATGCTCGTGATAGAGAAGACCGAAGGTGCACATCTGGGTACGTGTGTTTGTTTAATGGGGCTGCAATAAGCTGGAGTTCTCGCAAGCAGGATATAGTCACACTGTCCTCTACAGAGGCAGAATATGTTGCAGCAACAACATGCGCATGTCATTGTGTTTGGCTTAAAGGGTTGCTTGAGGAGCTTGAAGAAAAGTCCACTGAAACAATTACCATCTTATGTGACAACAGTTCAATGATTAAGTTGTCCAAGAATCCAGTAATGCATCGGAGAACTAAGCATATTGATGTTCGGTTTCACTACCTTAGAGATCTTGTGAATCAAGAAACTGTCAAGCTGGAGTTTTGCAGGTCAGAAGAGCAATTGGCCGATCTCACGACCAAGCCGTTAAAGTTGGATACATTTGATAACATCAGGTTGCAAATGGGTGTGAAAGATGTTAAACAAGAAGTCTGATGACTACTTGTTTAAGGGGAAGAATTTATTGGGCCTATAGTATAAGTGGCATATATACATGGGCTGAATGTTTGTTTTTGTTAGTTTGAATAATGGGCTTTAGATACGTTGGCAGTCAAAGTCCAGCCAGTTTACTCGGTCATATTAGTAGAGTCACGTTCTAGGGTTGTAGCACTTTATTCGTTTATCGTTCCTTATTTGCTGTTATGTTTACGTTATGATGTAAGGCTATAAATTGCCCTTTTTGTGCTTGAATAAAGGTATCGAATTTCATCAGTCTTGTATTTGATATCACTTTGAGTTTCTTCAAATTCAACCACCTTCCCCACCATACACCTCCTCGACACAAATCGAACCACCACCGTAACTACTCCACCCCGCCTCCATCGCATTCCATCGCACCCGCGTCGCCTGCTACCATCCATCTCCACCACATTCAGCTGCAACCACCACTAAAAATCCGACCACTACCTATCTACCATCACCACCACCCTTATTGTAACAGCATCATCAACCCACATCCATCGTAAACCATCACCACCCCACTTCCGAAGTTCCACCATAGCCCCCACCATTCTCCACCTATAAAACTTACCGGAACTATCACATCACTAGTCATCCACAAGTTCGCCACCTCCGGAAACACCAGCCTAAACTATGTCCACCACCTACCACTGAAGTCATTATTTTGTAGTAGAGAGTGAGAATGTGTTAATGTAAGGTGTGTGTGTGTATGTGTTTGTCAATCGCATAAAAGAAGTTAAGATTTTGAGATTTAGTTTTTGTTTGTTTGTTTGTGTTTGTCGTTGGGTGCTTGTATGAGAGGGTGAGAAGATAACTTATAGATATATAATGGATGTGGCGACTGAATTAGGTTGTGGTGGTGATAAACATACAAAGAGACAAACATAATAGTGTGTTGTGCATGCTGTTTTTTTATATTATAAAAATTTAGTGTTTAGTTTTACAAACGTGAGTGTCGGGTTGGAGTACATGTGAAGTGGGGTGGGATGGCCGACTGTGTCTTATTGGGTTAGTCGTGGGTGGTGGTCGCCTGGTCAGTCGATGAGAGGGGAGGGTAGGTGCGGAAATGAGAGGACTCAAAATGTTGAACAATTGATATATAAAATGGTTAGGGTTATTGATGGGTTGAAAAGACGAAAATGCACCCTTGTTGTTAAGCCAGTTACGAAATATGCAGACGGGGTTAGAGTGAAGGGCTCATCGTGAAACATTTGTAAATCATAGGGGCTTAAATGACGAAACATAAAAAAAGTAGGGTTGAACAGTGATCCTATCACCGAACCACATGAAAGCAAGTTGTACTTTACTCTATAATTACTGAATTAAGGCCATGTTTGGCTTAGCTTTTTAAAACCTATAACTTTTTGAAGAAGTTAATAAATCACAATGGAGTAACTTATTGACTTTTCCCATCACAAAATACTTTCATCCATACACTTTTTAACTTTTCAAAAAATCAATAAGTTAATAAGTCACTAAAATAAGCACTCTCAAACACCCCCTAAGCAAGTCTATCTAGACTTGCTTAGAGTTGAGAGTATAATCAAATAAGTCTCTCGGTTTCCGTCTTTGGCTTTAAAGACACTAATCTTTGTGATTTATTATGTGAAGTATCCCTCCTTATAAGAATTGATTTCTTCAAAGTTTTAATGAGAATTTTTATTTATGTAGTCACGTCATTGATACAAAAGAAAAATGTTTTACTTAAATTTATAACCACTTCTAAAAAAAGAGTTAGAAATTTTAACGGAGTAAAAGTGCATACAAACTTAGGCCATGGGGTATACTCTAACATCTAGAGTGTTAACAATGACATGTTAACTAAAATTGCAAATCACTCTCTCCTTGTGTTAAAGTGCATTAAATGAGTTATGTGTTAACATGTTAACCCAATGTTAAGAAATTGAATTAATTATTATTTTCCTTTTAAGACAAAAACCTAATGTAAAAATGTATTAAATGAGTTATGTGTTAACATGTTAAACCATTTCTTAGAGTGATATAAAGTGAAATGAGGAAAAAAAGTTGATGCGTCACTTAGATAGAGTTAAGTTAGGTTAAAGTACACCCAAAACCCTTGTTACCAATTTAACCGACTCTTAAATCAATTTTCAGAAACTCTCACGGAATCACGGGCATCGGTTTCTTCTTTTTCGATAAGCACGGGTAAACACGCACAATGTATCATGGATGATGTGATCTGGATATGAAGTTGGGATCTAAAGTGAAAATTACAAGCTGCAGAAAGGTATCTGTTCTGATTGATTTCAAGATATGTTAAATCTCATTGATTTGAAGATGGGTTTGTTTGGTGGATTAAACGTATGCATACCAAGTGTTTGATAAAAAGTCTATGGGTTTTCATTTGTTAATTTTCATTTTCTGAATTGTGTAGTTGTTGTAAATAACTTTTCATGTTAGATGATGATAACATTATGTATAATGATCAATCAATGTTCTCTTCACTTGAAACTAACTTATGTCATATAAGTTTCTATGATATCACTTGAACCAACATATGTCATATAAGCATTTATATTGGACTTGCCTAACAACATATGAATGACCGTTTAAAATGCAAAAACTAGTGATGCATCATCATGTAAACATGTGTTTGATGCTTGTTTTATAGAGTATAATGTTAGAGGTGGAAATGGTCAAAAACAAAATTATGTAATCACACATCTATAACTAAATAAACGGTGATAAATCGTGTAGACATTAGCAGGCCAGTTTGTACTTCAGTTGTAATGTTGGGTGATGATGAATTTGTGATGGGTATGAATGATATAGTTTTGATTGGCAGGTGTTAGGTTTGAAGCTTATTGCTTTTGATTGGTGGTGGGGTTGGTAATTCATTCACTCGTTTGGTTCCAAATAACATTGACAAAATGACTCAAGAAGTCTTAAAGGTACCACATTGTTTTCCATTTTTACAGAGATTTGATTGATTTTGTTCAAGTTGTTTCCTTTTTTATGCGTTTTTGTAGTATGCATCATAGTTTCTTGTGGTTGAAGCTACAATATGGGCTAGTCTTAAACTTGTAAATATGGGCATCTTGTACAATTACAGACCAAATACATGCCGATAAATTAGGATTTTTTTAATTTTGACCGGTCAGCGCAGGCCTTACCGTTTTCTTGGTCCATGACTAAAAGTCTAAAACCGAATAAAAATTCATATGAGAAACCGAAGACCAACCAAATTAATTCGATCAAGTTCCGTTATCGGTTTATACCGGTCCAACTTGAGAATTGATGAGCCCTATAAATTGCCCTGGTCTACTGGCCTTTAGGCAGGTTGCTTTCAAACTGGGCCGGGACAAAGTTTTGTCTTAATGAGTAATACAATGATTTTATTGGACCTAATTTGGGACCTTTTTGTTATCAACAGCCCTTCTGGCCCATCTTGACTTGGTCAGAATTTAGGCTGTGGAATAATTTAAATAATGACAAAAAAGGAAAACTTGATAGGGTTCAATGTAGAAAGGGATTGCGGGCAAGTGGGGTGGCCAGTGGGTGGGTGTGTTCAAGTCAACTCAGTTTACCAAGTCAATAGTTGATTATTCAGTTTTGAATTTTAATTTGTAAGTTATTTAATTATTCTGAGTGAAATAATGTCTTAAATGATTAGTTTCAAATTATGTATTTCAGACTGTTCATACTTCCGATAACTAGATAAGCAGTTTCAATAAGCAATTCTGAACACTCCTGAGTTTTCTGAACCGTTCAAATAAGCAAATTCAAACACTGCTAGCCTGTGCTACTTACTTTGTTTGGCACAGAAAGAAAAGTTCTATAAGAATTCTTTTATGGGAGTTAAGAAAACCACACCCTAAAAATCTTATTTTCACACTCTTGATACGGGTCATATAGGGTTATACGGCCCATATATAATGCTATACGGCTCGTATAGATGAGAAATGTTGGGTCGTATAACATACGGGTCGTATAGATAGAGACAAAAACATTCTCTGACATTTATATACGGCTCATATATATGAGAAATATTGGGTCGTATAACATTCTATACGGGTCGTATAGATAGAGACAAAAACATTCTCTGACATTTATTTTTGTGCAACATTCTCCTATATGACCCGTATAACTCTATACAGGTCGTATAGAAGTAGGGGTGTGAAAAATAAGATGTTTGGGGTGTGAATAATGGGAGCCTTCTTTTAAGAGCAAAAGATTCATTTGATATAAAACATGCTACATATTCCATGACATAAATACAATTACAAACATTTGGATTGAATTTAACAGTAGTACAAGAAACAAAATGATTCACTTGACATAAATTTTGATACATTTTCCCTATATGGATGGCTAAACTATAGCTTCTTTCACTTGCAGAGTTGCATCCTTATTCTATATCCACACATTGCATACATTCAGTGAATGATTTGAGCCAACATCAATCTTGCATCTTTACTATTGGGCCTTTCTTTAGGATTATCAAGTGTACAAAAACAAGCAACCTTGAGAACAAGCAGCATTTGTTCTTCGTACCCGTTTCCCAACAACTGCGGGTCAATAGCTTGTTTCGGATCCTCACCAGTCATCACATTTCTCAACCATTTCACCATATTCATCTCATTAGTCGTCTGAAAAAACCCATCCGACGGAAGCTTCCCCATCACCAAAACCGCCAACACCACCCCAAAACTATAAATATCACACTTATCCGTAAACTTCAATGTTTGATGATACTCAGGCGCAATATACCCTAAAGTCCCAGCAACATTCGAACTCGTCATGTGTGTGTCAGCATCCGGAATCGATTTCGCAAGCCCAAAATCAGCTATACGGGCTTCCATGTCATCATCAAGAAGAACATTCGCGGGCTTTAAATCTCTATGAACTATACGAGGCGTATGACTCAAGTGAAGGTACTCAAGCCCAGCTGCTATTCCCAACGCGATCCTGTGACGAGCCAGCCAATCCAATTCTCGATTACCATCTTTAACCTGTTGTAAAATATCCTGTAAACTACCATTTTCCATAAACTCATAAACCAGGTAATGACAATTCGGCCGCGAAACATGCGCTAGCAACGAAACTAAATTCCTGTGTCTAATCTGACCCACGGTTTGAATCTCCGATTTAATCTGCCTCATTTTCTTATTAAGAAGCTTTGTATCCTCTTCGGTAAGCTCTGCAGCGTCTTTCGGAGGCTGCACTATCTTCTTTATAGCAATTGTCTTAACTTTGCTTGATGGCAACTCTGTCTTGTACACCTCTCCACACCCGCCTTTACCGATAATCTGAAGCGACGCCACTGCATCATCATCCTCCAAAAACGCCAATTCCTCCGCCTTTATCGACTGACTAAATATCGCCGTACCCGTATCGCTCTTTTTCCCTTTAATCATATTCAAAACTATCTTAAACAGAACCGAAACAATCGACCCACATATGAGTCCAGCCACTGTTCCAGCTGCAAACCCTAAGATCCACCGTATCACTTTCTTCTTCTTGTTTTTATGCTTATGAATTGGTGCACTTGCCGGAGCCGGTGACGGAGCCATGACGTCATCAGAGCTTGTTGAAGAATTTGAATTTGAATTTGAATTTGAAGAATTTGAAGGTGATTCTGATTCTGCAAAGCTATAGCGTTTTGGAACATTCTCTAATTGGTTAATTGTTGGAACTGGACCTTCTAGAAAACTGTTACCGGAGATGTTGAAAAACCGGAGATTTCTAAACGACCGGATTGAAACCGGTATTTTACCGGTGAACATGTTATTAGCAAGTGAGAGTTTTTCAAGATTTGGAAAATATTTTAAGAAATTTAGATCACCGGAGAATTTATTGGATGATAGATCTAAGATCCGGAGATGGTTGAGTGAGGATAACTGAACCGGAACTGAACCGGAAAATCTATTGTTTTTAACGTCGAGAACTTCAAGTTTCCGGCAACTGGAAATTTGAACCGGAATTTGGTTCACAAGGTGGTTGTTGGAGAGAATGAGTTCTTTGAGCTCCGATAGTTTTCCGATCGCCGGAGAGATGGAGCCTCTCAGGCGGCGGTGGTTGAGGACGATTCGGGTGACTTTGAGGACGGTGGTGGTGTTGGAGATTCTCCGTTCACAGAATATTCCGGTGGTGTTGCAGATGCTGGTGGAGTTAGTTGAGATACCTAGGGCTTTGTGGAGTGTTAACAGAGCTTTGTGGTCGGTTGGCTCGAGGATTAATGTGGATTGAACTGATAAGATGAGAGTGATGAAGGTGAGGAGAGAGAGGTGGCGCACGGTGGCCATTGCCGGTGGTTGACTGAGATGAATGATGGTGGGATATTATTGTTGAAAAACACTGATTTACATTCTATATATGATGATGGGCTTTCTATTGAGTATTGACTGTTGACTAAATTTGGTAAGTTTCCTGTAAGTTGCTACAGTTGAATTTTCTGTATTATTTGTTTATGGTTAATCTTTTAATTGGTTGTGTAACGAATTATAAAGCATACTCATGGGGTTTTTATTTAATTATATGGTTGTGTAACGAACTATTTGATCATGTCTAGTGGTCAAGCCCTATAAAATTCTATAAGTGAGGTTATGTGACAAGTGGTAAAATATGTAAATGAGGGATTATATAACTTGAGTGTGTAGTGAAAATGAGGTTATATAACCCCTTCAATTCTACATACATATGTATGTAAATATATATGTGTCAGTGGGGGAGTAAGGGGCATGGCGTTATAATTTTCGCTAAAAGTGGGGGAGGAAGGAGCATAGCGCCTTAGGGGTGGTGTAGCTGGGCGCCATATGGCGTTTTAAGGTGGGGGGCGCTACATACAGCCCCACTACGGATGGATTAAAACATAGTCATGTGGTTTTTATTTAATTATATAATTGTAAAAACTATATGTTTATGGACTATGGTATTAGTATTTTATGTCTGAAATAATAATTTAAAATTTTAAAAGCTGTATGTATTAGGACTTGGTAGACTTTTGACCTGTTTTAATTATATATAAACATATAAATTGTATGCGTGTGTATATAATGAGTTAATGATGGGTTAAGCGGGCCTGATCTCATGGTCACTCATGGCCCATCTATGATGACAAATTGACAAGTTGACAACGGGAGTATGTATACCAATGAAATGAGATAAAGTCAAGGTCATCGTTTACTTGGTGTATGACAAATATACCCTTCTACTTTTCAAACCAGATACCCCTAAATAGGGGTGTTTTTAAACAAAATCCATAGTTTTTCTTCGTGAACGTCGATTTGGTTATTATAATGTTTAATTTTCATGTTCTTACAAAAGTACAAGGGTTTTCAACTATTTCATATTTGTTACTATTTAGTATTTAATAATTGTTTAGGCGAGGCGATGCTAAAAGAAATTGTCTGAACGTATGGTGGTGAGGAAGCAGAATACTAAATATATATATACAAGTGGTGATGTATAATTGCAAAGCTTTACATGTTGCAACTTGCAAGAGAATGTTAATTTAACTGCATCTGCATGTTATATGCGCTACCCCTACTGTGGGTTACGTCCATTAAACTTAGGCCCACTAAAGTTTGGTACACTAGTGATCAGCTTTGTGCCCAATCGCTTTCCTTTTAGACTTAAGTACTTAACCCGTTATGTTAGAGCTCTCACCCCAACAGGGGCGGACCTAAGGCTTCGTGTGGATGGGCGGGCGCACCCCTTAAAATAAAATGAACTAGTGTATTATACTTTTTAAAATCTCAATCGCCATTCGCCCCCCATAAAATTTTGCAGTCACACCCCATAAAATCCAGCAAACCACGGTTGGAAGCAAGTTGAGAATAGTGAAGTAACATAATTAGTGGTTTTTTTTTCCAGCAAAACAAGACTGGCTATTACTCTATTAGCTTTTAAGTTGAAGACTAGGAAAGGAAGAAGAAAGTGAACAGAAAGAGAGATAGTTTGTTCGTTTTTTTTTTCTATGAAGTGATATACAAGTGGTGGAGCCACCTTTTACCCTAGTCATAGAAAAAAATAGGGTAAAAAAATGTATTTTTTTTTAAATAACATCCATCGTTGTGCCTTAAATAACATCCACCAGATTTTTCAACCCTACTAAATTATGAAGCATTATATTTAATTATTTAAATTATTTATATAAAATAATACTTTAGTTTATGTTTAACTGTATTATTATTTACTTTATTTGGCTAATATAATCGTAAGAACAAATGTTTTATATTGTTTATGCTAAAAATCATGGCTTTAATTGGTTAATACAACCGTAAGAACAAATGTTTTATAGTACTTCTAACTTTGTTATATACTTGTTTTTACCCGTTTAAAACATATCTAAGCTGTTTATTAAATTTTATTTTATCATGGCATGTTGTATTATGTATTTGCCGCTTAGATATTTTTTTTTATTTACTACATTACTTTGATGTTTATAAAAATGTTTATAATTACACTATTATTGGGTTCTTGAATATTAAGGCACAACGATGGATGTTATTTAAAAAAAAATACATTTTGACCCCATGCGACCCGAACCGAAAAATTACTATATAGCGCTATGAAACGACCCTAAAGAGTTTCCGCTCCCCATGAAAATATTTCCTGGGTCCGCCACTGCACCCCAACAACTTCGAGAAGCTCATTCTCTTCTCTAAACACGTAATTATCATTATCAAGCATATGTTTATGCTTGTGTTGTGATCTAAAATTACTAACTTGATCGATGGATGGCGGTTCATGAACCCTCGGCCCTGGGACCATTCTAATTGTTCATCTTGATGTTTACAAATCAAGACGGGGTTATGGATGATGAAGGTCGTCTTCTTGCACTGTTTTTAAGGCCCAAGTCAAGTTATGGAAATCTTTGTAGCAAGATAACCAAGTATTTTGTACCTTGGTTTACCCAATATAATACAAGAAATTTAAGCGAATTTCTATCTTTGTTCATTACATGATCATAATCACCTTGTTTAGTGATATGGCATCTGACGTGTTTTTTTTGATGACGTTGCATCTAATGTGGCACTTGTTTAGTGACGTGGTGACGTCGGCTAAACAAGTTAGGGTTCAGTTAGTTTGGGAGTGCCATGTGAAAATAAGTTGAAAGTTGGGAGTGACGTGGTACAATTCATAAGTTAGAAGTGTTATTTGCCAAATAATGAAAGTTGAGATTATTTAAATCAATATTCCAATAATTTTTCATTCATTAGTCACAATTCTTATTTTTTGAAAATAAAAGAAATTTATGTATAAGTGAAAAGAGAGCCTCAAATGGTAATCTTCCAATACATTTAATAAAATAAGATTGAACCGAACTATCATAAAAGATTAACTATCAAAAATAAAAACATGCATAAAATTCAAAACATACCTAATAAAGTTACCCGTATGATATGTTGGGTTTCCTCGGTGATCGGTCAAAATTTTATTTATCAAAAACCCGGTTCAATAACTAATAGTTAATTAATTAAGCAAGTTAATTAATAAAACGCAGCTGAAAAATAAACTAATGATCAACAAAACGAAACCCGAGAGGATCCGGTTACAAACAAGTACGGGCACAGTAAAAAAAAAAACATTTAACTACCGATGAGAAAGATTATACCTCGGTTAATGACTAACCGGTCGAGACACCGAGGTTCAACGAACAAGTGCTAGTAAACGAACCAACGAGACGCGACTAAGGGGCAGCGCCAAGCGGTGACAGCCGGCGGCAGTCCGCAGCGGCAGGTGCCGGGTGGACATCGGCTGGGACGGGGAGGCGACGGAGGCGGCGGCGGTGGCGGCCCGCGGCTGGCTCAGTGGCCGGTTGTATGTGGGTGTTCTTGAGAGAGTTTTGCAACCTTGTGTTCATCCAACTCTCACACTCTAGCAAATGCAATACCCAAAGACCCATTATATAGATCATGAAGACCCATGCATTTTCGCCAAGTGTCAAACATGCAAAATTGCATGTGCTTTGATTGGCCACAATATAGGTGCATGACAAGTGGCGAGAAGATCCCTTGCATGTAACGCCATTGGCTGCGATGTAGGTGCGCGACAAGTAGCGATGCAAGAGTGTTCTTGTCCCACTCGGTCCATGTCCCCGTCTCTCAGTTCAATACCCGCTTATGATAATAAATGTAATTATGATCTGTCTCGTATATGGTTCGTAATTACCAGTTAAACAGGTTAAGTGGATTTTAGTTCGTTGCCCAAGGTGTAACTCTTACGGGTCAAGACCCGGTCGGCAGCGTTGACTTATCGAACCGGACATAATATCCAACAGCTCCCACTTGGACGGTCTCTGATAAGATCTCAACGCAGACAACCAGCGGTGTTCTAGCTACACATGGTTGCCCCCAACAGGTCATGACACTTTAAAGTCATTAACCAAGGTATCTTCCCTTTAGCTACGGCTTGCTACATGAAGAAAGTAGACTTATGGCAATTCTCGTCATCTATCCTTTCTATAAAAGACATCAATTGAACAATGAGACATGGATCAGATTCAATCTCACATGGCGTTCAATCATTATTGTTCTCGTTCACAGAATCAAAGTGGTCCAATCAAACACATAGTAAGTTTGGGTAAGGCATTACACTTCACCAGTTTGAATCAACGAGGGCGCCTAGATGTCTAACTGTTACATATAATGTAAGAGTACAGAATCCCATCTTGACTACATACAACTCCCACTGAACTTCAGAACCACTCCCAACCAATGCCTTTATGACTGGCAGTTACGCGACAGCGTTGGACACTGATCAAAGAATAGTCTTTAGTAAACGAAAGTTCTAGTATGTATCTCAGGTCAGAGGATACTAAATGAGTATACCTAAATCAAATACATCTTATGACCATGATCCATGAAGATGATTTGATGCGAGTACATCCAACGTCATTCATAATGAGGTTTGTGAGTCTGGAAGTCAACTCCTTGAGTCCAAAGTCAGAATAGTCTTTATTCAGAGTCGTTCCCACGAGTCTGACCGACTACGGATAATTTAGAATACAAGATTCATGGATTAAACGTACAAAAATCGAACACAGTTATAAGATTCAAACTTTGCGTTTAGCCGGTAAATCAAAGGTGAATACAAAAGGTACAACTGTTTGAATGTTCGTACATCCAAATACTAAATCAAAGCAAATGGTTATCCAATCTAAGACCGATAGCATTCTCATGCTTGTCCTAAGACATCGGTTTAGTGAACGGGTCTGCTAAGTTTTGATCTGTGTCTATTTTGCTTATTAAGATGTCTACTCATTCCAGTATTTCTCGTATATAGTGGAACTTTCTTAGAATGTGCTTAACCCTGTGATCTGGCTCCTTGGTTTGAGCAATGGTTCCTGTGTTATCACAGAACACCTAGATTGGTTTCTGAATCCTTGAAACCACATCGAGGTCGCTGATGAACTACTTCATCCAAGCAGATTCCTTCGCAGCATCTGATGCAGCTATATATTCAGATTCAGAGGCTGAAACCACCACTACACTCTGTTTGGAGCTTTTCCAATAGACAGCTCCTTCATTGAGAGTGATTACGAATCCTAATCGTGAGCGAGAATCATCTTGGTCACTTTGGAAGCTAGCATCAGTGTAACACCTTACAGTGAGCTCTTCTTCCACTCCTCCAAACACCAAGAACATATCTTTGGTTCTTCTCAAGTACCTCAAAAATGTTCTTTACTGCAGTCCAATGGACAATGCCACAGGACTATGCTGAAAACGACTGGTCATGCTTAAAGCATACGAGACGTAAAGTCTAGTACATAGCATACATGATTGAACCAATCGCTGAAGCATATGGAACTGCTTCCATTTACTTATTTTCAATGTCCATCGAAGGAGATTGCGATTTGTACAACACGGTCCCTTTAGTCATAGGAACACCTCCTTTCTTGGAGTTTTCCATCTTGAAGCGTGTCATCATTTTGTCTATGTACGTTCTTTGATTTAGCCCTAGAAGCCGCTTAGATCTATCACTATAGATTTTCATTCCCAGAATGTAAGTAGCTTCTCCAAGATCTTTCATTATGAAACAAGATCCCAAATAGTGTTTTAACTTTGTTAAGCATAGGGATGTTATTTCCAATGATTAGTATATCATCCACATACAGGATGAGGAATGATATGGTGCTCCCACTAACCTTTCTGTAAACACAAGGCTCATCTTCATTCTTTGACAAAACCAAACTCTTTGATCTTTTGGTTCAAAACGAAGATTCCAGCTACGAGACGCTTGCTTGAGTCCATAAATGGACTTATCTGGGTTTGCACACCTTAGTTGGATATTTAGGATCGACGAAACCTTTAGGCCGAACCATATAGACATCTTCAGAGAGATGTCTATTAAGAAGGGTGGTTTTGACATCCATTTGCCATATTTCGTAATCACAGTACGCAATTATGGCAAGCAATATCCTGATTGATTTAATCATAACAACGGGCGAGAAGGTCTCATCATAGTCAATACTTTGAGTTTGAGTGAAAACCTTCGCAACTAGCCGTGCTTTATAGGTGTGTACATTTCCATGCATATCGGATTTTCTCTTGAAAATCCATTTGCTCCCTACTGCCCGAGATTCGGGGGGTAGCTCAACCAAGTCCCATACTTGATTGTTATGCATAGATTGCATCTCGACGTTCATGGCTTCCTGCCATTTCTCAGATTCCGAATCTAAGATTGCAGATTTGTAGTTAGCAGGTTCGTCGTTAGACTCAGCTACTAATAAGACTTCGGGACCTTTTAGACGCCATAGAAATCTATCAGATTCATGCGAATTCTACTACTTCTGCAAACGCTTGTGTTTTATGTCTGATTCATTGGCAACAACTACTTGTTGATCAGACAGTCCGACTTCATTAGCGGTTGTTTGTGGTTCTCGAATTTCTTCAAGATCAACCACATTATTTCCGGTTTCTCGATTAAGAAGTTCTTCCTCGAGAAAGTGTCCATTCCGTTTGATGGAAATCACATTTGCATCAGGATGGTAGAAATAATATCCGTTTCTTTATAATATCCGACGAAAACAACCTTTTCGCCTCAAGGATCGAGCTTATCATCAGAATCATTTGTGATGCATGCATCATATCTCCATACTCTAAGGTATTCCAAATCGGGTTTACGCCCATGCCATATCTAATACGGCGGTTTTGTTTACCTTTTAGTCGGAGTCAAATTGACAATGCGGGCAACGGTTATAAGAGCATGATCCGAAAGGAGTGAGGCAAGTTAGTTCTATACATCATCAATCGAACCATATCAAGTAAAGTTCGATTTCACCTTTCACTCACGCCATTAAGTTGGGGTGTGCCAGGTGGAGAGGGTTGTGAAACTATTCCACACTCTTTCAGATGATTGAGAAAATCAAAGCTGAGGTATTCACCACCTCGATCTGATCGAAGTACTTTTATCTTTCCATCAAGCTGGTTTTTAGTCATGGTTCTGAAAGGGCCATATACCTCATGTGAATGAGTTCTAGAAGACCATTGATCCATTCACCTACATCGGTGAAGGGGTGCTTTGTGTGTTTGCCAGTTAAGTAAGATTCACAATCATCAAATGATTCATGTCCAGTGGATTCAAGAATCCCCTCAGATTGGAGCCATTTTATGCATGCCTTACTTATGTGGCCAAGTCAGCAACACCATAAATCCATTTCATTCATACCGGCTTTGTTACGCTTAGAAAGATGATACATGTTATTACTTGTTTGAACATCAATCTGATAAATACCATTTCGAGGTTTAGCCTCAAAATAAAGGACATCATTCAAGTAGGCTAAAATAGGAAAACCATTAAAACGTACTTGAATCCTTGTTCAAACAGTGAAGAAACTGAAATAATGTTTCTGGTCAAACCAGGTGCATATAAACAGTTATTTAAAGTAACTACAAGGCCAGGGAAAACAAAGTGTTCCAGTTGCCAGAACTGGAACTCTCTTTCCATTACCAACTATGAGTTCCGGTGGCCTTGTTTTAGTTTCTTCCACTTTTCAGGCTTCTGCAAGACATTAATGATGTGGAGATCACATCCGGTATTAAATACCCATGTGTTGCTAGAAACAGTGAAAAGTTCGATAACATAAATGTGAATATTAGAAGAAGTGCCAATGTTATTGGCCTTGTTCATCTTCAGCTTGGCTAGATACTGTGGGCAGTTTCCCTTCCAGTGCCCATTTGGTTGCATTCAAAGCACTGACGCTCCTAGGAGGGTGTGTTTTTGCAACATGCTTGTTGTTGGTGGCATTTCTGGCAATAACAACTTTTCTCTTGCCTTTGCTCTTATGTTTCCTTTTCTTGTTATTGGGCTTCTTAACACCACTAGACTTGACCATTAGAACTTGGTTGGTTTTGTGGAATAACCAAGTTTGTTCATCTGGTCAATGTATCCTTTCATTTTTAGCACATGAGTACTGATACATGATCCTTCCAGCATTTTATAGCTTATGAGCTATTTCATGGTGTCATATCGCTCCTGTCGGACTTGTTTCTGGAACATGCCTTTTCAGTTGCTGGATCATGTCATAAGCATCCATATCTTTCATGTTCTTCTGAAGTTCAGGAGATATGGTGGCTTTCATAAGGCAGGCTACCTCAACGGTATCCTCGTTATGTTTCTCCAGTGCCTTGCGAGTAGTAGTAGAACTACTTTCAGGCTCGGTAGGGACTGGACCATCTAAGATATACAGCTCTTCCTCCATCTTGAGAACTATTCTTAGATTGTGGTGCCATTCGAGAAGGTTGGTGTTATTCAAATTTTTATTTCTTTTCCTTTCCAAGTATAGACTTGAAAATGAAGGAGTTTGTTTTTCATTAGACATCTGTTATATAAGCAATGTGATATTAAATAGTATTTTCGATGTATATCTCCTTATTTCGTGAGGTGAGACGATAAGGAATGAGAATCCGGTTAGAAGCCTTTTCTAAAGGCGGCTGGGGCACGCAACATTAGCAAGAGGTTCAAGCGAACTGACAACGATTGTCAATTGTGAGAAAGGCACAACTCCCGAGGTTTATGAGGCTACGAGGATAACCTATTGTCCTTGCATTGATACGTTTGGCCTCATCTATGCCACTTTTTTTCTCGAGACAACTGGGGCATGTAAACACGAGAAGAAAAGTAATAGTCGTCCTAAAACGATCACATGTGGAAGGGTCGGATGTGTCAACGAAGCCCTTGCACATTGGAAGGATAAACTAGACACCAAGTGTCGTGCTGTGGCTCCAATACTGATGGTTCGCATTATGCCCCAAGTGTTACTAGTAGTAGGATGACATAGACTATTGATTTTAATTTTTACCAAATAGGGTCGTTATAGTCGGTTTTAATTTAGATATTAAATTTGCGACATAACCAAAAGACCCTTTCACCTCTCGGGACAATTAGTTTTAGATAACCTATAAAACTAAGTTTGTCGCGACTTGGAATAACCAATTTTAAGTTAATAGAAAACTATTAAGTTAATTAGTTTTGAAAAATAAAAACTAGTTTAATTTGCAAAACTTAATTGGTTATTATTTGTTTCAAAAACAACATTTATTTTATAACAAAAACTTTAACAAGTTGTAAAAACAATTTAGAACTTGTTTTAATGTGATTGTTTTTAATACTTTAAAACTCCTTTTAAAATCATGTTGATATTTAGGTTGGTTACGTTATAACAATTTATAAGATAAAAGCAACCACAATAGCAAGATAAATATGTAAATCCATATGGCCAAAATTGTCCGATCTTGCTAGAGCCTAATAGCAAGATCAAACGGGTCACGGGGTTACAACACACAAACAACCACAAGGATGGACTTGAGTGCATCTTGTTGTCTTGAGCAACTCCCACTAACTCCAAGACTCCTCTTGGCATTCGGTTTTGCTTCGGGTTTGCTTCGAGTATTCGTATCAACAATATTTAACAAGTAAATACAACAAAGACAAAAGGCCTATCTATTACAACTTTGAACCACAAGACGGGCCAAAACCATAAACTAATATTTTACAACTTTGAACCATCTCGGTGGCCAAAAATAATAATTACAAAACCGAATAAAATATACAACCACAAAAAACAAGGTCGGGCCGGATTTACATATCGCACAACAATCACAAAATAAACCGGACAATGTTTTGGTCAAGAAAAACAAATAAAATATTGACCAAAATAATAAAGTGCCCTTAAAAAATACTTAGATCATAAACTTTAAATAAATAAAGTTTGTGTTCTAATTCCGGTTAAAAGGAACGGCACCGACTCGTATGTTGTAACCAAGGCTCTGATACCACTGTTGGGTTTCCTCGGTGATCGATCAAAATTTTATTTATCAAAAACCCGGTTCAATAAATAATAGTTAATTAATTAAGCAAGTTAATTAATAAAACGCAGCGGAAAAATAAACTAATGATCAACAAAACGAAACCTGAGAGGATCCGGTTACAAACAAGTACGAGCACAGTAAAAAAAAAACATTTAACTACCGATGAGAAAGATTATACCTCGGTTAATGACTAACCGGTCGAGACACCGAGGTTCAACGAACAAGTGCTAGTAAACGAACCAACGAGACGTGACTAAGGGGCAGCGCCAAGCGGTGACAGCCGGCGGCAGTCCGCAGCGGCAGGCGGCGGCAGGTGCCGGGTGGATATCGGCTGGGACGGGGAGGCGACGGAGGCGGCGGCGGTGGCGGCGGCGGCCCGCGGCTGGCTCAGTGGCCGGTTGTATGTGGGTGTTCTTGAGAGAGTTTTGCAACCTTGTGTTCATCCAACTCTCACACTCTAGCAAATGCAATACCCAAAGACCCATTATATAGATCATGAAGGCCCATGCATTTTCGCCAAGTGTCAAACATGCAAAATTGCATGTGCTTTGATTGGCCACAATATAGGTGCATGACAAGTGGCGAGAAGATCCCTTGCATGTAACGCCATTGGCTGCGATGTAGGTGCGCGACAAGTGGCGATGCAAGAGTGTTCTTGTCCCACTCGGTCCATGTCCCCGTCTCTCAGTTCAATACCCGCTTATGATAATAAATGTAATTATGATCTGTCTCGTATATGGTTCGTAATTACCAGTTAAACAGGTTAAGTGGATTTTAGTTCGTTGCCCAAGGTGTAACTCTTACGGGTCAAGACCCGGTCGGCAGCGTTGACTTATCAAACCGGACATAATATCCAACATGATATTTATGCATCAAGGTTTCATCATAGGTGCACATAATTCAAAACATACCTATAAAGTTACCCATCTGATATTTATGCATCAATAAATGAACGAATCACAATAAGTATATGCATCAACATTTCATCCTAGATGCACATAATAGTGTTAGTCAGGGAAATTTATTACCAAATTAATTAATACATTTCGATAAATGTATGTAATTATGAATCTAGTAAGGTTAGGTATAAGTTTGAATTTATGTATTTGATCAAATTTTATGGAATGTTTTATGCATCAATTCCTTCAATTACATGGGGAAAAGACACCTCAAATGTCTTAAGAGGATTCTTAATATAGCCTTTTTGGCCATGTATGTGTAGGGGTGTGGCGTCAATGTGGGCTGAGGAGAGAGACTGAGAATTTTGTGGCCACAGATGATCACAAATAGAGACTACAAGATATCGAGGAGAGGAAGAAGGGGGAGATGCATGATTTGAATGAGATGGACGTTTTTTTACCACATACAAGGTCTCTGGTTGGGGATGCCCTAAAGAATTACTCCCACACTTACATGGCATGATAGCCACTTGTGGATAAAGAATTGCTACAAAACATGTCAAAAATGCTAAACCCGAACCAGTTTGAACCGAAGCTGGCTTTGACTTTTCATTGACCAATCTAAATCAACTTGAACAACCCAATTTGTGCACCACCTCTACAATTATACATTCTTGCACTCTTTTTCTTCTGTTTTGTTGTTTGGGCCTAATTTGTAGGTTCTTTTTTTGCATATATATTGGTAACTTGTACGTCTAAAATAGGCCCAACAGGTAAGCACGTGTCACGGACCCAAGTCGGTAACGCGTGGAGGTATCCAATGGCTCCCGAACATTCAACAGAATAGAAAAAAAAAAAAACTAAAAAAGAAAAGAAAAATGCGGAACTCAGTGGTAGCGTACAGCTTCCGCCATTTCCCCCCTTTAATGCACCATTGTTCACTCCCCTTGTTCTGCCTCAACCGTCATCCTCCGCTACCTTCACCATCCACCCTTCTCTTCAAAACCTCTTCATCATCATCATCATCATCATCATCATCATCTTCATCTTGCGTTCTTCTAAATCCATTCAATTTCACGGGGAATTATCTGTTTCGTAAGATGGAGGTAACCTTCATAACTGTTACTTTTTATTGAAATTAGTCTCTCAATTTATATTTGTTATTCATGTTTTGTTAGCATCACTCGAATTGTAAGAAATTTGATTTTTGCACATTTGTTGTTCTGTTTTAGTTCCTTATTGTTTTGTGATTGATTACTGTCCGTTTCATTTGATAATTTGATGTAACTTCTGGATGTATATGGAGTGGTTCAAGTCACAAGTGGATGTGTGTGTGTGTGTTGATCATATGCGAATATTCTGTTTAGGTATGGTGTGTTTTGGATGTAAGTAGGTATACTGTCAGTATATGAGTAGGTGATTTGTGGAATATGAGTAACTGGCTTTAGGTTTATGAGTTTATCTAATCGAATTTGGAACATGAAGGATTGAAAAATTAGGGTAAAATTTACAGCAAAATGATTGGTTCGGCACTTCGGCCATGTGCAAGGTTATATAGTTCTCCATAGATGAATGGTACTGTAACTAATAAGTTCAGGCTCTTTCTACTTGATGAATGGTGTAACCGAATTGTATCTGTTTCTCCGCGAGAACATAGTGCTGAAAAAACTTGGATGCCATGCATAATTTGTTTATGTGTAAAAGATTGATTTGTGTGTACAGTGTATTTTTTTTTTAGTTTTTTTGATTGTTCACACAAATGCTTTTCCGTAATAGGCAAGAATTCTAATTCAAAAACTTCAAGAGGGCTATGTGTAAAGGTCATGGTTTTAAAAAACGGTTGAGGCGTGCGCTTCGAGGCGCGTCTCAAAGCGAAACGGCCAAAAAACGATTCTGAGGGGGTTTATACTGTATGTGCGCCTCAGAGGGGCTGAGGCGCTAAAAAGGCTGCGCCTCAGGGCTTTTTGATATTTGTTTTTGAGTTTTTGTGTCAATTTCAAGCAATTTATGTCTTTTTATGTGTGTTTTTGATTATTTTGATGAATTTGATGATGAATTTAGTTAGTATTACTATTTTTATAAGATATATAATATTTATATTTATTTTTTAACTCCGCCTCGGTGCAAAAAATGAGTTTCTGCACTGGAATTTAATTGAACTCGTGCATGCCCGCACGTCCTGCGGACACGAATGCAGCTCCGAAAACCCCGGGCCCGCGTGTGCTTATGCATTTTTTTTGTATTAAAAATAAAACCCAGGCGACATTAAAAAAAAAACCAGCTATCGCTAACCTCGCTAGTCATCGCCATCCCAACATAGCGACACATGGTCGATTCGCCATAAAGTGCGCTATAGCGACCGCTATGGTCGCTATTAACAACTATGCCAGGGGAGCAGCTATTAAGCCCCCCCCCCCCCCTGTACCAGCTGGTATTTTGTGTACTTCGGGGCGAGCTCGCTCTAACGTCTTGCCCGGGTCACAACGAATGGAACTTTTATAATGCATGCACAATTGGACAAGCTGCTTACTGTGGCCACCTACCGCCTTCCCTTAAGGCCGTCGTCATGCTAGAACTCTCAAACGCTTGTCAAGGATGGATGTAATTCAGGAAGCGCTTGTAATGTGAGTGAAACGGATTGAATACACACTTGTCGGGGTGAACTATCGAAAAAAACCCCCAAATCGGCCTTCAAGAAAGGAACGTCACGTCAAATGGGTTTGGCTGATGTACTGCGTCCCAGCGATCGTTGGCTAACACTAGATTCCAGAAATGGCTTTGTTTTGTCATTCTGGTGTTGTCGAGGCAGAAGGCACACTTGGAATGGAACTGATGCTGGAGGTGAATCCGGACTAGGGCTGTCCAAACTGCTCGACGATCGAAGATCGCTCGAAAAATGCTCGAAAAATGCTCGTTCGATTCCCGCTCAGTTTGTAAATGAGCCGATCGGATCGGTTCGATTCAAATTCAATCCGAGCATGAGCATAGCTCCGCTCGCTCGTCGATCGCTCGGTTTCGCTCGAATTATTTTTATTAATAATTAATATATATATTTATATTATAGATTTTATAGATAAAAACCCAAAAAAATATAATAGCCCAAAAAAAAACTAAAAGCCCAAATAACATTCAACCCAACTTAATATTTAATATATAAATCTAAGTATCTAACCCTAAATCTATTCTTCCCTAATCAGTCGTATTCAAATTGCCGCTCTAATCTCGGTCTCACTCTCCGGTCTCCACAGTCACAGACTCACAGTCTCCGTCTCCGACCCTCTAATCTCCGACACACATATCGCCGCTGTCTTTAGTCTTCAATCTTCGGACGGTCTTCAACAGTTCTCTTCAATCTGCTGTTTTTTTTAATCTGTTGTTTTTTTTAATCTGCTGTTTGGTATGTTATGTTTCTGTTTGGTATGTTTGTTATAGTAGCATAGAGAAAGATGGAGATCGATGACATTCGACAGTTGGCAAAATTTTGATGTAAACATAGTTGGTGATTAGCTGTTGTTTGTCCCAGGTCCTTTCTAACTTCTTGCTAGTTGGGCCTGGTTGGTTGTATTCGCACTTTATTTTGTGTTGCTTTTGTATTCGCACTTTATTTTGTGTTTCTTATGTATTCGCACTTTATTTTATGTTGCTTTTGTATTCGCACTTTAAGTTAGAATTTGTTTTTGTTGAACGAAGCCTTATTATTCAATCGAGCGAAAACGATTCGCTCGCTTTTTTTTAGGATTTGATAAAAACCGAGCGAAACCGAGCCGATCGGATCGGTTCGATTCAAATTCAATCCGAGCATGAGCATCACTTTTGCGATCGGTTTTACAAATTTGATCCGCTCGGATCGGATCGGTTGTAATTCAATCCGAGCATGAGCAGACCCTCGATCGGATCGGATCGGATCGTGAACACCCCTAATCCGGACCGATCGATCTTTTGAGTTTTCAAAACAGAAAGATTGAGGTTTTGAGTTTAGAAAGCAATGATTGTGCAGTTGAGTTTTCATGTCTGAAAACTGCTTTTCTTTGTCTTTTGTGTTTTCTTTCCTTGTGATTAGTTGCTTTTTAGGGTCAAATTCGCTCAATATTGTAATATATGTGGTTTTCGTATAGAAATGTTTGGGTACATACGTTTTCGACCCCCTGATTCTATAGAAATTTTTGGGTATATACGTTTTCGACCCCCCCGTTGGAAATCTCACGCTTCGCCACTGATTATGTCATTGTCGGAGACTCCGAGTAGAGTTTAATTTCTTGTCTGATCATTAAACATTTATGTTTCTTGTACTGTTTTGCCTTTTGATTTTGGGCAATGATTGGCAGTGCTGATCCACCTTAGCACTTCTGGGATACGGATCTTCACCAGTGGCTTATGTTATGTTTGTTATTGTGTTTGTGTTTACTGTTCATCTTACTTTACACGGATAGCTTCTTTTTATGAAATACATTATTAGTGTATGATCATATGATCAATAACATTGAGAAATATGAGGTGATGAGCAGTGGCGGATCTAGAAAACCTTCATAGGGGTAACGTCTTAAAAGAAAGGGGTAACGAAATCGAAAAAACGTTAAAAAAAGGTCAATTTTTTCCAAAATTTACACTACCGCCGTAGCGCCAAGGTCATATGGTACATCCGCCCCTGGTGATGAGGGAGGTCTGACATCTGTTTGATACATAGTTGTAGCGTAGCGATCGCTATAGCGCGCTGCGTAGCGTATAGGTCTAGGCTCGCTATTAGGGTTGTAGCGATAGATAGCGATAATAGCGACAATTTATTAATTTTTTTTAATATAAATTGCAATTAAATATAGCTGGGTTTTAGGTTTTTGTTAAACTTAAATATACATGTAAAATAGCATATATACCAGGGTATTTTGATATAATATACATATAATTTTTAATTTTTTTTCTAGTATATCGCTATTTATAAAATAGCCGCCCGCTATTTATCGTTGTTCGCTATGTAGCATATAGGTAGCTTATCGCTATTCGTCATTAACAACTATGGTTTGAACAAGGCTCCATAGATGAGCGTGAATGTTTGTTTTTTTCATCTCAACATCTTAGATATTGCGATCTTACATTCAATTCGACAGGTGATATCATGTCATGGTATCATGTGTTACTTTTAGCTGAATTTTATTTATGTTTGCATACAGCGATACTGGTCAGGAAGTAGTGTCAACAAGAACAAAGGCATGGTGGAGCATTTGCAACGTTACGGAGTCATTCAGTCTAAAAAAGTGGCTGAAGTAATGGAGACTGTTGATCGGGCGTTGTTTGTACCCGATGGATCCCCAGCCTATGAAGACAGTCCCATGTCAATAGGTTTTAATGCCACAATTTCTGCACCTCATATGCATGCTACTTGTCTTCAGCTATTGGAGAAACACTTACAGCCCGGGATGCATGCTTTAGATGTTGGTTCAGGTATTGCGTCATCTTGTTTTTTTTCCTGCCATTGGCTGATGCAAGCTTACAACTTACGAAAAGTATGAAGTGATTTTATGGGTCGGTTCAGATATGTAGGTAATTAGTAGTTTAGTACCTGCATACAGTTAGGTGTATTATATATATAACAAAAGAGACACAACCTCTATTACTGTTTTTCTTTACAAAATTTACAACAATGCCATTTAGGTAATTTCTTTTGTTTTTGTTTTCTTTACAAAATTTACAACAATGCCATTTAGGTAATTTCTTTTGTTTTTGTTTTCTTTACAAAATTTACAACAATGCCATTTAGGTAATTTTTTTTTGTTTTTGTGTATTTAATCCTTCAACTTTTAGTTTTGCCACTCACACCCCCTCACCTTTTTAAAAAACTTTGTAAAATGCCATTTTGCCCCCCCCCCCCTCGAGTTTTACGTGCTTATTTATATGTATGTCTTTGGTTGGTCTACACTTGGTTTAAAAAAGCGCACCTTGAGCGCGCTTAAGCGCAAAGTGCATCTAGGCGCAAACCCCATCGCCTTGTGTGACATAAGGCGCACGATGTACAAGAAGCGCAACTGAGGCACGCTTTTTAGGGTGAAAATCGACCCTAAGGCGCAGCTGAGCGCACGCTTTTGTACATGGGGTGTTTCTATGCTTTTGAGTGTTGTACAACAGGCTTTTTATGCTGTACATTTATGTTTTTTTCATTTTAAAACATATATAAAGCTTAATTATAGCTAAATCATAGGTATTGGATGCTAAACACTTATGGGATATATAAAATAAATTATAGAGTTAATTGCTCGGATGGTCCCTGTGGTTTCACGTTTTTTCACGTTTAGTCCCCACCTTTTGAAAATAGCATGTATGCTCCATATGGTTTGTCATTTTGTTACTCGGATAGTCCCCCAACATTTACTCTGGGGACTATCCGAGTAACAAAATAACAAACCATAGGGAGCATACATGGTATTTCCAAACTAACTGACATTTACTCAGGGACTATCCGAGTAACAAAATGATAAACCATAGGGAGCATACCTGCTATTTTCAAAAGTTGGGGACTAAACGTGAAAAAACTTGAAACCACAGGGACCATCCGAGCAATTAACTCTAAATTATATAATCACTTTGCGCTTTGCGTACGAAAAGCTCACCGCTTTTGCGCTTTGCTTTTTAAAAATCGGTTTTAGACCTCATCGCTTTTGTGCGCTTCCCGCTTTTTTAAACCAAGGGTCTTCATTTTGTTCGGAAATGAGTCGGGCAAATATAATTCGTTTTCACTAGGCGGTATAAATTCGAGTTACTTTACGTTTCGACTTCACGGCAACGTGTGGTACCATTCTTTAATGTAAAAAAAAGACTATTTTCTTGCGTGCTTTTTTTTAAGTACGTTTCGTTATAAATCCAAGTTGGTTTAAGTTTCGATGTAAATTTTCTCGGTTGCGTATACAGTTGGTTTAAGTTTCGACGTAAATTTTCTCGGTTGCGTATCCAAGTTACTTTATGTTTCAACTCCGTCGCAACGCGCGGCGGGTCAAAATACTAGTTTATATGATATATCAAAACTTTTGTAGGAACGGGGTACTTGACGGCATGTTTTGCACTTATGGTTGGCCCACAGGGGCGCACAATTGGCGTTGAGCATATTCCCGAGCTGGTTGCAATGTCTCTTAAGAATGTTGAAAAAAGTGCAGCTGCTCCATTACTCAAAGATGGATCTCTCGCCTTACATGTTGGTGGTGAGTCACTAAGTCTTCAAACTTTTATTAATCCCTTTTATCTGTACCTAATTGAATCTTACAAGCATATACTGTTATTGTTATGATATACAGATGGCAGAGAAGGGTGGCCAGAGTTTGCTCCTTATGATGCTATTCATGTTGGGGCAGCGGCTCCGGAAATTCCAAAGCCACTTATAGAACAGTTGAAACCAGGGGGAAGGTTGGTTATACCAGTCGGTAACATATTTCAGGAACTGAAAGTTGTTGACAAAAACGAGGATGGTTCTGTGACTGTTCGTACCGAGACTTCAGTACGTTATGTTCCTCTCACGAGTAGGGAAGCCCAGTTACGTGGCTACTGAGAGGTTGTTGATGAAGTTCAAACATTGTAAAGTTGTTTGTTTCGCGATTTGTTAATCATGTGACTAAATCGGCTTGTGTGTTTTAAGCTCATTACATATAATACTTGTATAGACCCTTTTCCCTATCATGTAAAATTCGTGCAGTTATTACCAGTTATGAATGCACGGAATCACAGACAGTTGGCGGTTGGTCAATTTTCCGGCTAAGTAGTAGCTCTTGTATGTGGGACCGACTAAGTTGGCGGTTGGACATGGCAACAGATAGTTGGCAGAGATCTAACGGCTTTAAACATGGACGGGTGATCTTGATGTTGTAAACCACCGGCTGCCTTGGTAAAGAAACAATCTGAAAGTGAAAGTGTCGTGAAAACAATTTAGTATGCAATGAGATTTTTGTAACATTTGCCTCTTTATCCGCAAACTATCACATTATGGCTATCAACAAATAAATATAAACATCAATCAATAAAAGCATCAAGAATAGTAACATTTAGAGTAGTCAAGAGTCGTTTGTAATAGCAGTATAGAACTTCAACTAGTATTTGTCTCCGTTTCTATAAATGTGGTTTGATTAGGGCTAATTACTTCCTTTATCAATTTTGGTAATCAAGGAGCAAGAAGTTTTGCCAAGACTATACATACTGAATTAGACTTTTATGAAGATTGATTCATTGTAAAATGATTACAAGGCTCTTGCAATGTAGTTCATTGTGCTAAGTTACATGGTCAATTAACATATATTAAAGGCAAAGATCATCATGTTACATTATCCGACCTCATTTTTGTGTAATGGACTTCAATGACATTTGATAATAGACAAAGTAACAAGAAACAGTGACGCATAAGTAGATGATGAATTGAATTACATCCCCCACCATGGCTCAGTTGGTCAGTTGGGCTGGTGTTCTTCTTGGAGACGCCGGTTCGACTCCCGGCTGTAGCAAAAGGTGCGGGACGTCCCAATGATAGATCGTTTCCTACCGAGGCATGGTTTGATCCGGAGGGCAACCCGGTTTTACCCAGCTGTTACCCCAGCGAGGTTCTCGTGTGGGGGCAGTATGGTTTCCGGGCGAAGGTCAGTTTGCGCGGCGGCCGGGGCCTAATAGAACATCGCGTCCGTAGGCGTGGCTGACGGGAGATTGTCTTTGACAAGAACCCGGTGACCTCTAGGTCCTGTACATAGAAAAAGTCACCCTTCAAAAAAAAAAAAAAAATTTGAATTGAATTACTTGATTACACGTACTAAAACATATTTTCCATCGACGTATAAGGATTAGGAAGAGACTGGTGTCGCAACAACTAAAAGCGGAACTTTTTTGCGAATCGTAAGGCCAGGTTGTTCATTCATATCGAGGTCATCTTCCTTTACTCCTTTAGGTAACTCCCAATCAAACTTGTGCAATAGGTTAGGCAACAAATTTTCATTTGTTGCCATTGCAAAAGTAATCCCCGGACATCCCCTCCTTCCGACACCAAATGGAATCAAATCAAAATTATGTCCTTTGAAATCAATTTTACAATCCAAAACCTCTCAGGACGAAACTCATAATTGCATCATTGATAGTAATCGCAAATCGTCTCCAACAATCACCGATCGTTTCAACGTTAGATTTGATAGTTAACTGAATAATTCTAGCCGATGGGTTGTGATATTTAAAATGCGGTGTCATTGTCATTTGTTTACGAGAGGGTGTTTGTGCAGATATGAACTCATGACCTTCCCAACTTAGCTCTTTTTAGAACTTTTGCTTCTCCTATTGGTCTTCCTTTCCTTTTTTTAATTTTTGATTTCTATGTATCCAAAAATGTTTTATTTATGATCGGGTAGTATATAACAATCTGAGTTGTTGGGCTAACCCACTTGTTAGAGAGACATGCCGTGTAAATGAGAAGTTTCAAGTTCAAATATAAACAAATGAGGTAGTTTAGGATAATTGATATAAAGTAGAGATGGCGAAACAATTGCCATTAAAAAGATAAAATGAAAATATAACAATCTGAAAAATGAAAAGCAAAAACAATGTTAAAGAAAAAAAGAATGGTTGTATGTGCTTTTGAATTCATTTTGCCAGAACCATTAATTTTGAGTAAATTGCCATTTTTCAAATTTGCCACTTTGATCCAAATAGTTTTTTTTGTGTCTCTGTGTCCCTGACTTTTACATTTTGTTGCCATTTTGATCATTTTGTCTAACTCCATCCAAAAACCCAGTTTGTAACAGGGGTATTTTGGGGATTTCCTTAAAAAATGTTTTCAGTTGCCATTTTGATCCAATTCCAAAAAATCAAAAAAATTCCAAAAAATCAAAAAAATTCCAAAAAAATCTAAAAATAAAAAAAAATCTAAAAAATCATAAAAATTCTAAAAAATCCAAAAATTATTAAATGTTTCGGCAAGAACCGTTTCGACCCGTACCGTTTCGAACCGTACCGTTTCGACGCGAACCGTTTCGAACCGAACCGTTTCGACGCGAACCGTTTCGAACCGAACCGTTTCGACCCGTACCGTATCGAACCGAACCGTTTCGACGCGAACCGTTTCGAGCCGAACTGTTTCAACACGAACCGTTTCGAACCCGAACCGTTCCGAGCCGAACCGTTTCGACGCGAAGCGTTTCGACCCGTACCGTTTCAAACCGTACCGTTTCGACCAGTACCGTTTCGAACCGTACCGTATCGAACCGAACCGTTTCGACGCGAACCGTTTCGACGCGAACCGTTTCGACCCGTACCGTTTCGAACCCGAACCGTTTCAAGCCGAACCGTTTCGACCCGTACCGTTTCGAACCCGAACCGTTTCGACGCGAAGCGTTTCGACCCGTACCGTTTCGAACCCGAACCGTTTCGAGCTGAACCGTTTCGACGCGAAGCGTTTCGACCCGTACCGTTTCAAACCGTACCGTTTCGAGCCGAACCGTTTAGACACGAACCGTTTCGACCCGTACCGTTTCGAACCCGTACCGTTTCGTTTCGACGCGAACCGGTTTGGGTTCGAAACGGTACGGTTCGATACGGTACGGGTTCGAAACGGTTCGCGTCGAAACGGTTCGGTTCGATACGGTACGGGTCGAAACGGTTCGGTTCGAAACGGTACGGGTCGAAACGGTTCGTGCCGAAACATTTAATGATTTTTGGATTTTTTAGAATTTTTATGATTTTTTAGAATTTTTTTGATTTTTAAATTTTTTAGAATTTTTTAGAATTTTTATGATTTTTTTGAATTTTTTGGAATTGGATCAAAATGGCAACTGAAAACATTAGTGATTAAGTATAAACTGGGTTTTTGGATGGAGTTAGACAAAATGATCAAAATGGCAACAAAATGTAAAAGTCAGGGACCTAGAGGCACAAAAAAAACTATTTGAATCAAAGTGGCAAATTTGGACAAAACTCAAGGACTAAAATGGCAATTTACTCCATTAATTTTTAAGGTGTGCTTTCCTTGAAAAGAATGATTGCCTGTGCTTTGAATTCATTTTGCCCATTCGTACGTTTTTGCAACTAATGAATATGAACCATAATGATTGCATGTGCTTTGAATTCATTTTGCCCATTCGTACGTTTTTGCAACTAATGAATATGAACCATTAATTGGTTGCCGATAAGGTGTGTGTATGTGTATCGGGGGGGGGGGGGGGGGGGGGGGGGTTGAGTTCAATTGACAAAAACTAATTTAAGGTGTAGCTTTTCCTGGGGTTAAGGGTTCAAGTCCTGTTAAAGACGGATTTGATATAATTTAAGCCGTTAAAAGAAGTAAAATTTGTATCAGATAATATTCACATAGATTGTAAAATTCAACTTTTTTTTTGACCCTTTTGTAACTTATGAATACTTGAGCTTATTAACCAAACTGTTGAGATAAAAAAATAAATTAGATTATTAGAATACTTGTTTCGTCTCCTCGTTATTCTCTTTAGTAAGTTTGTAAATTTTGTAAGTAATTAAATCCAATTATTTTTTTTAACGGCCAACAAACTCAATCCCGAGCACTCTCGGGGCACCCACTGGACAAACGGAGTACTCCGAGAGTAACCCGAGTCCACCACCAATTCCGGGGAAAACCCGGTAACCCACCCGCCCGTAGGCACAACAGTGAAATTACCGGTAAAACCCGTTTGACTCAAGGATCCAACCCAGGTTTCCCTGGGTCTCCTATCATTGCCCACCAGTGCCTCACTCTGCACTAAGTGGGAGTCGAACCTGCATCTCTTAAGAGAAATGCAAGCCCTCCACCACTTGATCTAGAGATCATTGGCAATTAAATCCAATTATTGATCGTTCTTTTTAAAAGATCAATTGTATGTTCTTTAAAGCAATTTCTCTTGAGGCAAAGGCGTTACTTATTATTCAGCAAATGATCCCGAAAAATGAGGATGAAGCTCTTAGTTAATACCCATACATCCCTTCACTTTCTTTGACCACACTCCTTAGCTTCTAATTGATTTATGGGGAATCCTCTTTCTATTTAGCTTCAATTTATCTATCAATCACTTTAATGGAAGCTTGAAAGAAAGAAACAAATAACAAAGACGCAAGCTCTCGTGAACCGCTTAGAAAGCGTTAACTTACCCAATCGAAAGTAGTTGGGACCACTAGCAAGTAATTTGGGAGAAGAACTTCCGACCAAGTGATTCTCGACCACATCAATATCCGAGGATAACAAAATGGTAAAGACACGCAATATGAATGTCATTGAAACAACTTAGAATGCAAATGAGGTTTTTTTTTTTTTTTGAAATATTTGCCTATGCCAATTCTCTATCTGCAAACTATTATTATAATAAGATTAATTAGGACCATCAACACACAAGGATAAACATAAGTAAAAACCTTTGTTGCTAGCATCAAGAATTGTATCTTTGAAATAGTCCCTAGACCATACAGAAGCTCTCATTTACACAATCAAATCTCTTGTCAAACCATGTCAATTAAACACCAATAAGTTTACATCTGACTTTTTTTTAGCACAATTAAGAACTTCATTGTAATTGAAGTATAGAACTCAAACTAGTATTTGCCACCTTTTTATAAAAAGGTTTGATTTGGGCTACTTACTTCCTTTATCAAATTTGCTAATCGATTAAAAAAAACTTTTGCAAAGACTATAAACATACACTGAATTAGACTTCTATGAAGGCTCATTCATTGTAAAACAAGGCTCTTACAATGTGTGAAGGGTTCAAATGAGAAAAAAGTTTTTATAAGAATAAAAAAGAAGAAATTCAATTAAAAATAAGATCCTTCATTTTACTTTATTTAATTTTTTTTATTTAATATTAGTATAAGGGTATATTGGTAAACTTAAATAGGTCATTAATTGGTAGTCTTCCATTTTAATAGTAAACTACATTAAATTTGTAACTCATTTTCAAAAAAATATATTTTTTTTCAAAGAAGAAAAAAATTAATTTAAAGTGTAGGGTAAATTACGAGGTGTGTAAGATGAATTACGAGGTGTGTAGAATAAATTTAAATATACGTATGATAAATTTCATAACGTGTAGGAAAATTTTTGATGTGTGTAGACAAAATTTTAGTGTGGAGGATGATAGTCTTTATAACTAATTAATTAGTAAAAGATAATAACAAATGAGATGAGAGAAAAACTATTTAATATTTTACAGTTATACTCTTTGTTCTTTTTATTCTCAATTTAATTTTCTTCTCAAATGAACTCCTTTACAATGTAGTTCATTGCGCTAAATTACATGGTAAATTGGCATATGTATTAAAGGTAAAAAAAAGTGTAAAATGCCAAAATTGTCCCTGAGGTTTGGGCTGATTTGTCTGTTACATTCAATTTTTTTAATTTTTTTTTGTATTTAGACACCTGACGTTTTGATTTTGTTTTCATTTCTATCCAAATCACAAACCCTATTAAAAGAGTATCGTTAAATCAGATATGATTTTGGCAATCTACCCATTTCTTAGAGTTAATTACTGTTTTCGTCCCTGAGGTTTGTCAAAAATAACGATTTCAGTCCATTAGTTTAAAAATTGCCATTTCAGTCCATTAGTTTCATTTTCGTAACCATTTCAGTCCACTAACTTAACTCCATCCATTTATTTTGTTAACTTTGGGTGAAATTACCAAATTACCCCTGCTAACTTAACAAATTGTAATAAAAAAATTCTAAAAAATCTAAAAATCAAAAAAATTCCAAAAAATTCAAAAAAATCAAAAAAATCAAAAAAATTCCAAAAATCTTAAAATCAAAAAAATTTTAAAAAATCATAAAAATTCTAAAAAATCCAAAAAAATTCTAAAAAATCCAAAATGTTTCATTAAATGTTTCGACGCGAACCGTTTCGACGCGAACCGTTTCGACCCGTACCGTTTCGACCCGAACCGTTTCGACGCGAAACGTTTCGGCCCGTACCGTTTCGACGCGAAACGTTTCGGCCCGTACCGTTTCGAGCCGAACCGTTTCGGCCCGTACCGTTTCGACGCGAACCGTTTCGGCCCGTACCGTTTCGACGCGAACCGTTTCGGCCCGAACCGTTTCGACGCGAACCGTTTCGACGCGAACCGTTTCGACGCGAACCGTTTCGACGCGAACCGTTTCGACCCGTACCGTTTCGACGCGAACCGTTTCGACGCGAACCGTTTCGACGCGAACCGTTTCGACGCGAATCGTTTCGACCCGTACCGTTTCGAGCCGTACCGTTTCGACGCGAACCGTTTCGACCCGTTTCGAGCAGAACCGTTTCGAGCTGAACCGTTTCGACCCGTACCGTTTCGAGCGTCGAAACGGTTCGCGTCGAAACATTTAATGAAACATTTTGGATTTTTTAGAATTTTTATGATTTTTTAAAAATTTTTTGATTTTAAGATTTTTGGAATTTTTTTGAATTTTTTGGAATTTTTTTGATTTTTAGATTTTTTAGAATTTTTTTATTACAATTTGTTAAGTTAGCAGGGGTAATTTGGTAATTTCACCCAAAGTTAACAAAATAAATGGATGGAGTTAAGTTAGTGGACTGAAATGGTTACGAAAATGAAACTAATTGACTGAAAAGGCAATTTTTAAACTAATGGACTGAAACCGTTATTTTTGACAAACCTCAGGGACGAAAACAGTAATTAACTCCATTTCTTATTATGTTCTTTGATTTTTTAAATTTTATTTTTTACCTTTAAATAAAAATATAAAAAATAATTATGATTATAATATATATACATATACGCACACATTTATATATATGCACACTTATTTTTTTAATTTTCCTTTTTATCTTTAAATAAATAGATAATAATGAAGGGTGGGGTTTGGCTACAAAGTTCATTTTTCCTACAAAGTGTACAAAGTTATAATACACTACAATTTCAACCATAAAACACACTTAAAACCCACAAATAACCGAGTGAAGATCAATAAAACGCAATAGCAAAACCCAAACAATCCATAAAAACTTCAAACACACCATCATAGAACCATGAATATAAAACACAACATGATTATCCACATAAAACACACTAATGTTAGTCATTCGATAATCAAAGCCTTATCGTCTAAAACACAACACAAAACCCACAAATAGGATGTTTTAGTAATCTTCACTTTGTTATTTTTGGGTTTTGAGTGTGTTTTATGGTTGACATTATGGTGTTTTATGACTTTTTACACTTTGTAAGAAAAATAGACTTTGTAGCAAACTCCCACCAAAATAATAAACTTACTACACACACACACACACACACACATAGGGTGAGGTTCTAGTAAAATGATTTATTTTTGTAAGAAATGTGAGAAGACATAGGAATTGACATGTAGGCATCATGTTCTGGACTTAAGCATGATGTTATAGGTTGTTTTGGATGGAAAAACACCAAACATAACAATTTAAAACACAATGCAATGTATTATAGGCACGAAATTTAAAACGCAACTAAAACACACTGTTTAACACTTACAACACACTACTTAACGTTCTTGGTACATCGTTTCAAGTTTTAATCCTAAATTATTTGCATTGTGTCTTAAATTGTTACGTTTGGTGTTTTTCTTGCCAAAACAACCCAAAACATCACGTCTAAGTCCAAGATATGATGCCTACATGTCAATTCCTATGCCTTCTCACGAAAAATGTCATTTTTGCAGGAGCCCAAACCTACACACACACACACACACACACACTCCCCCTCTCTCTCGCTCGTTCTCCCTTTCTTCTCCACCTCCACCACCACCACTACCGAAGTTATAACCACCCATCTATTTATGCACTCGTACATCATCTCCCCCTGTTGACCAATCCTACCAAACATCAGTACTATTCTTCTCCCTCTACACTCATCGGTACATATCCCATATCTCTTTACACTCACCGGTACAGTACCATCCGTCTCTCTCTGCACCTTAACGGTAGAAATCCGAACGATTTTGCACATGAAATCCCCTAATCCACTCAACACACATAGCTCTCACGCAACTCGATCCATTATAGAAACCCAATGCCCACCACCGATTTCAGGTCAATTATCTCATCAGTTGAGGCATAACCGTGCTCTAATGTGTGCCACTGCGTGTCACCTTCACCACCGGCGTGTGCCATTGTGTGTGTATATATTAATTTACTATTTTTTATTTAAATGTAAAACAAATTAAAAAAATAAGTTTGTGTGTGTATATATATATATATATTAGTGTGTGTATATATGTAAATATGTGTATATATTATAATTATAGCTATTTTTATTTGAATGTAATAAATAAAATTAAAAAACAAGAAAAATAAATGGATGAATTGTCAAAATCGTTCATGAGTTAGCAATACATTTTAACAAGGTTTCTGATTTGGATGGAAATGGCAACAAGATCAAAACGTAAGGTATCCGGATGCAAAAAAGTTATTTTGAATGTAATAGACAAATCGGCTCAAACCTCAGAGACGATTTTTGGCATTTCATTTTAAAAAAAATATGCTAATTTATCTAACTATAATTTCTTTGTAAGAGCACATTCTATCCATTATCTCTCACCCTATCTTCAAAAATTTTAAAAATTAATAAAAACTTCACTACATCTCATTCACTATCCGTATCTTCAACTCCTAAAATTTAACAAAAACTCACACACTCCCCTAAAATTTGAAAAACTACTATTCACCATATGCCATCTCTTTCCGACACCCACACCCACACATATATATAAAGAGAAATACATAATAATAAAGAAGGAGAAAAATTAATGAAATAAGAATGTAGAGATTGGTATGGTGATTGCCGATTGGGATGTGAATGTGAGGGTTTTTAAAATAAGAGATAAATGTTAAAAAGTATGATATCAAGTTAAATTATAGAGTAGGAGATGGTGGATGGGATATTAATGCTCTAAATGACTTCAACTTCATTTGATAATACAAATATGATAAGCAGCTGTGACACTTAATTAGATGATGAATTAAATGCTTAACATGACATGAAAACATATCATTTTTACTTAAAGATATATGAATTAGGAAGAAACTGGTGTCGCAACAACAAAAAGTGGAACTTTTTTGCGAATCGTTAAGCCAGGTTGTTCACTCATATCGAGATCATCTGCCTTCCCTCCATTAGGTAACTCCCAGTTAAACTTATGCAAAAGGTGAGCCAACAAATTCTCATTTGTTGCCATCGCAAAAGCAATCCCTGGGCATCCCCTCCTTCCGGCACCAAATGGAATCAAATCAAAATCCCGCCCTTTGAAATCAATGTTACAATCTAAAAACCTCTCAGGACGAAATTCATTTGCGTCATCCCACACTTTGGGATCTCTTGCAATAGCCCACGCATTAACGATAACCCTAGTTCCTTTCGTAATGTCAAATCCCAAGACTTTGACATCATGACTCGCAACTCGAGGAACTAGAGTTGGGATGGGTGGATGAAGACGAAGAGTTTCTTTTAACACAGCTTTCAAGTACTTTAGGTTATCAATATCTTCTTGACTTATTTCTTTCTTACCCTTTAAAACCATCCTTACTTCATCTTGTGCTTTCTTTAAAGCCTTAGGGTGTTTTAGAAGTTCGGTAAATGTCCATTCTAATACTGTCGCCGTTGTATCAGTTCCAGCAGTGTAAGCATCCTACAATAGCACGTATTTATTATAGAAAGTTGCTAAAGTCACATTAAAAACCTTACATTTTTTTTTATCAAAACAATACTCTCTACCCCATTTTTCTCTTTGTTTGCCATTAAATCCCACTCTTTTGTAAAAACAAATAGAAAAAAATTAATACAAATATATAAGAGATAATGTTATAAACAACTTTGTGTGTGTGTGTGTGGTTTTTTTTTTTTTTTTTGCAAATGTTCTATTAAATTACAAAGAAAAAAAGAGTTATAAAAAAATGAAAGTTACACTTTTTAAATTTGAATATAAAAATGAAAAAAAGAAATATAAAGTGTTCTATATATTATCAAAACTGGTATTTAAGACAATAATAAATGTAACAATATATAAGTTTAAAAAATCATTTTGTGTGAGTAAACACTAAAATAAAATCAAATACAGTTTAATATAATAAAAACAACAATACTAAATATAAAATAATTTTAGAATATGTATCTAAGTAAATACTATATAGATTAATTAATGATACATACACTCGCACCTACTCATTTTTATGATAAATTAACTATTTGATATATATATATATATAGATATATATAGGGGGCCGCTAGAATGAGAACCACCCCGAATTATGAGAACCGCGAGAACCACACCATCCGGGACGAGGTGGACCAAATTTTTTTTTTTACAACTAGATGTGTATATTGTAAACACATTCGTGAAAAAAAATTTAAAAAAAAATGTCGTGTGGGTAGTTTTTTACACCACAAGTTTGGTGTTTTTTGTTTTTTTTTTACACCAAACTTGTGGTGTAAAAAACTACCCACACGACATATTTTTAATTTTTTTTTTTACGAATGTGTTTACAATATACACATCTAGTTGTAAAAAAAAATTTGGTCCACCTCGCCCCGGATGGTGTGGTTCTCGCGGTTCGCATAATTCGGGGTGGTTCTCATTCTAGCGGTCCCCTATATATATATATAGGGTAATGATCATTTCAGAACTACAAATAATTGTAGAACTTGCAGAACTTCCAATAAACAATCATTCTACTTATATATTTTTATATTTGACATTGTTTAAGGGTATTTTTTATGATTCCATGTGTGTTACGAATAGTTTATCATTTTTTCTTTGTAATTCTATACTTACATATATGTAAATTGGTTCATTTACGTATATATAAATTAGTTATTACACATAAATAATTTGGTTTTTCATATTTGTATTCATAAAAATACATATAATAAATGATAGAAGTATCCTTAAATAATATTAAATATAAAATATATAAATAAAATAAATGTTTATTAGTAGTTCTGAAAATTTTATAAATATTTATAGTTCTGAATATACATATACACACACATATATATATATACATACATATATATATATATATACACACACACATATAGGCTAAAGATAAATAGAAAACCCACTTTAATTTAGAAAACCCGGGAAACTCTAACCTCCCGATGTTTAAAAAAAAAAAAAAATATACACATGTTATATACATGTTTTTAAGGTATTTGGGCCAAAAAAATCAAAAAAGCGCCGAGTAGATATTTTTAAAAAAAATAAACAAGTTTTGGTGTAACACGTGTTACAAATATGTCAGATGAATGTAACACGTGTTACACCAAAACTTGTTTATTTTTTTTAAAAATATCTACTCGGCGCTTTTTTGATTTTTTTGGCCCAAATACCTTAAAAATATGTATATAACATGTGTATATTTTTTTTTTTTAAAAAACATCGGGAGGTTAGAGTTTCCCGGGTTTTCTAAATTAAAGTGGGTTTTCTATAGATACTAACCCCACACACATATATATATATATGTTTATTTGATTTTATTACATGCATGTCTCAATTTTTTAATACATGACATGTGAATAATTTTTAAATCAACTTATACTCATTTAATTGGGGGAACTAAAAATGACTTAAATAATCAAATCTTTTGCCATTCAAAAAAAAAAAAAAATAATAATCAAATCTTTTCTTTAGTAATACTTTTGAAATCGTGTGATAGAGGTAGAATAAATATTCATATATCAGTCCCATTTTGCCGGAAAAAAAAATAGTTAAAGAGGAAAATTAGTTACCAAGAGGAGTGCTTTGATGGCAAGCCTGTCAAGAGCCACCCCTATCTTATCCTCTTTTTGGATCTTAATCAATACATCAAGGTAGTTTTCTCGGCCACTTGCCTTCGATTGATCCCTCAGTCGCTCCTCCACCACACCATCCAAGAACTCATCCATCTCTCTAGCAAGCCTTTCGACTTTAGCTTGGAACCCTCTCAATCGGTCAACCCATGCAAGCCAAGGAACAAGATCCTCTATGTTAAGCCCACCGAGCACCTCAAAGAACTCATCCAACATCTTTCTAAACTTCCTCCCACTCTCCCCCTCACTATACGTCTGCCCAAACGTCACCCTACACACCACATCATTCGTAAATCTCTCAAACAAATCACTCAAATTCACCACCTGTTACAATATATTAGTTAGAGTTTATTGTAAATTTCTCGATGATAATTAAAATATATGATTTGACTACGTTTCCTTGGTAATATTTAATTACCCATCGCCATCATAGGTGTCTTTTGTAACTATTTTTATTATATCATCTATACATATAATAAAGTAAACCATTTGGTGCCACATGTCGCTCCATGGGGTGATCTCAATTATGTTTTCCCGCCTAAACATATAGATATTGTTAATAAAATTAAAAAAAATTACACAAATTTTAGAGATAACCAATTTTAAAACTTTAAATTAGAATAGGTACATGTATTAGATAAGAAAAAACTAATAAAAGATAACTGCATGATTTTTAATTGGTTAATCAAAACAATTAATTCATATATTGTTTTAACTAACGAAAACAATCGTGATTATTAATTGGTTAACAAAATAATTCATTCATATATTATTTTAACTATATTTATTAAATTCGTATAATACATGAGTTTTGAATCTATATATATATATTGTATATACTAGGTTACAACCCCGTGTATTACACGGGTTGAAAAAATAAATATAGTTAACATATGATGCAAAATGATAATAATACTAACAACAACAACAACAATAAAAGTATTTTATGCGGTTTGGTAGATAATTTCTAAGCCAGTTATCTTTTATGTAGTTTCACTAGATTTACCACCCGCCGCAATGCGGCGGGGGATTCAATAGTTATATATCATGTTAGATGAAAGGCAAATGTTTCTCACATGACCACGAGCCTGTGTGTAAAACTGAGAAAAAAATAACTAAGTCGATCTCAGACTCGCACGTTGCGGCAGACCTATCAAATGGGGAAAATAATAGACGCGTTGCGACGGAAATGTCAAACAGGAAAAAATAGATGAAAAAACGTTGAATCCCACACGCACGTTGCGGCGTGTTAAGTCAGAAATTTAGAACGACACGTTAAACGGAGAAGTTATGAAAGATGAAAAGTATATGAGGAGACTAAAGTTGAAAGTAAAAAAAAAATGTTGAGATTAAATGCAAAGGATGAAAAGTTTTGGATTTAAAGTAAAAAGAATTAAAGGGGTTAAATTGTAAAAGATGAAAACTTTTGAATTAGAAGTGAAAAATCAAATTAATCAAAGGGGTTAAAATACAAAAGATTAAAACTTTAGATTTAAATTGCCAAAGATTGAAACTTTAGAGTTAAAAAGAAATCAATTAAACAAAAGAGATAAATAGATTTAGTTAAATTGATGTTTAATATTATTATTATTATTTAATAAAAGAGATAAATAAAAAAAATAAGGGTGAGAAATTACCAGAGAATGACACGTGTCCAAAAAGGATTTTTGTTTATTAGTATAGAAAGATTTGTGTAACATCCTGATTTTAGAACTACATATTACTAATAATACATTTACCACGAAGGTAATAATAATAATAATAATAATAATAATAATAATAATAATAATAAAATGTATTTAGTTAGAAAATATATAAACAATATCTATAATTATGGCTTATCACTTATCAGTTAGAAAATATATAAATAATAATTAGACCTAAAGAATAGGTAAAATAAAAATAAAACTTATCTATAATTATTGTTTATCACTTATCAGTTAGGAAATATATAAATTATATTTAAACCTAAAGGATATCAACTAAATTAGAGAAAAAAATGGGCAAGAAAACAATTATGAGAATGCATAGTAATTCAATACTATAGGTTTCTTTTATTATATAGTATAGATTATTATTATTATTATTATTATTATTATTATTATTATTATTATTATTATTATCTATAATAAAATAAACTTCTTGGGGACACATGACACTTCCTGAGCGCTCTCTAATTGTGTTTTCTTGTTTAAATCAATCTTCTAATTTGGAGAGTTTATTAGTGGGATAAGCATAAAAAATAGAGAGCAAAATGGTGATGATGATTTATTATTTTATTATAAGTATATTTAATTTTCTTTCCTTTTAAGTTGGTTATGAAAGATGGCATATTCATATGATTCGAAATTAATAATTTCAATAAGTTATAGATAACCACTCTTATTTTTTTTTTTCCAATAAGTTGTAGATAACCACTCTTATTTATTTTTTATTAGTTAAAGTTAGTTTTCCATGTTTAACCACTTTTGTTTTATTAGTTATCTATTAAATATTGCGACTCATAATAATTAACATGTACGAGTTGATGGGTTACATTTATATTAACTCATTTATGTCAATATGGTATATAAATGTTACTGTCTTTGTTTTGCATTTACAGGAAATACCTATACTATATAGTTTAAATTGTTCAACCCGTGTAACACACGGGGAACTAACCTAGTATTATATATATAGTTAATTAATAATACGAAGTACTTTACGGTTTTTCATTTTTGTATACCCGATTATATCCTTAATATTATATATAATTAATTAATAATACGAAGTACTTTAGGGTTTTTCATTTTTGTATACCCGATTATATCCTTAATATTATATATAGTTAATTAATAATACGAACTACTTTAGGGTTTTTCATTTTTGTATACCCGAGATTTCTTGATTTTGTCAATAGCAATGGCGATCTCTTCTCCCCTAATCTGACGATGATCTTCGATCTTTCTATTGCTCAATAAATGAAGAACCATAATGCTCTTGGCCTGCCGCCAATACTCACCATAAGGCGCCACCGAGACTTCTTTCAGCTCGCAAAGGAGTCGGCGCCACACTTTGATGTCGGGTCTATTGGCAAACACAATGTCTTTGGTTTTCATTATTTCACGGGCAGCGTCAGCTGATGAGACGACAAGGGTTGGGACGCAGCCCAGGTGGATGAGCATGAGCGGTCCACCGTAGTTTTCGGATAAAGAATGGAGGGAGTGATGGAGGAGTGGGCCAATCTGGTGGAGGTTGCCGATCACAGGAAATTTTGGTGGTGAAGGTGGTAGGTTTTTCTTGGTGGAAGGTGGATTCATAAAGTAGAGTAATTTAACAAGAAATAAGAATATGGATAAGAGGCCGAAAACATACACTAATGGAACCATGATTGATTTCTAAGCCTCTTATGGTTTGTAGTGTGTAATGTTATCTATTTATAGATGAATAAAATGTTTTGAATACTGAATAAAAGGTTTTTAAGGTTACAAGTGGCATATAATAAGTTAACATGCAAGTCTTGCTTGTTTTTGTTTTATTAAATACACTAACGTATTAAACTTATAATAAATGCTTAAAACTAATATATTTTCTCCCCTTCATCTCAATCAAACAAACATTCAACGTATAAGATAAGATTCCTCGTAGAGTACGTCATGTGATACTTGATGATGAAAAAAGATTCATCGCATCGTAGAGTACGTCGTGTGATACTTGATGATGAAAATTTCTTTTGACTGCGTCTTATATATAACTACTATTCAAATATTTATGAGTATATATGAACTATTCAAATCTTTATTAATTGGAAGCTACATTAAATTTATCAAATTAAAAATATTAATCATTGTATAAAACGAGTTAATATTAACCCGCGCGTTACGGCAAGACGTTGATTATAAATGAGTATTATTCTTAGGGGACCCGGGGTGGGGAGGTTTTACCTCGTGATACTTTTCTTCCACGCGTGAAACAAACAAACAAACCACCGCCACCTAGCAAATTTGACGCGTGATAATTGGATCCCGTGATATATTTGACGCGTGGTAAATGGAACATGCGAGGGGGGTGTGAGGTTTTATTGTTGGGTGTTGTGAGTGATGGACATTTCCACTAAAAAAGTTGTGAGTGATGAATAATGGTTGATGACATGGCGTAAATTGATTGGATGTTATGAGTGATAAATGGGTGATGAGTGATGAATAATGGTTGATGACATGAATCTGCCTATTCATCAAACTCTACAAACAATCCACATACATATAGTAAAAAAAGACAGAAAACCAAATAATCAAAGAAGAACCAAAGTAATAAAAATGATGGGAGTGAAAACATACCGTAATCGAAACTTTAGATTGAATTGTGAAAACAAATGTTGCCAAATCTGGGATGAACGGAAATGAATGATGATCGGATACGGAGTAAAATGAAAATAGAGAGAATCGGCGAAGTGGTGGTATTGTTAACACGTTGATGTGACATATGAAATATGGTGTGGCATAATGATTTTATTTATTTACATTTGGGTAATATTTCATTTTGATTATCGAACCAACATAATGTTTGATGATGTCTCATTGTTTTTTATTTGTTTACAACTAGAGTTATGCGTCGCCCGCGTTGCGGGGCGCTAAACCGAAAATTTCTTAGTTTAATAATACGTATGCATTTATTTCGGTTAGTTATACATGCTAATTATAACACAATATAAAAAAGATACATCGAGTTAACTAAGTAAAGAAAAACACTATCATAGTTATGATAAAAAAATAACTAAAACGATGACAAACGTGTAATTTAGAGTTGGGGGCAAAACAATAATTTGTCAGGACCAATTAGCGAGTGCTAGGTAGCTTTTTGGCACGAATGAAAACTAAATTGAGTCAACCAAGTGAAATATAACACTACCATAGTTTTGCAAAAAAAAAAAAAACAATGGCAAGATTGCAATTTTTAGATGGGGTAAAATCGTAATTTTAAACCGGAGGTAAAATAATATTTTGAACTGAGGGCAAAACCATTTTTTTCTTTTGAATTGGGGGTAAAATCGTAATATTTTTACTGAGGGAAAATCATAATTTTTAGCTGGGGGCAAAAGAAAAATTATATTTTGAACTGGGGGCGAAATTGTAATTTTAAACTGAGAACCAAATTGTAATTTGGCAATAGTGTAGCTGGGGGCAAATATATATATATTTTTTTACAAGAGGAAAATTGTATTTTTGACCTGAGGGCAAAATCGTAAATTTAAGCTGGGGGCAAAACATAAAAGGAAATTTCAAACCGGTGGCAAGATCGTAATTTTAAACAGAGGATACAATCGTAATTTCACAGGAGTTATAAATAACTATATTATGCAAAAAAAAAGGTTGGCCGCCACTTTTGGCCAACCAAATGCATGAACTGTTCCCGCCGACAATTTGTTTTTGTCCCGCGTTGCGGGGCGCTAAACCAAATATTTATTAGTTTAATAACATGTACGCATTTATTTCTGTTAGTTATACATGCTACTTATAAAACGATATAAAAAAGATGCATTGAGTTAACTAAATAAAGAAAAACACTATCATAGTTGGGGGCAAAACAATAATTTGTCAGGACCAATTAGCGAGTGCTAGGCAGCTGTTTGGCACGAATAAAAACTAAATTGAGTAAACCAAGTAAAATAAAACACTACCATAGTTTGGCCTAAAAAAACTATGGCAACATTGCAATTTTTAGCTTGGGTAAAATTGTAATTTTAAAATGGAGGTAAAATAAAATTTTGAACTGATGACAAAACCATTTTTTTTATTTTGAATTGGGGCAAGAACGTAATATTTTTACTAAGGGCAAAATCATAATTTTTAGCTGTGGACAAAACAAATATTTTATTTTGAACTAGGGGCGAAATTGTAATTTTAAACCGGGAACCAAATTGTAATTTGGCAGGATTGTAGCTGTGGGCAAAACTATAATTTTTTTAACCAAGGCAAAATCGTAAATTTAAGCTGGGGGCAAAGCATAAATTTAATTTCTAACTGGGTGCAAGATCGAAATTTTAAACAGTGGATAAAATCGTAATTTGGCAGTGAGTTGTAATATATATCAAGAAGTTAGGAGGTGTGAAAGTGCACATTTGTATGAGTTGTTGTAATTCTAAGGTAGCGTTTAGCATAAAGGAATATATAGTTGAAATAAATGAATCATTTTGATGAAATGAAAAGAAATATGTTTGGTTATCATGCAGTAATGGAATAGAGCATTCCAAAAAGATGCAACTCCTTTCAAATATAACAAGTTTCATTACTTGGTAAGGAGGTGTTTTTTTTTTTCTTCATTTTTTCCAAAACGGAAAGAAATATATTATTTATATTTATATTAATTTTTATATTTTTAATATTACTAATATTAATAATAATATTAATATCAATACTTTTATTATTAATTTTTTACCATTAATATATTATTATTATTATTATTATTATTATTATTATTATTATTATTATTATTATTATTATTATTATTGAGGCAGTTATATTCTATACAATTGTGTTTCGTTATTTCGTCTTTTTTTGTTTATCAAACTGTACAAAGTAATGATTCATTATATTCACGTATCACGTATGAGTAACCAAACATCACGATGGAATGAAATGATCCATTTCATTCCGTTGTCCATTCCATTGTTTCGTTTATTCCATTACCTCATACCAAATAGACTCTAAATGTTACGGACGAAACCCATAATCAATGAGGTTCCAAGGGAGCAACGCCCCCTTGTCAAGGGTGGGTAGAGCCCCTAACTGGGGTCAAGAATTTATTTAATGAAAAATATCCTATAATTTTCGAGATTAAAAAATGGCTCTAAAGAGGTCTTGCATGACATGAAGCTGGGTGCTGTTTGTTTTTTCTGCGGGAAAAGGTCTGCAGTCTGCGGACCACATCTGCAGGCATCTGCAGAAGAAGAGGTGGACCAAATGTCTGCAGTCTGCAAGGAGAAGAGGGTTTGTTTTTTTTACTTCTACAAAACCCCTTCTCACACACACAACACACACTGTGATCTCTCTCTCCTCCCTCGATCTCTCTCTCTGCCCTCATCTACCACCACCACCGTCACCACTACACCACCGCCACCACCGTCACCACTACACCACCGCCACCACCGTCACCACTACACCACCGCCACCACCATCACCACTCTTCTCTCTCTCTCTGCCCTCATCTACCACCGTCGCAACCACCACCACAGAACACCCACCACCGTCACCACTACACCACAGCCGCCGTCAACCACCTCCACCGAAACCCTAATTTCACCATCTTCAAGGGTTTCGATTTGGGGGTTTCTGAAGAGAGAGAGAGAGAGATCGAGGGAGGAGAGAGATCCAGAGAGAAAGAGAGAGAGTATGAGGAGAGAGAGAGACGGCTGTTGGAGAGGTTCAGATGGGGTGGAGAACGACTGCTGGAGAGGTTCAGATGGGGTGGAGAACGACGGGGGCTGCGGCTGTGGAAGGGGGTGGTGCTCGGTGGTGGATAACGACTGCGGGGAGAGGTGGAGGAGCAGGGGAAGTGGAGGAGCAGGGGAGGTCAGCGGCTGGAGGTGGAGGAGCAGGGGAGGTCGGCTGTGGAATGCAGAAGGGAACCTGATGAAACAATGGTTAACCAGGTAGGTTAACTCACTGGTCTCGTCAAGAGGGTTAATCCCTTCTTTCCGAGGATCGCTGGCTGGATCGTCTGGTGGTGGGTTTCCTGCACAAGGAAACAAACCGTGACTCGCAACAAGGAGGATGAGGTGGGGGGTGCTCCTTGTTACCACTCTCCGGCGTGAGAATCAGTAGTTTGCTTGGGAAGCAAAGTGTGATAGTAGTAGTATTGAGAGAGTTCAGAAGTGATACCTCAAACCTGGTTTGGGGTCAGTATTTATAGCCGAGGAGTGGAGGAGGGTAGTTGAGTAGCTAGCCTGACATCGCACAGCTATTTGCAGGTGTGTCAGACCTGTCGGATACTGTGGTGATGCAACGTCTTGCTGTGGTGTCAGACTGTTGTATACACGTGGGCCGGTAGGCGACTGTTCTCAGTGCCACTTGCACTGTGGTGTCAGACCCACTTGCCTTGTAGGCAGGATGTGGTGCCAAGCCGCATCGCTGCTTGCGGTCATTGATGTTGTTCCCGCGTTGGTTGTTCCATCCATGATTTACGAGGGATGCGGTGTTATGCCGCATTACCTGCTGAGTGACTGTTACTGTTGTCCAGGTCCCTTGTCGTGACGAAAATGTTCATAGGATGCGGTGCGGGGTCGCATCGCTATGCGTTACATTAGTTTCCGTCCTTAAGGTAAGTCTTCTCATCACTGGACAGATTGGACCGCTGTGTTCGCGTGTGCCCACGCGAACACAGGTGAGTTTATTGCTGTTGGAGGTTTTTGATGAGGGTAATGGTCATTCGCGGTCACGCTGACGCGAGATCTGGGACCATACCCCTTCAAGTCCCCCCAGTCTAGTGTTCCTTCCGTATGCAAGTTGCATGTGGGAGGGATACTGGACTATGTTGTCTAGAAGGTTAAGTATGGGCCATGCAGATGGCTCCTTCTTTCAGTAAGTAGTAGGCCTTTCGAGTGGATTGTTCCTTCCTTCGAGAAGGGTGTCTGGTGAGCAAGTTCCGTCTGATGCGGAATTCTCAGCCAAGGACTTGACTCTTAGTCTACCCTTTCTTGATGTCATCAGCCACCTGTTGGTGTTTCGAACCAACCTTTGAGACGGTGACTGAAGGTGTTAGCAGGGTTCGAACCAACCTCTGAGATCGTGACTGAAGATGTACGTCTTCGTCAGTCTAGTTGTAACCTCTGCGTCAGCTAGTGCAAAGTTGTAAGTACTTTGCTCAAGCTCTATGTTTAGCAATTGGACATGTAATGATGATCCCTGTTTTGTGGGGTATTCGTGTTCTCCAGTTGAGCTTTCTAGTAACCGCACGTCCTCTGCGGTTTATCTCTCAAGTAACCGCACGTCCTCTGAGGCATAGCTCTCTAGGAACCGCGCGTCCTTTGCGGTTACCTCGTTGCCGTACCTTGTTGGCCATGTTTGTTTGAGGAACGTGGGGTAGTTGAGCCATTGTTGGCCGTGTTTGGTCAAACAATGTGAATCTGAACTATGGGCAGATAAACATGGTCATAGGCAGGGTTGTGCCCACCATTGTTTATTCTATGCGGTCCATAGGTGGGTAACTAGTCATAAGCAGACTTGTTACCACTGTTCTGGAGCTACTTTCCTTCACGCTTTGGTGGAAAGTAGCTTTTCTTTAAGTGGTGTTGCCGGAGGAGATCACCATGGATACTTGGGAAGTTGGTTGAAACTCTTCCGCATTCGTTTTGTAGCCACTTTCCTTAATGCTTAGTTGAAAAGCATTTTTCCTTGAAGTAGCTTTGCTCCTCCGCATGGTGCTTTAGTTGTGGCTCTTCCGTAACTACCGTTCGCATAGTTGCGGTTTGTAGTAACTACTCACGAGTGGTTGCGGTTTGCAGCAAAGAACTCGCTTCTATAAGTCTTGTAGCCTGGACGTAGCTCTTGAAGGTTCAGGAGACAGGGTTGCTGATGTGCGGTTGCTCAGCATACTTGTCCTTTTCCTTAAGGAGAAGCTGTTTGCGTTCCCTCCGTGGTTGTGAACCGGAAATGAGGGTTTTGAAGCTTGAAGAAGCTTACATGGAGTGCGGTTTACCGCATCCTGAGAGGCGGTTTTCGCAGTTCAAAGAACCATGCTGGTTCTGAGTATCTGACGCACCTATGCGGGTTGGTGTGTGTCCTCTCCGCATATTCCACGTGTGCGCGTGGGTATGTGCGGTTATTGCTTATACCCCCTTATATAATTTAAAGATATATATTTTTGCCTTTTTTGAGGGGTATGTAAAAAATGAAATGCGGTATGGGTTATAGTGCGGTAAACCAGAAAAACCGCATGCCGCTTAAGTTTGGATAATGTTTGTCGCTTTTGTTTGTCTACGTGGCTGATGGCACGTGTGGGTTGTTGAAAGTTGGTAGGGCTCTGACATTTGATGATCTGAAAGGACGTTTGCACTGACCGAGGTCATAACTGCACTGTAGCAAGTAGTGTAAAGGTCTCTTCTGTCAGGCGCGTGGGCGGCCACGCGCGCGTGATAACCGTCAGCTGAAAAACCGCTGAACACGTGGCGATACGTCAGTGGTCCTTTTTGAACGTGGTAAGTCGGTTTACTGCATCGCATTAATTGCGATGAGTATATAAGGGGAAACCGTTTGGTTTCACCTCACTTTGTTCAAATTTCAAAAATTTCTCCGGTGAAAAAAGAGTGTGTTCCCCTTGTCTTCTCCGACTGACCTGTCTGTAATTCCGGTTCTTCTCTGAGTTTTCTTTTGCAACTCAATCCTTCTTTTCTTCATATTTCTGATGGCTGAACCATCTAACCCACACAATGTGGAGGGTGAAAACCCTGAAACCTCTTCTCCGGTGGCCGGGGAAGAAGAAGATGATGGTGGTAGTGTCCCTGGTGGTGGCTTGCCACCCTTGAAGTGGTCGAAAGCGTCGTTCGACCAACTGATGATCAGTACACAGATGCCCTCCGAGTTTGGGGCTGTTTATCCCCAAGACGGTGACACCGGTGCTTGTGCTCCAGCCGGTCATGTGACCTTGTGGGCCGATTCTTTCATCGATGGTAATCTTCGTTTACCATTGACCGTTTTTGTTGCTGATTTGTTGGAGTATTACAAGGTCTATATCTCCCAAATGAGTCCTTTTGGGTTTATTCGTATTAGACATTTTGAATAGACTTTTCGTGCCCTTGGTTTGCCGGTTACCGTTGACAATTTTCGGGGGTTTTATCAGTTGACGGTGAACACAGGTTTCTTCTCTTTCCGAGAACGGTACGGAAGTATCAAGTTGATGACCCCTCCCAAGGGTATTACAAAGTGGAAGAGCAAGTTCTTCTATGTTAAAGCTGTCGCGGTTGTTCTCAACATGACTTTGCGGAATGTTAATGAGCCTATCCCTGCGGAGGATATTGCCATTCCTAATGCGGAGAATGCGGAGTGGTTCCCAAGGTTGAGGACTATTGAGCATAGGCTGTTGAAGAACACTGAGTTGTGGATGCTGCGGATGTTATTGACTAGGGCTGATAAGCATGCAAAGCCCGTTGTGCGGGAGAAAACTTGTGGTAAGTGTTCTTACTCTTGTGCGGTTTCATTACTCCCTTGTTTCTTATTAATTTAAACGTGTATTATCAGAAGTTGTTATTGAGCTGTGGAAGATATTTGATCCAACCTTTACTGGCAAGGTTGATATTGTCAAGACTGCCGAAGGTGCAGGTTTTAATTTGACCATTCTTCATAATTTCCGCGTTCCTACACGCGAGGCAATGAATGCACCCCTGCCGCAGGGCAAAGGTATAATTTATAGCCTGCTTTTCTTGCCTTATAATTTTCATGTTGCTGATATTCTACATGCAGGTACTCTTGGGGCCCTTGGTAAGTTTGAGTCAAAGGGTGCTCCCAAAAAGCATGCAAAGAAGAAACAAGTAGATAAACCTGTGCGGGGTCGTGGCAAGAAGAAAACTCTGAAGCTCCTGTTGTTCCGCCTTTGGTTCCGCATGCAGCAGGTATCTCTCGATCTCATTTCCGCAGATATACCGATTACGTGGTAGTATCTGACACCCTTGAGGGCTTGGGTGTTCCAGGTGCTGGTGCGGCCACAGGTGGAACCACTGCGGGTTCTAAGGCTGCTGATGAGAAGAAGAGGAAAGCAGGGAAAGCTGTTGATGCTGGTGAGAAAAAGAAACCGAAGATTCAGACCAGACGCGGGGCTTTTGTGGGACAAAAGAAACCTGTGGTTGTTCCTGGTACGTAATGCGTAACTAGGACAAGTATTTTGTGTTTGTACTTGTAGTTTAACGTATTTCTGCTTTGATTGCAGAACCCCAAGATGAAGGGTTCTCCATCTTTGATGCTCCTCATCCTCCCCCGCATGACACTGCTGCTGATGTGGGGGTTCATAAGGTTGTTACACCTGAGCCCTCTATGCGGGAGGAGGACACTGGGAAGGGGCCTGCGGCCCAGATCCATGACACGGTGGATTCTCATGACAATGTCATTACCCCAGAGGATGCTGATGACGTGAACCTGAAATTTGCTTATACTGAAAGGCCAAAGTCTCCTGCTGGTGGGAAGGCTTCTGGTTCCGTTTCTGGGGGTGCGAGTTTCGTAGAGACTCCCATTCAGCCTGGAGAGTCTGAATTGGAGTATTATTACCGCACCTATACGGAAGATCGGGCCATGGCTTACCACCGCCCCCTGGACCGTACTGCAAGGGGATGATATTACCGCTGACCCCTCCGTGAGTAGGGAGATTTTGGGTGGTTTGGGCACCCCTTTTGAAGTCAACTGGGCCCGTTCTCTGTCAAGTGAGGCCCAGATTAACCAATTCTCCTCCATGCTTGTTGGGAGTTCCGTAATGGCCAATGCCATTATAGAAAAGTATAAGGTGTTGGGTCGCAGGGAGGAGGAGAATGTGCGCTTGCGTGCTGAGGCTGAGGAGTTGGTGAAGGCTGCACGTGAGGGTGCAGAGCAGCTTGAAAGGGATAGGGCTGCGTTTGAAAAGCGTAAGCAGACTGAAGAGTGGGCTGCCACTGCTGAGCTTAAACAGGTTCGTACCCTTGCAAAACTGCTTTCCACTGAGCGCCAGAGTTGGAAAGAATCTCTTTCTAATGAGCGCGAGACACTTTCTAATGAGCGCAAGGCTTGGAAAGACTCTTGGGCCAAACAGAATGAAACTCTCTTTCGTGTTCGCCAGGAGCTTGTCAATGCTAAGGCAGCAAATGTTGCGCTGGTTAAAGAGAAAGCAGCAGCTGTTGCGGCTGCCCAAGAGGCCAAAGAGGTGGAAGTTCGCCTCGCCAAGGCTCTTGAAGAGGCCAAGGAGGCAGAGGCCCGCACTGCAAAGGCTCTTGAAGGGGCGAATGTTGACCGCACCAATTTAACCAAAACTATCTTGGGCCTCCAGGTATAAGTTTCTTGCTTTTGAATTTGTACATCTCACAAGTATGTTGATTATTTTTGTATACTTGTTTTTGTTTTGTTAACAGGCTGAAGTGCGGACCCGGGGGGCCACTATTGAGGAGGTCTCTGCCCGCGTTGATGAGGTTGAAGCGCGGGCAAGAGAGGCTGAGGATGCTAAAGATAGCCTTGCTTTGTCACTTGAGCTGCTCAAGGCTGACCATGAATGGATGCGTATGCGCGGGATCGGGCATGTAAGCATTCGTTGCCTTTGTTATTTTTGTTATAGGTTTGCCTTTGATAACCTTTGTATTCTTGTTTCGCAGTTTGTTACTGCCATTCTTGACGCACCTGAGAATGTATCAGGTGTTAATGAGATTAAGGAACGTGCCCGGGATGCTGGTTTTAAAGCTGGCTATAATCGCTGTATTAGCCATATGAATGTTGTAGCCCAGGGCGGATATACTGATGAGCGATCCGGGTTCCACGGTGTGGATACTGAAGCGCTTCTTGATGTTGCGGTTGCGACGTATAATGACACAACCCTTTCCGGTCTTGAGGATCTTGAAAAGTGTCTAGAAGCGGAGGACTATGTGGACCGCTTGCGAGTGTTATACGCTGATGAAGAAGATGAGGAAAAACCTACTGTGGTAAGCAAGGATGGTGAGGGTTCCAGCGGCACAAAGAAAGACTAGGCTGGCCTGCGTGCCCTTTTTTGTTTCCTCATGTAATTGTTTAAAAACTTTATGTAAATTCTCTGTGCACCGCGCAGGTGTAGGAATTTTTTGAATATAAAGAATTGTTCTGTTCAATTTATACAAGTGATTTTACTACTTGCATGTTTGAATTTGTAAGAGTTTAATGTTACTGTGAGTGACACTAAATCTGTAATTGCCTTTTGCATATCTAGGTGATATGCAAGTATGAAGAATTGTCTTTGGTCGGACAAACAGTGTTGCCATTGCTGGCCTATTATAATAGTTGCGTGTGGTTACCACTCTGTGTGGGTATCACGAATGAAGATTTTGCTAATCTGTTTTTGTGTATACCTCAGAGTGGAACACGCATTTGTAATAGAAATAAATAAACAATATTGCATTGAATCGTCTATTTATTTATTTGCAAATGGCCCGTGGCCTGATAGGTTACATGGTGAATGTAAAAACAAAACATGGCTTACATATAACAACGTCGATGCTGTTGTGCATTCCATGTGCGTGCGATAGTTTCGCCTTCCAATGTTTGAAGTTTATACACGCCTTTGCCCAGGACCTCTTGGATGAGGTAGGGTCCTTCCCACTTAGGGGCAAGTTTCCCTGGGCGTTCCGCGTTAGATGCTTCATTGTCGCGAAGGACGTAGTCTCCTGGGTTGAAAGTACAAATGCGAACACGTGCATTGTAGTACTTTTCAAGTTTGGTTTTGTATTTGGCCTCGTTGACGGTAGCGTTTTCGCACCTTTCTTCCAAGAGGTCCAAGTCAACCCTGCGTTCCTCATTGTTGTCTATCTTGTTGATAGCCAACATTCTAGGTGAGGGGAGGCCTACTTCTGCGGGGATCATCGCTTCAGTACCATAGACCAGGCTGAAGGGTGTCTCACCGTTGCTTGTTTTTGGGCTTGTCCTGTGAGCCCATAAAATACTTGGGAGTTCATCAACCCAGCCGCGTCTGGCTGTTCCCAACCGTGCTTTGATGCCTTCCACTAAGCTTTTATTGATACTCTCGACTTGGCCGTTCCCATGCGGATGCGCCACTGAGGAGAATATGTGTTCAATGTTTAGCTCTTTTAGCCATTTTTGAAAGTCATCGGCGGCGAAGTTGGTACCGTTATCGGTGACGATGCACATTGGTAGACCGAAACGGCAGATGATATGTTCCCACACGAATTTCCTTGTTATCATAGCGGTGGTTGATGCAAGTGGCTTTGCCTCTACCCATTTTGTAAAGTAATCAACAGCCACTATAATAAATTTCACTGCACCGGGTGCGTCTGGAAATGGTCCCACCACATCGATTGCCCATTTTTTGAATGGCCATGCGGTGGTGACGGGGATCAGGTTGTTCTTGGGACGCAAGGTCTTGGGAGCATGTCGCTGACAATTGAAACACTTGCGTAATACTTTGACTGCGTCCAGGTGCATGCCGGGCCAATAGTACCCGGCGTTCATGATTTTGGCCACGACCATGCGTGGGCTTGCGTGTATGCCACATATTCCCTCGTGAATTTCTTTTATAAGGTATATGGCATCTTCGGGGTTGACGCATCGTAGGAGTGGCCCCAGGTATGATTTACGGTATAAGATACCATCTCCCATTTGGTAATGACACGCTTTGTATTGTAACTTGCGTGCTTCTGCCTTGCTTTCGGGAGTAACACCTGATTGTAAGTATGCAATTATCGGTATCATCGAGGATGTTGTACCGTACTGGATGACATTGAGTTGGCACAGGGGTACTGAAGGATTTTGCAGAATCTCGATGCGTACCTCTTTTGCCAGACGTTGGAAGCTGGTGGATGCAAGTTTTGATAGTGCATCCGCCGGTTTGTTATTACTCCTGTTGATATGGCGAATATTGAAGGAGGTGAACCTTGATTTTAGTTGCAAGGCTTGTTCGAGGTAGAGGATCATGATATCCCCTTTTGCGGCATAGTCACTGCGTATCTGCCCTGCAACTAGTAGTGAGTCGACATGTGCTTCCAAATGTTTGACGTCAAGTTTGACTGCCAAACGCAGCCCTGCCAGTAGAGCCTCATACTCCGCTTCGTTATTCGTGCTTTTGAAATCAAGGCGGATTGCGTAGGTTAGCTCTTGGCCATCGGGGCTGACAAGTCGTAGACCTGCGCCAGCACCATCTTCGTTGGATGCACCATCTGTATATAGTGCCCAGGTTTCTTCGGAGGATGGTGGTGATGTAGGGTTTTGTTCTTCTTCGCATTCTTGAATGCGGTTTGCTGGTAATTCAGCAACGAAATCAGCCAAGACCTGGCCTTTGAGTGCGGGGCGCGGCTTATAGTTCAGTGAAAGTGCGCCCAGCTCAATTGCCCATTTTGCTAACCTCCCAGAGATGTCGGGTTTGGATAGGATCGGGCCGATCCTGTAGTTAGTTAACACTGTGATGACGTGGTTTGCGAAGTAACGTCGTAAACGTCTCGATGCGTGCACTAGTGCCAGTACCAATTTCTCCATGATGGAGTACCTTGTCTCTGGGTCGTTGAGCATTTTGCTGATGTAGTGGATGTGTGTTTGGACTCCTTCCCGCTCCACTATGAGTACCGCGCCTACCGCGTTGTCCGCGGCCGACAAGTATAGAATAAGTGGCTCATCTTTTCGCGGTGCGGTTAAAGTTGGGAGCTGGATCAAACACTCTTTCATCTCCCGGAAAGCTTTTTCGGCTTCTGCGGTCCATTGGAATTGTTCCTTTTTTAGGCAGCTCCGCAGGGTCTTGATGAAAGGGTATGACTTAGCCGCGTGGTTGGCTAAGAATCTGTTTAGTGCGGCTAGCCTGCCGGCTAGTCGTTGCATTTCTTTCATCGTTGAGGGCGATGGCATGCGTTCGATCGCCTGAACCTTTTCCGGGTTTACCTTGAATCCATCTTTGGTTACGATGAATCCGAGGAATTTGCCTTCTTCCATTCCAAACGAGCATTTCCCTGGATTAAGCTTCATGTTGACGCTTCACAGAGTTTGGAATGTTCTTTCGATATCGTTGAGCATGGTGTCTTCCTCCATGCTCATGACGACCAGGTCGTCCATATAGATTTCGACACTTTTGCTTATTTGACCGCGAAAAGTGTCGTTCATCAACTTTTGATAGGTTGCGCCAGCGTTGCGCAACCCGAACGGCATTTTGGTGTAGCAGTAGTTCCCGGTAGGAGTGCAGAATGCCGTTTTATCTTCATCTTCGATTGCCATCTGTACCTGGTGGTAACCTTTGTAACAATCGAGGAAGCATTTCCATCGAAATGGTGCGAGGTTATCGACCTTCTCGTCGATCTCCGGAAGTGCGTAACAATCCTTGGGGCAGGCCTTATTGAGGTCTTTGTAATCGACACACATGCGCCAACCCCTCCTTGGTTTTTCTACCATGACTGGGTTAGACAGCCAAGTCTGGTATTTGACTTCCCGCAGGATGCCTGCGGAGAGCAGCTCTTGTACCTGCTCTTCCATCGCCGCGTTTTTTGCTGATCCAAGGTGGCGTTGGCCTTGGATCACCGGCTTGATACCTGGCATGGTATTCAAGAAATGTTGCGCGATTTTGCGTGGCACCCCTGTCATGTCTGCGGGTGTCCAAGCAAAAACATCTTGGTTCCTGAAGAGAAGTTGCTTCAGGCGCGCTCTGATGGTAGGTGTCAAGGCATGGCCCAACGTGACCGTTTGCTCTGGGTGTCTTGCGTTAAGCACCCATTTTTCTGGTTGTGTGTTGGGGGTGGGCCTTGCTACCTTGGCTGGACGCAGGTCGTCCGTAGACATAACTTCTCTTCGTGCGTATATTACCGCGATCCCTGTCTCGGTTGGGAAACCAATGGCAGAGTGAGGGACGGATGTGATCATGTTGAAGTCGCCCTGGGATTCTCTCCCGAGAAGTACGTCGTACTTGGAGGTGTGCGGTAAAACCATGAAGTTTACCTCCTCCGTTCTTGTGTGCCTCCCGTTGGTGAGGCGCACAGGAAAGGTAATCTGGCCCAGGGGGAATACGGTTTCCCCTGTAAACCCAGCCAACGGGTAGTCCGCTGGCTGCACCCGATCTTTGTCTTCTTGATCGAACTGGTTGAAGCATTGCTCGTATATAATATCGGATGTACTGCCCGGGTCGATGAACAATCGCTCGGTGCAGTAGTGAGCTAGGTGGCCAGTGATAACCATGGCGCGTCTATCGCGCGGGCCGCCTCGGACTTTTGGAAAGACGACTTGCTCGTCTTTCCAGTCATTGTCCGGTCTTCTTGCCGCCTTGCGCGGCCTTCCTTTTCCTCCGTTGATCATGTGGGTAGAGGCTACGTACATGGTCCTCTTTCCCGTGGAGGTGCCCTCGTTGTGGGGAGTGATGCGCTTGGTAGCTTTTTGTGCGCTTGCCAACAGGTGTTGCAGTTTTCCCTCTTTTAGGGCTCGCTCAATCTCCAGTCGGAGACTGATGCAGCAGTTTGTTGTGTGGCCATTGTCCTTGTGATAGTCGCAGTAGAGTGCGAGATCCTGGTTCTTTTTGGACTTCATCGGTTGGGCCGGTCGCAGGAATTCTGCGTCCGTGAGAAGGACGTCGCTTGGCGACTGGTTAATCTCGGTCCAGCTGCGGTCTCGAGATTCCTTTTTTGACGCCCGATTTTCACGCTGGGCGTTGATTGTAGCCCTTGCGTCGGGCTGGTTGCTTCGTGGGACATATGGTCTGGAATCGCTGCCACGATTCCATGTGTCCCGGTTGCGCTTATTGCTGCGCTTGGGCTCTTGGCGGGGAGACTGGCCTTCCACCTGGGGTTGTGCCTTTGACATGTGCAGTCTTAGGGACCGCTGAGTCTGGGCGTATGTCTTGACCGCAGCCATGACATCTTCCCACTTCTTAGGCAAACCATCTTTGCCAGAGATATTCATAACCATTTGCTCGTCTTTAATGGCAACAATGAAATGGTTACGCGCCATTTGGTCGGCAACATCGCCTATCTCTAGGCATTCTTTATTGTAACGGACAACGAATGCTTCAAGCGATTCGTTATCCCTGCGCCAGATGTTCATGACGTCCATGGAATCACGTTCATGGCGTCGTTGTTGGCTGAAGTGCGTGAGGAACTTTTCTTGTAAGTCCTCGAATGAGGTCAGTGACCCTGGTGGTAGAGAATCGAACCAGGCCCTGGCCAGACCTGTTAGGGTCTGTGGGAAAAAAAATGGCACCAGGTGGGTTCATCCCACCTACCGTTGCACCCGGCGCCGACGAAGATGTTGTTGTGATCATCTGGGTCGGTCGAACCGTTGTATTTCCCAATGTTTAATGGGAATTTTGTGGTGGTGTCATCGGCGTGGGCGATTTCTGGGACGAACTTGGAGTTTTCGGCCGCAGATTTTGGCCTGTAGGGTTGTCCGCGGTGCTGCTTTGCAGCGCGGAGGTACGTAGTGCGGGGGTGAGTGGGAGGAACGTAGTTGCGTCCTCCCGGTCTGCTGCTGGTGGCATGGGATTCCGCACGGTATGTACCATCGTCCGGATCGGTATAGCCTTGCCCTTCACGGTGGGACTAGGGTCCCAGTCGGCTGTGAATGCCTAGGCCGTGGTGGGCTGTAGACTGTCGCCTAGTTTCGCCATGTGGGCCTAGGCGACTCTGTATATGGCTCCTGTGGCGGGACCCATATGTGGAGTCGTCCTCATCAAGTGTGCGGACGCCGCAGTAAGAGGAACCGCGATCTTCGTGCCTACTTCTGGAGGCCGGATGTGTTGGGGCCCTGTCGTTGTACTGTAAAGTACGGCCCGCAGGGGTGTGTGGTGCTGGGGTAGGCCCCGCAGATACTTGCGCTTCTGCGCAAGCTCTGTTGTATGTTGTAGCCAGCATGGCTGCTTGTTGGTCGTACCAGGCATGAAGGCTCATGCCTGTAGGTATCACAGGAGCGTACTGTGATAAATCGTGTCCAAACGTATGGGATGCGCCCCCTTGCGTTGATGTGCCAATGTGTTAAGCATTTGGGGCTAAGGGAATGGTTCCCGCAGGCCCTTGGTTTGTGGGGTTTAGGTTATCCCCGGTAGTGTTGTTTTGACGATCAGACATGATCTTTGGAGAGAAAGGGATGGTCGGAAAAAAGTGCTAAGAGTAGCGGTGAGCGCCAATGATGAAACAATGGTTAACCAGGTAGGTTAACTCACTGGTCTCGTCAAGAGGGTTAATCCCTTCTTTCCGAGGATCGCTGGCTGGATCGTCTGGTGGTGGGTTTCCTGCACAAGGAAACAAACCGTGACTCGCAACAAGGAGGATGAGGTGGGGGGTGCTCCTTGTTACCACTCTCCGGCGTGAGAATCAGTAGTTTGCTTGGGAAGCAAAGTGTGATAGTAGTAGTATTGAGAGAGTTCAGAAGTGATACCTCAAACCTGGTTTGGGGTCAGTATTTATAGCCGAGGAGTGGAGGAGGGTAGTTGAGTAGCTAGCCTGACATTGCACAGCTATTTGCAGGTGTGTCAGACCTGTCGGATACTGTGGTGATGCCACGTCTTGCTGTGGTGTCAGACTGTTGTATACACGTGGGCCGATAGGCGACTGTTCTCAGTGCCACTTGCACTGTAGTGTCAGACCCACTTGCCTTGTAGGCAGGATGCGGTGACAAGCCGCATCACTACTTGCGGTCATTGATGTTGTTCCCGCGTTGGTTGTTCCATCCATGATTTACGAGGGATGCGGTGTTATGCCGCATTACCTGCTGAGTGACTGTTACTGTTGTCCAGGTCCCTTGTCGTGACGAAAATGTTCATAGGATGCGGTGTGGGGCCGCATCGCTATGCGTTACATTAGTTTCCGTCCTTAAGGTAAGTCTTCTCATCACTGGACAGATTGGATCGCTGTGTTCGCGTGTGCCCACGCGGACACAGGTGAGTTTATTGCTGTTGGAGGTTTTTGATGAGGGTAATGGTCATTCGCGGTCATGCTGACGCGAGATCTGGGACCATACCCTTCAGAACCCTAGGTTTTGAGAGAGTTGTGTTTGGAAGAGGTTGAAGAAGTATGCGAAGAAGTAAGATAGGATCTGCGCGAGGAAGAGCCTATGAAGAGGTTTTTTAATGAATTGTCTTCTGAAAAACAAACAAGCTGCAGACCCTTATATCTGCGCGTGGTCTGCTTGGTGAAGACAAAAGAGGTCCTGAAGCTCTTTTAAAAAAAAACAAACAGCACCTTAATTTACTTGCACCAAAAGGAAAATTAATTGCAGATGTAGGTTGTGAGCCGATATTGCATATGAGACATTATCAGGTGAGTTTTCTTAATGTCAGAAAACAAAGAAAAATAATTATGTGCGGGTTATTTATGCATGCTTCGTTTTTTTTTCAGGCAACTAAAAAACTGCCAGACAACGACAACAACAACAACTATACCCAGTAAATCCCACAAATAGCAAAGCTACTTATAGGGTCTGGGGAGGGTGGGATGTAGACAGACCTTGCCTCTATCCCTAGGGATAGAGAGGCTGCTTCCAGAGAGACCCTCGGCTCCAAAACGAACAGCATACCAATACACCACGTCAAAGAATAGAAAAAAAGAAATCACCAAAACCAAGAAAATGAACAGTGTGACACAATATAATGTAGATCATGTATAATAGCATGTAACATCATTTGGGCATGAACACAAGAATGCAATCACCGGTAAAGTCACTTAAAGGATAGGAAAACCTACGTCCCTAAAACACACCCAAGACCTTACTGTAAAATCCTCTAGAAGTCCTTAACCCTAATCCTACGCCTCCACGAAGTCCTATCTTGGACCATGTCCTCAGAAAGATGCAACTCTAGTAAATCATGCCTAATCTGCTCATCCCATGTCAGTTTGGGTCTGCCTCTTCCTCTCCTCCCCTCCACAGTAAGAGTTTCCACTACTCTAACTGGTGCTGTCGTTTGCCTCCGCTTCACATGCCCAAACCATCTCAATCTCCCCTCCTTAATCTTATCTGATATGCTAGCCACTCCTAATCTTTCCCTAAAGACCTCATTTCTTATCCGATCTAACCTCGTGTGTCCACACATCCACCTCAGCATCCTCATCTCTGCTACCTCCATCTTGCGCGCTTGTGTTTTCTTGATAGCCCAACAGTCTGTACCATATAGCATAGCGGGCCTAACTGCTACCCTGTAAAATTTCCCCTTTAGTTTAGTTGGGAACCTCCTATCGCACAATACTCCACTGGCTGCCCTCCATCTACACCAGCCAGCCTGTATGCGATGGGTTACATCACTATCTATGTCACCATCTCTTTGTACAAACGACCCCAAATACTTAAATTTAGTTACCTGCGGGACCAATTGATCCTCAATGGTGATTTGGGTGTCATCCTCATCGGCTACACTACTGAAATCACAGTGTAGATACTGAGTCTTGGATCGACTAATCCTTAGGCCCTTGCCCTCTAGAGCTACTCACCACTCCTCTACCCTCGCGTTCAGGCAGTGTTTAGTCTCTGCAATCAAGACAATATCGTCTGCAAAAAGCATGCACCACGGAACTGTCTCCTGAATCAACTTGGACAACTCATCCAAGACAACCGCAAAAAGAAAAGGGCTCAACGCAGACCCTTGGTGTAGTCCTACCTCCACAGGAAAGAAGTTTGTATCCCCTACAGGCGCGCGGACACTAGTTTCTGTTTTATCGTATGTATCCTTAATTATGTCTATATACTTCCTAGGTAGCCCTCGACCCTCCAAACTATCCCAAATCAGTTGCCGTGGGACAGTGTCATATGCCTTTTCAAGGTCGATAAACACCATATGTAAATCTTGCTTCTTCGATCTATATTTTTCCATCAACCTCCTTAGAATATGTATCGCTTCTGTAGTTGACCTCCCTTTCATGAATCCAAACTGGTTTACTGAAACCTGAGTTTCTCTTCTAATTCTAGTCTCAATTACCCTCTCCCAGAGTTTCATAGTGTGACTTAGCAGTTTGATTCCTCTGTAGTTCCCACAACTTTGAGCGTCCCCTTTATTCTTGTATAACGGCACCACGACACTACTCCTCCACTGATCTGGCATTTTTCCATTCTTGAAAATACAATTGAACAAAAGTGTTAACCATCGGACTCCTTCTTCCCCCAAACACTTCCACACCTCAATCGGTATGTTGTCCAAACCCACTGCCTTGCCTCTTCCCGTCTTCCTAAGTGCCATCCTCACCTCTTCATGTGTGATCCTCCTGCAGTAGCAATTATCCTGTTGTCGCCTTTGAGTCCTGGGATTGCTGCTTTCTTGTTGGTATGCCCTGCCGTCGTTGAAAAGATTATGGAAGTAGGTTTGCCATCTCAACTTAATGTCATGTGCCTTGACTAAAACACGTCCATCCTCTCCTTTGATAAACTTTACTACTCCTAGATCTTGTCTTCTTCGCTCCCTAGCTTTGGAAATCTTGAACATATCATGCTCCCCCTTTTTCGTTTCCAAACGTTCATACATTTGTTTGTAGGCTGTGTTTTTTGCCTCGGTCACCGCCTTTTTCGCTTCCTTTTTTGCCTTCTTGTATAACTCCCTCACCCTCAACCGCTCCTCCTCATCTGTGCACCTCAAAAGATATCTAAAACTCTGTTGCTTATCCTTTATTTTGGTATGCACGTCTTCATTCCACCACCAAGACTCCTTATGTCCAATTGTCTTTCCTGTTGTGACCCCTAGCGTCTCATTCGCCACTGTAGTGATCGTAGTCGCCATATCCTCCCACATCTGGTTTGCGTCGTCACCTAGTTGCATCGATGTCATCGAGTTTACTTTATCTCTAAACATCATAATTTTTTCTCCCGTCAAGTTTCCCCAACGGATCCTAGGTCGGGTTTTCCTTTCCCCCTCGGTTAGCCTTACTTTTAGGGCTATGTCTGCTACGAGCAAATGGTGCTGAGTCACTGCAGTCTCCTTTGGTATAACCTTGCAGTTCATCCACATCTGTCGATCTTCCTGCCTCATCAAAAGATAGTCGATCTGCGTGTTACGTCCTCCGCTACTAAAAGTGATCAAATGAGATTCCCTCTTCCTAAAGAACGAGTTTATAATACCTAGGCCATGAGCTGCTGCGAAGTCTAAAAGTTCTCTACCAGGGTCATTCCTATCGCCAAAACCAAAACCCCCACGTACCAACTCAAAGCCATCACTATCCTTTCCAATGTGCCCATTAAAATCACCTCCTATAAAAATTTTCTCCTCCCTCGGTATAGCCCTTACTACTACATCTAGACAATCCCAGAACTCTCTTTTCTCTTGATCTCTTAGTCCCACTTGCGGTGCATAGGCGCATACCACTGTCACTACTTGCTCCCCTAATACTAACCTTAACACCATAATTCTATCGTTTTGTCGTATCACCTCAATTACATTCTTATGCAATTCTGTAGACACCAAAAATCCTACTCCGTTCTTGGCCCCATCAGACCCGGAGTACAACAACTTATACCCATTGCGCTCATCTGCTCTATGTCCTTTCCACCTAGTCTCCTGAAGGCACGCTATATGTACCCTACGTCTTTTAAGTGCATCTATCACTTCCAACAATTTACTACTAAATATCCTTGGTGTGGTAATAATGGAAGAGCCACATAAATTTATACAAAGAGATTCATGAACCACAATATTGTAGCATGTTCTCCTATATTCTTAATATAATTTTGTAATATTATTTCACTAAGGTGCTGTTTGTTTCTTAAGAGGTAAAATGTCTGTAGTCTGCGGACAACATCTGCGGACAACATCTGTAGAAGAAAACATTGGCCAAACCTCTGCAGTATGCAAGAAGAAGGCTGTTTGTTTTTTTTAACGTATGTAGACTTAAAAAATAAACTGATGGTGGTGTACGAACGGTGACGGTGGGTGATGGTGGTGGCGGTGGTGGACAGTGGTGGGTGATGGTGGTAGATGGTGGTGGTGGGTGGTGGACGGTGGTGGTGGTGGTGATGATAACCAAACTGGCAAACAACGCCACTGAAATCGTCTAAATCAACAATATCATCAATGGTGAGGATGGTTCATTGGTGATTAATGGTGGTGGTTAAAAAATCATTCTTGTTCTTGAACAATATCATCAAAATCCAATTCATTAATTAAAAGATAATTAAAATATGAATTCAGACGATTACAACAAATGTCTATTATTACATAAAACGATAAACCAGCTTAAATTTAATACGTTGATAGATAAAAATTTTAGTTCGAAGAATATATTCTACTATGGAAATCAAGTAATGACTTTCTTGCACTTGTATGATCTTTGAACTAGGGCATGAGTTTCTGATTTACGAGTCTAATACAATTGTGGGACACTGGTTTAGGCCATTTTCAAGTCGAATGCTTAGCTAAATAGATTATGTCCGTGTCATCTTGATGGCTCTACCAGTTTTTTGTTTACTTTTTCTATTTTTTAAATGTGTTTTATATAATAACTTAAACTATTTGGATATTTTTTATATAATAACTTAAACTATTTGGATATTTTTACGTTAAAAATTAAAAGCTTAAAACGAAGTTGCCATACTTTAAACATAATTAATTATAAATATAATATATGTAATTTAGAATTTTAAATTATTAATATGCAAAGAAGTTATATACCATCTTTTTTTCTAGTTAAACGGATCGTGTTCGTATCAACCCCGTGAATACACATGTCGTGTTTGATTTATGCGTGCGGCACGATTTTTGTGTTCATTTCGTGTTCGGATTTATGTCATCTTTAGCTCGCCAACCCGTGAACATGACAAGTTTAACTGCCCTAATTCATATATTATTAAATTAACAATTTATGTAGCTTCTTAGCCATAATGTGTTAACCCGTGAACATGACAAGTTTAACTGCCTCAATTCATATATTATTAAATATAACAATTTATGTAGCTTCTTAGTTTTTTTCCGTTTAGTTAAAGTATATCTTACTCCTCTTTAAGTTTTAAAATTGTCATTTTGTCTGTCCATTTTCTAAGAACTTTTTAACACCCTTGACTTTCTAATACGTGTCGGTAATAACGTGGATTCGTTTCGTTTTACGTCACATGAGTTAGTTGGTGTTATTAATTCGTGTATTTATTTTACGCTTTTCTCCGGTTTTAGTCGTTGTTGACTCGCTACCCTCCCCCAACGCTGGTAGTATGACTTTACGTCTCCCGCCCCACGGCTTAAAACTAGTTTTGTGATGTTTGGCTTAGCTTTTCAAAACAATTTATGACTTTTTGGAAAAGTTAATAAGTTACAATGGAGTGATTTATTGACTTTTCCACTCACATAAGGGTGGGTGAAGTGGGTTCGGTGAGTGGTTGCGGGGTGTTGGGTTGCCGCACAGGGAACCATTGCCACCCCTTCGATGACATCTCTTCGGTGAATGGTGAGAGACTTGAATACTTGATCGGTGAGTATTCACCGAGTGTTTGAAGAGGAGAGAGAGATGGGAGGGTGAGGGAATTAATGATGGGTCCCAACCCTTTCCAACCATTCACAAATTTATCTTTAAAAAAAATTCTTTACCACTCTTCATGTGTTTGACCATCGCTAGTAATTAACTGCAAAATAAAGAGTGAAGTGGAGACCTAACATGACATAATATTATTCGGCTAGAAAATTATTTAAACGGGTATTGTTAAATACACCCAACAGGTCAACTTTTTTTATTTCTCCCATAAAGTAGACACATTGGAAAGATGTCAGTGACTGACTGAAAGTCAAAGATTAAATCCATCATCCCTCCTCAGTTTAGTTTTTCCTATTTTATTGAAAATTGTACTTATTGTATTTTATTTCGTTTTTACTTGATTGTGAACATTAGGCCATATGTAATTGTTTTATTTTTATAACTGTTATGTCAATAAAAGTGGCTGTTATATCGCACGTATATATGAGATCTAACTAATTTTTTATTTTATTTATTTGTATGTAATGAATAAATAAAATAAAAAATTAGTTAGCATATATTTTTTTTAAGAAACACTAGGTTAGAACCCCGTGTATTACACGGGTTGAATAAATGTAATTTTATATACCAAATTAAAACAGATATTCTTTAAAAATCTCGTTTATTACACGAGTTCAACAAATGTAATTTTATATATTAAATAATAAAAAAAAATTATATCTCTAAGAACCTCATGTATTGTACTGAATAAATGTAATTTTATATAACAAATAATAAAAATCCGTGTATTGTACGGGTTGAATAAATCTAATTATATATACTAAATGATAAAAAAAATTATATCTTTAAAAACACTGTGTATTACACGGGTTAAATAAATGTAATTGTGTATAGTAAATAATATGCTATTGGATTCGTTTAAAAAATCATAAATTTGGTTCGGTTTAATTCGAATCAATTCACAAACTTGGTTAAGTTTAATTCGAATTGATTAGAACCCGAATTTGAAAAATCAAAAACAAAATTATATTATTAGATTCTCTTCCTAATTAGTGTTTTTTTAAAGTTTGATCTAATGTCTAATAAGTTATTTTGTATATTTTGTTTGTATTTTAAATTTTTTATATGAGCGTATTATTGGTTTTTTAAGTTTAAGATTTTTGTTTTGTGTTATTATTTAAAAAATATCTTTAATTTATAACTTAAATTTGAAGATAATATATTATTAGAAAAAATAGAATGATTCTATCCGACATTCAAAGTAAGATAAGATTTAATATTAATTGATTATTTATTATTTAATTAATTGATATAAGATAAGTATGAAAATGCAGGAAATTACAAATGTAGACATCTTCAATGAATGACACGTGTCACTTATTGGTTTCTTTTATTATAGTAGATAGATTTATAAAACCTTTTTTTAAATCTCACGATTCCATTTCAAAGTTTACCATATATTTTTTTCCTTCAACTCTTGTTAATTAATATAATATATTTATAAAAAGAAGTAATTTTAATCCAATAAAATTAGGAGTGACAAAAGGTAACTTTTCAAAAATACCAATTTTCGTAAATACTTTTCAAAGTATCCATTTTGGTAAATAAGTTTTTCATCTACACCTACTTGGGAAAAAAACTCCTAATAATAGTATAACAATATATAAAAAAGTAACAAAACTATTTTCCCTTTTTGGAGTGGTCCAGAAGAGATTCAACATCACAGAGCTCTTACAATTGCCCTAGTAAATGACGAGAACCATTATGTCATGGTGGAATTACAAGGAGGGTACCCAACGCCTACAATCACGCCTTATTGGAATTTTCGCAACATTAGCATGTTTGCGGCTGGATGGGAGACCATGTATAGGTGGCGTCTAGAATTATATACCCAACTTTATCGTTGTGAAAGTGGTTTTGTCGATCTAGGTGATTAATTGTTTTAATGTTTGCACGTTTACTGTTTTATTAGAGACTCGTTATTTATTTATGATTAACTTTTTCACTTTCGTATTTATAATAAAATGTCTTGATTATTTATTTATTAATATTGATATTAATACTAATAATAGTATAACTAAATATAAAAAAAGTAACAAAAGTATTGTAAAATAAAATAACATAAAAAAGATATTCATTACTTTTGACTTTATAATAAAACATAATTATTACTTTTTACTTTATATTAAAATAATATAATAAAGTAGTTAATCATTACAAAATCATTATTTAATTTGACTTTTGGGTATATTTTGTGATGGGTATATTTATCACACCCCATTTAAACACTCTTGGTGGTCCACTCCCTCCATCCTAATAATTTCATGTTAAACACCTTTCCACTTTTAAAAAAGTCAAACCAATCCCAAACACCCACCCATTTCGTCAAACAGATGGTGCTCCAATTGGGCGGAATCATCCCAAAAAATTGTAAGGTTATTCCGAACTCTACATAAAAAATTGTATGGTGATTCATATTTTTCTAACAATTTTAGGTTATCCACTGAAGATTCTCTCAGTCGATACCCAGATCCCCCGCTTCCTGTATCTCAATTTGATTGTAAGTTTTTTCATCCGATTACTCTACTTTCAATTTATTAATTAGTTTATGCAATCATCATGTATCTGAATTTAATCATCCTGTTTTTTGTACCCCCCCCCCCCCCCCCCCCCCCCCTATTAGACGCCATTGTTTTTGAAATAGCTCCTACATTACTTACGTTTTGAATTCAATATCCAGCATTTACACACACTGGACTTGTTGTAAGCAGGTCTTCCAGCCTGTCTGTCTACATAATTAATTAATTAATTGGCCATTTAGATTCTAAAGTTACATCATCACTTTTGGGATATATAAGTTGTAGTGATCTGAATCAGGTAGCTTTCATATGAATAATGGTGATCTGTAAAGCTTTACTCATGACCACTTGAAGTTTTCCTTGATTAAGACCCTAGCTATATTATAACAAAATCGGTATCCGCTAATCACTAAGACACTAACTAGTAACTACCATGCTTACATTGATATGTTTTAATTTTTTATTGGATAGTTAAAGAACAATGAGCTACCCAAATGGATTGGTATCACAAGGGAAGCAGCCTCTTTTCTCATTTGGGGTTATCACAGATGTCCAGTATGCTGACATTCCTGATGGGCGTTCGTTTCTTGGTGTTCCTAGATATTACAGAAACAGCATTCTAGTGTTGCGAAAGGCAGTACAAAATTGGAATAATCACCAAAATATTAGTTTTTCACTGAATCTTGGTGACATTGTTGATGGGTTTTGTCCCAAAGACCAATCTTTAGAAGCTGTCAAGAAAGTAGTTAAAGAATTTGATAAGTTCAATGGTCGTGTGTATCATATGATTGGCAATCACTGCCTCTACAATCTCACCCGCAACAAGTTGCTCCCGTTGATGACTTTTCCTAATGTTGAGCGTGCTTACTATGACTTTTCTCCGATCCCAGAGTACAGATTTGTTGTTCTTGATGGTTATGATATTAGTGCAATTGGTTGGCCTCATGATCATCCTCACACCATTGATGCTGTAAACTTACTTAACGAGAAAAACCCTAATTTGGAAAAGAATAGCCCAGATGGATTAGTGGATCTTGAAAGAAGGTTCCTGAAATTCAATGGGGGAGTTGGGAAAGAACAGTTGAAATGGCTAGACAAAACACTCCAAGATGCGACAAAATCCAATCAAAAAGTTGTTGTATGCTGCCATATTCCCCTAGATCCCGGAGCTTCATCAAAACAAGCACTTTTATGGAATTACGATGAAGTTATGGATGTGATACATCGGTATGATTGTGTGAAGGTTTGCTTAGCTGGCCATGCTCATAAAGGTGGACACTTTCTTGACTCTTGTGGGGTACATCATCGGGTACTTGAAGCAGCACTGGAATGTCCTCCTGGCACGAATGCATTTGGATATATAGATGTTTATGAAGATAGGCTATCGCTTATTGGTACTGATCGAATGGCTAGCAGTGAAATGGTTTTTAACCACTAAATATACTAGATTATATCTGCTTTATCCGAGCTTTATAGGTATATATGTGAATTAATGTACTGAAAGGCATTTGAGTTACTGGCATACATGCATTGGGTTTGTACTGATTCTATTTGTTGTGACATTTGAAATGTAAACAAGACATTTTTGTAACTGCATTTGTAGGTTAAGAACACCGTTCATCATATATGAACAAAGAGTATGTCTTCTTTTGTTTTTAAAGAAACAAGCATGATTAAATTATATTGTATTATAAACAACCATCTTTTATCAATCAATCAATCATACCCAGTAAAATCCCACAGATAGCAAAGCTATGTGTAGGGTCTGGGGAGGGTGGGATGTAGGCACACCTTACCTCTACCCCTAGGGATAGAGAGGCTGCTTCCAGAGAGACTCTCGGCTCCAAAACACCCAGGAAAGAAATAAATAGAGCATGAGGTGTGTGTGTATGTGTATGAAGCTACCAATGTAGTATGAGTTGCAAAATAGTGCATGGTAGACAAAACAAATATGACAACACAAAACAGTCTATACACATAGTTACAAATCTACGACCATACACTACACCTAGAAACACAACTGTACAAAACATCCTATATACATAGTTACTTGTGTACGACCATACACTACACCTAAAAACACAAATGTACCCTTTCCTAGAAATCCTTAACCTTAATCCTACGTCTCCACGAGCTCCTATCATGGACCATGTTCTCAGAGAGGTGCAATTTTTGCAAATCCTGCCTAATCCGCTCATCCCAAGTAATTTTGGGTCTGCCTCTACTCCTCCTCCCCTCCACCTCGAGGGTTTCAACCACTCTAACTGGTTCTATCGTCTGCCTCCTCTTCACATGCCCAAACCATCTCAATCTTCCCTCCTTTATCTTATCTGATATACTAGCTACTTCTAACCTTTCCCTAAAAACATCATTTCTTATCCGGTCTAACCTTGTGTGGCCACACATCCATCTTAGCATTCTCATCTCTGCTACCTTCATCTTGCGTGCCTGTACTTCCTTAATGGCCCAACATTCGGTTCCATATAACATAGCAGGTCTAATTGCAACCATCTTTTTCTATATTTAAAACCAAATTAGGATTCCTTTTTCTGTATTTAAGTATGCAGAAAATAATCTTATAGAAGAAACCAGCCAATAAGACTATGGAGAAAGCAGAAAAGCAGACAGATGCAATATTAAAGGACACATGGCGACCTGTGATTGCTTGGATCTTGAACAAGTTGTTACTTGATGAGCATCTGTGGTCTGGCCGTATGCCACTTCTTCTTCATGAGGATTTAGTGCAAATGCCCTCACAAAATAACTCCAGAAGGTATATCTCTCTCAATAGTCTATGTAAATGAGCTGTTTGAAGCGGTGTTGGCGAGCCACGATCTTGTGTGGGCAGGTCTTGTTGTTTTTTCAGAAGATTGGTCCTTTTGACTAATGGGTGCATATAAAAGCTTGACTTTTGTGATCTTGCACCTGTCTTCAGCCCTGAAAAACTCATTTCAATTGATAATTAACACAAAAAAGTTTGAATCTTTATGCACCCATACATCTTTCTTAATCAATTAGTTATGGGTTGCTGGTTGTGTAAAATTAAAATGCAAGTTGGTCACACCTTTGCCAGGTGTGGGTGAGGTGGCAACTAAAAGAGTCTCTTTAATGGAGGAGAGGTTTACACTATAGCTAGTTGCTACAAAGCAAGAGAGCAGAAGAGAAACAACCAGGAAACCTGCTGGAACCTCCATTGATAGTATATCAAATGCAATCTGCTTATGCTGGTTCTGATGCTCAAATGATTAGAAGCTTACGACATTTGTGAAGCTATGCGTATTTCTGATGCTCAGATCTCCTAATGCTGAGGTAGTTTTTTGTTCTTGAGATCCCATTATAAAGTTACAAGTCAACTTGACACAATAATGGTACAGCCGTACATGATTTACATTTCATCCTTGACTAATGATGATGACTTTATGGTGTATACTTGTCTTTAGCTTATGAAATACCTTTTTCTCACTATAATTTCTCTATGCTCATTCGAGATGTAGCACACCTGCTATTGAATCAAGATAGCCTACGACAATAAAAGACCCTTAAGTTAATTTAAGGGTAAACTATGCACTCTTCCATCTAGCAGTAACCTCATGGTTACATTTTAATTTTTATACACCAGATCAACTCCCTTACTTCACTTTTAAAGTGTGCAATGGCCTACCAATTGGTTAAGATGATATTTATTCAGAAATTATAACAGGAATCTTAATTAAAGAAAGCACACACATGTTTCATGTTTCTGATTATATAAAATTATATTTTGAGTCAAGCATTTTGCTGTCAAACACATGGACACATGTGCTCAAACCCAAAGGGCACATGGACCAAAAACTATATGTTAATTCATTATTTATAATCTCCAGTATCATCGGAAGAAATCACTTTGATCATTGAAGATTCTCATAGTCGATACGCAAATCCCTCTCCTTGTTTCACTTTCTGTATCTGTCCGATTGTAAGTTTTTTCAAGTTTGAGCATCCGATTATTGTAGTTTACATTTATTATTTTGATGCATCTTATTTCAATCTGTCAATCCGTTTATGTATGCCTATCAGCGGCCATAGTTTCTTAATTTATATAAGTGTTTTTCATTAGAGTCTGTTGATGCAATCTGCAAATGTGGATCTCACAAACAAAACAAGATAGAATTGGTAGTCAATCATGAATCATTAAATTAACAACTTGAAGGAGTTTATTATCAATGTTAATGCTAAACACATTGACTGATTAACTAAAATGTTGACACGCATCGCATCACCTTGTTAGATTCTAGAATTACAAAATGACTCTTAGGATATAATTTGGTTCTTCAGTTATTATGGTGGTACCAGTCCAGTAGCTTCTGGTGATCTGTAAAGCTTTACTAATGACCACTATATAGGTGCTTTTACAATGCAAGTAGGGCTGTAAACGAACCGAACGTTCAGCGAACAGTTCGTGAACCGTTTGGCGGGAAGTTCGTTTATGTTCGTTCGTTTAGTAAATGAACGAACAAGAAATTTCGTTCGTTAAGTTAAACGAACGAACATGAACAGAGGTTGCGTTCGTTCGTTTATGTTCGTGAACGTTCGGTAATGTGTTCGTTTATGTTCGTGAGCGTTCGGTAATGAGTTCATTTATGTTTGCTTGTTAATATTTATTTGTGTTAGTTCGTTAAAGGTTTTTATATGTCGTATTTTGTTTTATTATTTCTAGTTTTTAAAATTTTGAAACCCTAGTTATCTTATATGCCTCTCACAACATCCCTCATTTCACTATTTCAATTTTAGTTTGTGTTAAGGCTTAACAAACTCTTAATTTTGTGTTTATCATGCTTTTGATAATCACGCCAACTCTATTCGGATAATTATGTTAGGTGTTTATTTATTTTTTGTGGATTCTTCGTAATGTTTGTGATGAAAATACAGATTTTATTCTAAAATAAATATTGTGTTCATAAACGTCGTTTGTGTTCATTTATGTTCATGAACATTTGTTAGAGTTCATTAGCATATGGTAAGTGCTCGTGAACAGTTCACGAACATGTTCGTTTCCTTAATGAACGAACACGAACAAGAAATCTCGTTCGGTAAGCGTTCGTGAACAGTTCATGAACAAGCTTGTTCCTTAACGAACGAACACGAACATGGCCTTGTTCGTGTTCGTTCGGTTCGTTTACAGCCCTAAATGCAAGTATGCAGCAATGTAATTACAAATTAACATAACTGTAACTGCTACTAACTAACAACCGTGCTTTGTTTTTTTCTTATCTTGTTATAGAATAGTTAAAGAATAATGGGCTACCCAAATGGATTAGTACCACAAGGGAAGCAACCTCTTTTCTCGTTTGGGGTTATCACAGATGTGCAGTATGCCGACATTCCTGACGGGCATTCGGTTCTTGGTGTTCCTAGATATTACAGAAACAGCATTCTAGTGTTTTGGAACAATCACCAAAATATTAGTTTTTCGCTGAATCTTGGTGACATTGTTGATGGGTTTTGTCCCAAAGACCAATCTTTAGAAGCTGTCAAGAAAGTAGTTAAAGAATTTGATAAGTTCAATGGTCGTGTGTATCATATGATTGGCAATCACTGCCTCTACAATCTCCCCCGCAGCAAGTTGCTCCCGTTGATGACTTTTCCTAATGTTGAGCGTGCTTACTATGACTTTTCTCCGATCCCAGAGTACAGATTTGTTGTTCTTGATGGTTATGATATTAGTGCAATTGGTTGGCCTCATGATCATCCTCACACCATTAATGCTGTAAACTTACTTAACGAGAAAAACCCTAATTTGGAAAAGAATAGCCCAGATGGATTAGTGGATCTTGAAAGAAGGTTCCTGAAATTCAATGGGGGAGTTGGGAAAGAACAGTTGAAATGGCTAGACAAAACACTCCAAGATGCGACAAAATCCAATCAAAAAGTTGTTGTATGCTGCCATATTCCCCTAGATCCCGGAGCTTCATCAAAACAAGCACTTTTATGGAATTACGATGAAGTTATGGATGTGATACATCGGTATGATTGTGTGAAGGTTTGCTTAGCTGGCCATGCTCATAAAGGTGGACACTTTCTTGACTCTTGTGGGGTACATCATCGGGTACTTGAAGCAGCACTGGAATGTCCTCCTGGCACGGATGCATTTGGATATATAGATGTTTATGAAGATAGGCTATCGCTTATTGGTACTGATCGAATGGCTAGCAGTGAAATGGTTTTTAACCACTAAATGTACTAGATTATATCTGCTTTATCCGAGCTTTATAGGTATATATGTGAATTAATGTACTGAAAGGCATTTGAGTTACTGGCATACATGTCATTGGGTATGTACTGATTCAATTCGTTGTGACATTTGAAATGTAAACAAGACATTTTTTTGTAACTGCATTTGTAGGTTAAGAACACCGTTCATCATATATGAACAAAGAGTATGTCTTCTTTTGTTTTTAAAGAAACAAGCATGATTAAATTATATTGTATTATAAACAACCATCTTTTAGTTAAAACCAAATTAGGATCCTTTTTCTGTATGTAAGTATGCAGAAAATAGTCTTATAGAAGAAACCAGCCAATAAGACTATGGAGAAAGCAGAAAAGCAGACGGATGCAATATCAAGGGACACATGGTGACCTGTGATTGCTTGGATCTTGAACAAGTTGTTCCTTTATGAGCATCTGTGGTCTGGCTGTATGCCACCTCTTCTTCATGAGGATTTCGTGCAAAGGCCCTCACAAAATAACTCCAGAAGGTATATCTCTCTCAATAGTCTATGTAAATGAGCTGTTTGAAGCGGTGCATGGGCGAGCCACGATCTTGTGTGGGCAGGTCTTGTTGTTTTTTCAGTAGGTCAATGGTTTTCCTCCAAGATTGGTCCTTTTGACTAATGGGTCATATAAAAGCTTACGACATTTATGAAGGTATGCGTATTTCTGAATGATGCTCAGATCTCCTAATGCTGAGGTAGTTTTTTGTTCTTGAGATCCCATTTTAAAGTTACAAGTCAACTTGACACAATAATGGTACAGCCGTACATGATTTACGTTTCATCCATGACTAATGATGATGACTTTATGGTGTATACTTATCTTTAGCTTATGAAATACCTTTTTCTCACAATAATTTCTCTATGCTCATTCGAGATGTAGCACACCTGCTATTGAATCAAGATAGCCTACGACAATAAAAGACCCTTAAGTTAATTTAAGGGTAAACTATGCACTCTTCCATCTAGCAGTAACCTCATGGTTACATTTTAATTTTTATACACCAGATCAACTCCCTTACTTCACTTCTTAAAGTGTGCAATGGCCTACCAATTGGTTAAGATGATATTTATTCAGAAATTATAACAGGAATCTTAATTAAAGAAAGCACACACATGTTTCATGTTTCTGATTATATAAAATTATATTTTGAGTCAAGCATTTTGCTGTCAAACACATGGACACATGTGCTCAAACCCAAAGGGCACATGGACCAAAAACTATATGTTAATTCATTATTTATAATCTCCAGTATCATCGGAAGAAATCATTTTGATCATTGAAGATTCTCATAGTCGATACGCAAATCCCTCTCCTTGTTTCACTTTCTGTATCTGTCCGATTGTAAGTTTTTTCAAGTTTGAGCATCCGATTATTGTAGTTTACATTTATTATTTTCATGCATCTTATTTCAATCTGTCAATCCGTTTATGTATGCCTATTAGCGGCCATAGTTTCTTAATTTATATAAGTGTTTTTCATTAGAGTCTGTTGATGCAATCTGCAAATGTGGATCTCACAAACAAAACAAGATAGAATTGGTAGTCAATCATGAATCATTAAATTAACAACTTGAAGGAGTTTATTATCAATGTTAATGCTAAACACATTGACTGATTAACTAAAATGTTGACAAGCATCGCATCACCTGTCTGTATGATTACCTTGTTAGATGCTAGAATTGCAGAATGACTCTTAGGATATAATTTGGTTCTTCAGTTATTATGGTGGTATCAGTCCAGTAGCTTCTGGTGATCTGTAAAGCTTTACTAATGACCACTATATAGGTGCTTTTACAATGCAAGTATTCAGCAATGTAATTACAAATTAAGATAACTGTAACTGCTACTAACTAACAACCGTGCTTTGTTTTTTTCTTATCTTGTTATAGAATAGTTAAAGAATAATGGGCTACCCAAATGGATTAGTACCACAAGGGAAGCAACCTCTTTTCTCGTTTGGGGTTATCACAGATGTGCAGTATGCCGACATTCCTGACGGGCATTCAGTTCATGGTGTTCCTAGATATTACAGAAACAGCATTCTAGTGTTGCAAAAGGCAGTACAAAATTGGAATAATCACCAAAATATTAGTTTTTCGCTGAATCTTGGTGACATTGTTGATGGGTTTTGTCCCAAAGACCAATCTTTAGAAGCTGTCACGAAAGTAGTTAAAGAATTTGATAAGTTCAATGGGCGTGTGTATCATATGATTGGCAATCATTGCCTCTACAATCTCCCCCGCAGCAAGTTGCTCCCGTTGATGACTTTTCCTAATGTTGAGCGTGCTTACTATGACTTTTCTCCAATCCCAGAGTACAGATTTATTGTTCTTGATGGTTATGATATTAGTGCAATTGGTTGGCCTCATGATCATCCTCACACCATTGATGCTGTAAACTTACTTAACGAGAAAAATCCTAATTTGGAAAAGAATAGCCCGAATGGGTTAGTGGATCTTGAAAGAAGGTTTGTGAAATTCAATGGGGGAGTTGGGAAAGAACAGTTGGAATGGTTAGATAAAACACTCCAAGATGCAACAAAATCCAATCAAAAAGTTGTTGTATGCTGCCATATTCCCCTAGATCCTGGAGCTTCATTAGAAGAATCACTTTTATGGAACTATGATGAAGTTATGGATGTGATTCATCGGTATGATTGTGTGAAGGTTTGCTTGGCTGGCCATGAACATAAAGGTGGACACTCTGTTGACTCTTGTGGGGTACATCATCGGGTACTTGAAGCAGCACTAGAATGCCCTCCTGGCACAGATGCATTTGGATATATAGATGTTTATGAAGATAGGCTATCACTTATTGGTACTGATCGAATGGCTAGCAGTGAAATGGTTTTTAACCACTAAATATACTAGATTTTATCAGCTTTATCCTGGCTTAATAGGTATTATGTCAATTAGTGTACTGAACAACATTTGAGTTATTGGTATTTATGTCATTGGGCTTGTACTGTATCAATTTCTTTGTGATATTTATGTAACTTGACCTCTTTTAGTTAAAGAAACAAACATGATTTAATTGTATTACAAACTACCATGTTTTAGTTAAAAACAAATTTTGTTTCCTTTTTCTGTATTATAGTATGCAGAAAATAATCTCATTTCTGTTGTGATGCCTTCACTTTCCTCTTCTCCATATAAAAGAAACCAACCAATGAGACTAGAAAGGCAGACGGATGCAATATCAAGTGACACGTGGTGACCCGTGATTGCTTGGATCTCAAATAAGTTGTTAGCTTTATGAGCATCTGTGGTCTGGTCAAATGCTACAAGGTTTATGATTAATGCAAACATCTGACTTCAATTAGTCCTTAAGACCATTCAAAAAACGACCCCATCAAGCAATGATCCGGCCAGTCTGACACTCATGCGGATCACTTAGCAAGCTCTTGGCGGTTTTCTTGAACAAAACTGAGACATGGGGTTTGACCTGCTGATAAGGTGGAGTCATATCATAAACTATGCACTCTTCCATGTAGTAGTAATCTCTAGGTAATAATCTAATTTTTGTGCACCAGATGAACTCCCTTAATTTACGACAATATTGCATATGACATATTATCTGGTGAGCTATTCTCATAATGCCAAAAAATGAAAAGAAAAAGATTATGTGCGGGTTATTTACATGAATTCTGTTTTTCTTAGGCAACCAAGAAAACTGCCAGAGAAGCTCAATTAATCAATTCTTGGTGCTGGTAATAATGGAAGGGTCTTATAGATGGTGAAGTCATTTCCTACAAAGGAGGAGAGGGGTTGGAATTCTTCATCTGCGACAATTTATTAATTTTATGCATCATTAGGCATAAGGATTTTTGTTCGTTACATGTAACTAGAGATGGGCATAATACCTGGTTCCAAACCCGAACCCAAACCTATAGAACCGACCTGTAACCGGTTCCAGTTCCAACCCGATGTATAGAAGAACAGGGTCCGGGTTCAAAATACCCGGCGGTTCTTACCCGGTTCCATATTTTTTTATAATAAACGGGTCGTACCCGGTTCCCAACCCGTACCTGGTTAGTACCCGTACCCGGTTCTTCCAGTACCCGGTCCCTTTGTACCCGGTAATAAGTTACCATTAGAACCGGTTACTAGCCGTTAGAATCGATTTTGGGGGTTGCAAAACGCATTAAATGCCAAATATGACCGTTGGAACCGGTTACTATCCGTTGGACCCGGTTACTAGCCGTTGGAACCGGTTATTATAAATTGTTTTCAATTTTCATTTGTTTAACTCACCAATCCTCATCTTCTTCTTGTTGGTTCAGTTCTGTTTAAACATAAAGGAAAACATGAAAACATACCTTTGATTGCATCAGACAGGCCAGCAGAGAATCCAGGTGGAGTCGCAGCAATAAGGTTTGACATGGTTGTCAGCTTGATCTGGTTCCTCCTTAGGGTGCTAACTGATGATGGTGGCTAAGAAACCGAATAGGGGATTCAGTTATGGGAGAGGAGGTCGATGATGATGTTATGACTAATGGGGTGTGTCTAATTGTGTAACTGAGTAATCCTTTAACCTCCACATAATTCTCCTTATATAAGCACCCAGGAGGAAACCTAATTAGTTAATAAGGGTAATATGGTCCATCAACAATTACCAACTAATTATTTAATAGGTTATTATATATTTTGATCTATATAATGTAAATGATTATAATGGCTACTAGATTAAATATTATACCATAATATATTTAATCTTACATTCTCCCACTTAGCCGAGTAATCATTTACTATGAGTATTAGATAAGCCTGATCAGGAGTTAACACTCATTTTAGCCTTAAACAAGTACTATAGCAGAGAAATACAGCCGTTGAATCATTATGCGACTCAGGACCCCCATTAATCATACTATAGCCTTAATTTAAAACCTAATCATTATGATCAAAATACGCATAAGCCCTTTGTTTGATTTGTAACTATATTTGTCTATATGCCATTATGATAGCTTGACATATTCTTAGAGACATACAAAATCAAACTGATGAGGAAAATTAACTAATACTTAGTCATTCATAGTACGATATGCAGTTGCGCACGACCATTAATTAATACCCTTCTCTGAGCTCTCTTAATAAGACTTATGGGTAATAGCCCTTCAGTTATAGGATCCTTAAGCATATCATGAATGTATTCGATACAAAACTTAGTTTCCTCAATTCGTTCATAAACGAATAATTAATTGCGTATCGAAACTTAATGCAACACCTCTTGAACTGTTACTGTTCAAGGAGTTATGGTAGCTGACTTTATCACACTAAGTCTTCAAAAACATTAATTATATGGAGTTAATAAACTTATGAGTCCACTGATAAATTTCTAACAACATTTAGTGACTATATTATGTCGTTATAACTTAGGTTGTTAATATCAGTGCATTATGACTCCTCCATGAAATAGGTTTTGTCTGCTGACATAAAGATATACCCGACATTACATTTTTTGTCATCTTTGAATATTACAAAGTTCAAGTAATAAACCGGTTTGAATTCTCACTTCTTCTTCAAATCATAGCCTCTCGTTTCTTTAAAGATATTGTAATACTCCATTAGATGCTTCACATTAATCTAGACATATCTAGTATGTTGCAATTTGAGTAATATCTAAACGAGTATAGACTTAAACTTACATAAGGCTTCCAATTAATGAAGCGTAAAAAAAAATCTCATTTACCATATTATCCTCTGAAGGAGAGCAGTATTGTTTGTTACATACGTAAGGACCCATTTAATGTTAAACTTATGGAACAGAACTAATGTTCCACTGGGTCTATCTCGGTATGTTATGATATCTATCACGTAAGAGATATCTCTGAGATATATTATATCAAAGTTTGTGTTAACAATGCTTTGACTTATATAACACATACTTGTCAAAAGAATGTCATCTATATAGACAAGTTTATCTTAGTTGCTCCCACTCATTTTGAGGTAGGTACATTAATCCACTTGATTCTTGATGAAAATAATTACGTTAGCTTTTCATCACATTATGATGTTTGCATTAACCCATACTTGGATATTATTGGCTTACAAATAAAGTGTTCTTTAACCTTCAGTTTGAAACTTTAGGTTGTTATCTAATGAACATGTAAATGTGTCAGCCATTTGTTATGGAAAATTGTTTATAATGTTCATCTAATGTAGCTTTAAACTATTATAAGCTACTAGAACAGTGATGATCCTCAAAGAAATCTTTTGTTAGATATGTAATAAAGATTCTTTAATAACTTATCTCTTTCTGAGTGTAACCTTTGACAATCAATCATGCTCCTTTGTGTCTTAACGTTTATATTAGGATTTGGTTTAGTTATGAACACTCTTAGGTAATTCAATCAAATCCCCAACGTTATTCGAACACATAAAATCAGTTTTACTAGAAAACTGTTTTATTCCATTCAGAAGATTAATTGACGCCAATGGCTTAATTTGAAGAGATAGGATCAATAAACATTTCCAAAATCCATTTCAACTTCAATTAGGGAGGTTATGTAATCATCAAAGTTAGTAGGCTTTTAAACTTAGATGACCTCCTGAGTTGATTATTGGGTTCATTAGAAGTTTCAGTTTTATGGATTAGCTCTTGGTTAGGTTGCTATCATTTTCCTTCTAAGTTTGAAAGAGTTGGTGCAGTATGGTGTACAAGAGGTGTAATCGGAGTTAAATTCGGAGTGAAATTTAATGACACTCTTCCCCCCGCCTCTTGTATTCCTTGCAAATCATGATAAGGACTTTGACTGCTCCCACCGACCTTAGAAATCTTTAGGAACTCAGCATGCTTAGGGTCAATATGTAACGACCAACAAATTCTAATAGAGAAACACAAATTAATGACGTTAGTCGTTGTGATTTCTCTTGTTAAGGATTATGTTAGTTCAGGTAAGAAATCTAAGTGTGCCCACAATTAAGCAACAATGAAACTTTTGTAAGAGTAACATTATATTTTAAGGAGATAAGTTTTGATAGAACGGTGTCGTGATGGAGCGATGTCTTGTACAAGAGGTGCTGACGGGTGGTCTGTAGGACAGCCCTTAAAAGGTTTAATACAATGCACATTCTATACTTTATTCGGTTAATTGCTTGAACTTGGTAACCACTAGATGTTTGGATTTGCAGGTAATAATGGGCATAAGATACGGGTTTTATGAAGATTGAACGGGAACTTGAAGTGGTGAAACAAGAATTGGAGCGAACAAGAATTTAACAAGGAAAATAAGGAAACACTTCAGTCAGTGCCGTAGCCTACGGCTCCAGCCGTAGGTTACGGCCCCCACTTTTGTCAAAAGTAGCCACCGTAGCTCAGGTTATCAGGACCGTAAGTTACGACAGATATAAGAAAGGCTGCGCACATATGTGATGTTCGAGGCAATTAAAAATAAAAAAAATAAAAACCTAAGACATCTACATGCACATGTGACCACATATGTGAGAGGGCATTACTTTCAATCACATCAATTTATGTCACGTGAGGGTTGTTGGTTGAATTGAAAAAAAAAATAAAGGTTTTATAAACCCTATTAAAAAGGCTGCGAAGATATTAAGGGGGAGAGAAGGAAGTTAGACAACAACAACATCACATGCAGACTAGAGCTAGACAACAACATCACATCCTCATCATGGCATGGACTTCTTTTGTTGGCTTTTGTAACTCATGCATTAATGAGTTATGATGATGGGTTTTTATGTTTGCAATCAATCCCATTCGGTTATAGATGGAGGAACGACTTATCATTTTTTTTTTTTTTTTGGCGGTTACCACACAAGGGGGACTCACGAATTTTTGGGGGATTGTTTTTTAGTTTTTTTTAATTTTCTTTGGGGAATGATGGTAAACGATTATGGAGACTTGGGGAGGATGGTTGTTCAAGTCATGAATAGCTAAACTCTTTGTGATCATTTTTGGTGGAAGGTTTTGTAAGACATTTATGTTTAATTCCGTATTTCTAGAATAACAATCATCTCTTTATTGAACTGCTTGTTGTGGTGTGTGATTACTTGCTAGTAAATTGTTGATTCTTGTTCTAAACTAATTAGAAACCATACGTTCTTGGTGCCGTTGGCAATCGAGATATCATGGGTATAGTTAGGCTTGGGTAAGGGTTGATTGATCATCGGGTAACAACCTCACGTTCTAGGAATCTGAGTACTTAGTTCCCTTTCATCACTGCAATTGATCATACATGAACTATGTCTATGTAGTTCTTTCTAGTGGAATGTTAGCATAAATGTCAAAGCAAAACCGGAAACTAAAGATGATTACTTGTCTCTAAATTGTTTACAACCAAACTTTTCTCTTGCAATTTACTTAGTTTAATTTAGTCTAAAACCAATTCACTCACATAAACTCTCGAATCTTATTTCTTTTGCGATTAGATTACTTTAGTTAAATTAGACAAACTTTCAAATAACACACTTTCCACAAACTCCCTGTGTTCGATACCCACTTGCCACTATCTATAGTTGTATTTGGGATTAAATTTGTGTGACCCACGACAATCACGTCAAATTTTGGCGCCGTTGCCGGGGAGTAGTGCGCAACGTGTGTTATCTTGTGTATTAGTTTGAAAAAAAAAATTAAAAGAAAAAAAAAATTAAAAAAAAAAAAAAACCAAAAAGATTTCTTTTATGTTCATGATTTACACTTGGTAGTTGAGTTGTGTTGTGCAGGATGACAGGGCATTACACAAATTTCAGCTTATTTACGTGTAGATTGTGCGGGGGTCCACGACATCCATGTATTGGTTGCCACGAGGCTCACTACAGGAGGGCACATGGAAAACCGGTGTCTTATGTTTCACAGCTTCCACCTCCATCATACGTTGACGATTATGAATCAGAAATGGAGGATGACTATTATTCATATGGATACGATCGGGATGAGGAAGTTTATTATGAGGAAAGGATGGATAGGCTATGTTTTTGTTGCGGTCGCGATCACACTTATGATTATGATGTGTGCCCGGTGTATTCGGAAAACCCGAAGTATTGGAATAAAAAGATGATGGAAGCGCGCATCTATAGACCGTATCAGGGATATCGACAATATCATCCCGAAGAATATTCTGAGCCCGAGGGTGTTTATGTTTATGAGACCGAGGAGGAAAAAGAGCTTGCTGTATTGGAAGTAACTTTGTCTAAACTCGAGCAATATTTAGCAACACCCAACCTGTCCGATGAAGACCGAATCAGCTGCTTAGTCTCTAAGTGTCATACTTTAAAATTGAAGATAGAGATAGAAGAACGCCTCTCACCATTACCTGACGGTATTAGAGATTATTCTCACATGAAGGAGGAGGTTGTGGAGGATAATACCACACCAATGAGTCCTTTATCTGATGAAGAGTCACTTGTAGATCAGATGATGTGTGCAGATTATGAGGTAGAGCAGGCTGATGGGATGGATATGTGTACCGAACCTGTTCCCATATCAATGATTCAAATTAACAAGTGTGGGGAAGAGGGTTCGAGAAACAAGATGAGAAGGGTGAAACTACCAGACATTAAGGTACATGTCATGGAGTGGACTAGCAAAGCCCGTAGGAGCAACTTTAACATGCCAAATATACTGACGAATCTATGGAGATGGCATGTAAATTTCCGGGCATTTGTTGGAAATGCTGCGGGTAAGTGTGCGTTAAGACCACCATAACGCATATCAGGTATGGTCTGGCTGAAGACCTTTAAACTTAGCGCTCTCGGGAGGCAGCCCGAGGATGTAGAGTATTGTATTTGTGTTTTGTTTTGTTTGGCTTTGTTTTGGTGTTGGGTTTGTGTTGGCAGGTTATTACGTTTCAACTCTCGCGGATGCAATGATTCAAGTGTGGGGATGTTTGGCAACATCCCTGTTGAGATATCGGCGAATCTAAGAGATGTTTTTGAACCGGTTCGATCACCGCAGCTGCATCACTACCAACACTGCTGATTTACTAATCAGGTTGTGTCTTGTTCTCATCTTGTGCCCCTTTGTATATATTCATGTTTAAGTTTTTGGTTGGGCGGTTGGGTGGTGTTTTGATGTGTTTAGTTTATGGGTTGTGAAGGAATTGGTGGTGTTTAAAAAAAAAAAAAAAATTGGGGTTTGAGAGTATAAGCAATTGTTGATGTTCTTGGTTAAAGCGATCTTTTCCTCAAAACCATACATTGGGACAATGTATCCCAAGTGTGGGGATGGGGGAATTTTTGAGAATTTTAAAATTTTTGTAAATTCAAGCGAAAAGTGTAAAAATTTGAAAGCTTGATATTGTGCCATTTGACACACCGACACCCATTTCTAGTCTTTTCTTGGTGAGGATTTGAGCCACATATGATTATTAATGATGCTTTCTTTGTTTTGAGTGGCGGTGTGTTTATTGTGTTAATAGAACTTGTGTGTGAATACTTGTTAAATCCTAGAATTAGCATGCTTTTGAAAATGATAGGGGGGCTTTTAGGAAGCCTCGTCTAGATGTGTGAGAGTGCGGGATTGGTGGGTTGGACCTCATACGTTACATATATGAGCTTGGTATTGTGAGAGGTGGGGGTTTGGTCTTTAGAAAGCCATGTTGAGCCTTAGACTATTCGATTGTGACCCGAGCCTACTTCTTACAAAAATTTTACCTTTTGAGATGACCCGGTTTAGGAGATTTAGTATGTAGTATTGATGTTCTTGTATATATTGTTGAGTTTGATGTGTTATGAAAAAAGAAAAAAAAATGAAAAAAAAAAATGAAAATAAAAAAAAAAAAAAAAAGAGAAAAAGGAAAATATGAGAAAAATACAAAAAGAAGTATTTAGTTGCAATAGTAGTTGAGAAGTTGAAGATATCTTGTATATAGTTGTTGTTTGTTTTGTTTTGTAGTAGAAATAAAAACCGGGTCAAATCAATTAGCTCTCGTATATATATTCCACCATTTTCCTACCTTTACACCTAGCCCCGTTACAACCCGCAAGTCCCTTTGATTCTAAAGCATGTTAGGTATTTGTTAGGAGGAAACTTGATTTGTATACAAGCTTATTGTCGCGCACACACACACACACGCATTGAGTGGTTTAGCATTATGTGCTAATATTTCTTGTCACCGAGAGATTTCTGTGAGGGGTGTGTCTTGTGGTATGATTGAAAGTTAGTAAAAGGACGGCACATTTAGCTTGGTTTGCATAATTGATCGCTTGTGGTTTTGAATAGTTGTTGAATGGGTTGCTTGGGACAAGCAACGGGTAAGTGTGGGGATGTGACGGGTGGTCTGTAGGACAGCCCTTAAAAGGTTTAATACAATGCACATTCTATACTTTATTCGGTTAATTGCTTGAACTTGGTAACCACTAGATGTTTGGATTTGCAGGTAATAATGGGCATAAGATACGGGTTTTATGAAGATTGAACGGGAACTTGAAGTGGTGAAACAAGAATTGGAGCGAACAAGAATTTAACAAGGAAAATAAGGAAACACTTCAGTCAGTGCCGTAGCCTACGGCTCCAGCCGTAGGTTACGGCCCCCACTTTTGTCAAAAGTAGCCACCGTAGCTCAGGTTATCAGGACCGTAAGTTACGACAGATATAAGAAAGGCTGCGCACATATGTGATGTTCGAGGCAATTAAAAATAAAAAAAATAAAAACCTAAGACATCTACATGCACATGTGACCACATATGTGAGAGGGCATTACTTTCAATCACATCAATTTATGTCACGTGAGGGTTGTTGGTTGAATTGAAAAAAAAAATAAAGGTTTTATAAACCCTATTAAAAAGGCTGCGAAGATATTAAGGGGGAGAGAAGGAAGTTAGACAACAACAACATCACATGCAGACTAGAGCTAGACAACAACATCACATCCTCATCATGGCATGGACTTCTTTTGTTGGCTTTTGTAACTCATGCATTAATGAGTTATGATGATGGGTTTTTATGTTTGCAATCAATCCCATTCGGTTATAGATGGAGGAACGACTTATCATTTTTTTTTTTTTTTTGGCGGTTACCACACAAGGGGGACTCACGAATTTTTGGGGGATTGTTTTTTAGTTTTTTTTAATTTTCTTTGGGGAATGATGGTAAACGATTATGGAGACTTGGGGAGGATGGTTGTTCAAGTCATGAATAGCTAAACTCTTTGTGATCATTTTTGGTGGAAGGTTTTGTAAGACATTTATGTTTAATTCCGTATTTCTAGAATAACAATCATCTCTTTATTGAACTGCTTGTTGTGGTGTGTGATTACTTGCTAGTAAATTGTTGATTCTTGTTCTAAACTAATTAGAAACCATACGTTCTTGGTGCCGTTGGCAATCGAGATATCATGGGTATAGTTAGGCTTGGGTAAGGGTTGATTGATCATCGGGTAACAACCTCACGTTCTAGGAATCTGAGTACTTAGTTCCCTTTCATCACTGCAATTGATCATACATGAACTATGTCTATGTAGTTCTTTCTAGTGGAATGTTAGCATAAATGTCAAAGCAAAACCGGAAACTAAAGATGATTACTTGTCTCTAAATTGTTTACAACCAAACTTTTCTCTTGCAATTTACTTAGTTTAATTTAGTCTAAAACCAATTCACTCACATAAACTCTCGAATCTTATTTCTTTTGCGATTAGATTACTTTAGTTAAATTAGACAAACTTTAAAATAACACACTTTCCACAAACTCCCTGTGTTCGATACCCACTTGCCACTATCTATAGTTGTATTTGGGATTAAATTTGTGTGACCCACGACAATCACGTCAAATTTTGGCGCCGTTGCCGGGGAGTAGTGCGCAACGTGTGTTATCTTGTGTATTAGTTTGAAAAAAAAAATTAAAAGAAAAAAAAAATTAAAAAAAAAAAAAAACCAAAAAGATTTCTTTTATGTTCATGATTTACACTTGGTAGTTGAGTTGTGTTGTGCAGGATGACAGGGCATTACACAAATTTCAGCTTATTTACGTGTAGATTGTGCGGGGGTCCACGACATCCATGTATTGGTTGCCACGAGGCTCACTACAGGAGGGCACATGGAAAACCGGTGTCTTATGTTTCACAGCTTCCACCTCCATCATACGTTGACGATTATGAATCAGAAATGGAGGATGACTATTATTCATATGGATACGATCGGGATGAGGAAGTTTATTATGAGGAAAGGATGGATAGGCTATGTTTTTGTTGCGGTCGCGATCACACTTATGATTATGATGTGTGCCCGGTGTATTCGGAAAACCCGAAGTATTGGAATAAAAAGATGATGGAAGCGCGCATCTATAGACCGTATCAGGGATATCGACAATATCATCCCGAAGAATATTCTGAGCCCGAGGGTGTTTATGTTTATGAGACCGAGGAGGAAAAAGAGCTTGCTGTATTGGAAGTAACTTTGTCTAAACTCGAGCAATATTTAGCAACACCCAACCTGTCCGATGAAGACCGAATCAGCTGCTTAGTCTCTAAGTGTCATACTTTAAAATTGAAGATAGAGATAGAAGAACGCCTCTCACCATTACCTGACGATATTAGAGATTATTCTCACATGAAGGAGGAGGTTGTGGAGGATAATACCACACCAATGAGTCCTTTATCTGATGAAGAGTCACTTGTAGATCAGATGATGTGTGCAGATTATGAGGTAGAGCAGGCTGATGGGATGGATATGTGTACCGAACCTGTTCCCATATCAATGATTCAAATTAACAAGTGTGGGGAAGAGGGTTCGAGAAACAAGATGAGAAGGGTGAAACTACCAGACATTAAGGTACATGTCATGGAGTGGACTAGCAAAGCCCGTAGGAGCAACTTTAACATGCCAAATATACTGACGAATCTATGGAGATGGCATGTAAATTTCCGGGCATTTGTTGGAAATGCTGCGGGTAAGTGTGCGTTAAGACCACCATAACGCATATCAGGTATGGTCTGGCTGAAGACCTTTAAACTTAGCGCTCTCGGGAGGCAGCCCGAGGATGTAGAGTATTGTATTTGTGTTTTGTTTTGTTTGGCTTTGTTTTGGTGTTGGGTTTGTGTTGGCAGGTTATTACGTTTCAACTCTCGCGGATGCAATGATTCAAGTGTGGGGATGTTTGGCAACATCCCTGTTGAGATATCGGCGAATCTAAGAGATGTTTTTGAACCGGTTCGATCACCGCAGCTGCATCACTACCAACACTGCTGATTTACTAATCAGGTTGTGTCTTGTTCTCATCTTGTGCCCCTTTGTATATATTCATGTTTAAGTTTTTGGTTGGGCGGTTGGGTGGTGTTTTGATGTGTTTAGTTTATGGGTTGTGAAGGAATTGGTGGTGTTTAAAAAAAAAAAAAAAATTTGGGGTTTGAGAGTATAAGCAATTGTTGATGTTCTTGGTTAAAGCGATCTTTTCCTCAAAACCATACATTGGGACAATGTATCCCAAGTGTGGGGATGGGGGAATTTTTGAGAATTTTAAAATTTTTGTAAATTCAAGCGAAAAGTGTAAAAATTTGAAAGCTTGATATTGTGCCATTTGACACACCGACACCCATTTCTAGTCTTTTCTTGGTGAGGATTTGAGCCACATATGATTATTAATGATGCTTTCTTTGTTTTGAGTGGCGGTGTGTTTATTGTGTTAATAGAACTTGTGTGTGAATACTTGTTAAATCCTAGAATTAGCATGCTTTTGAAAATGATAGGGGGGCTTTTAGGAAGCCTCGTCTAGATGTGTGAGAGTGCGGGATTGGTGGGTTGGACCTCATACGTTACATATATGAGCTTGGTATTGTGAGAGGTGGGGGTTTGGTCTTTAGAAAGCCATGTTGAGCCTTAGACTATTCGATTGTGACCCGAGCCTACTTCTTACAAAAATTTTACCTTTTGAGATGACCCGGTTTAGGAGATTTAGTATGTAGTATTGATGTTCTTGTATATATTGTTGAGTTTGATGTGTTATGAAAAAAGAAAAAAAAATGAAAAAAAAAATGAAAATAAAAAAAAAAAAAAAAGAGAAAAAGGAAAATATGAGAAAAATACAAAAAGAAGTATTTAGTTGCAATAGTAGTTGAGAAGTTGAAGATATCTTGTATATAGTTGTTGTTTGTTTTGTTTTGTATTAGAAATAAAAACCGGGTCAAATCAATTAGCTCTCGTATATATATTCCACCATTTTCCTACCTTTACACCTAGCCCCGTTACAACCCGCAAGTCCCTTTGATTCTAAAGCATGTTAGATATTTGTTAGGAGGAAACTTGATTTGTATACAAGCTTATTGTCGCGCACACACACACACACGCATTGAGTGGTTTAGCATTATGTGCTAATATTTCTTGTCACCGAGAGATTTCTGTGAGGGGTGTGTCTTGTGGTATGATTGAAAGTTAGTAAAAGGACGGCACATTTAGCTTGGTTTGCATAATTGATCGCTTGTGGTTTTGAATAGTTGTTGAATGGGTTGCTTGGGACAAGCAACGGGTAAGTGTGGGGATGTGACGGGTGGTCTGTAGGACAGCCCTTAAAAGGTTTAATACAATGCACATTCTATACTTTATTCGGTTAATTGCTTGAACTTGGTAACCACTAGATGTTTGGATTTGCAGGTAATAATGGGCATAAGATACGGGTTTTATGAAGATTGAACGGGAACTTGAAGTGGTGAAACAAGAATTGGAGCGAACAAGAATTTAACAAGGAAAATAAGGAAACACTTCAGTCAGTGCCGTAGCCTACGGCTCCAGCCGTAGGTTACGGCCCCCACTTTTGTCAAAAGTAGCCACCGTAGCTCAGGTTATCAGGACCGTAAGTTACGACAGATATAAGAAAGGCTGCGCACATATGTGATGTTCGAGGCAATTAAAAATAAAAAAAATAAAAACCTAAGACATCTACATGCACATGTGACCACATATGTGAGAGGGCATTACTTTCAATCACATCAATTTATGTCACGTGAGGGTTGTTGGTTGAATTGAAAAAAAAAATAAAGGTTTTATAAACCCTATTAAAAAGGCTGCGAAGATATTAAGGGGGAGAGAAGGAAGTTAGACAACAACAACATCACATGCAGACTAGAGCTAGACAACAACATCACATCCTCATCATGGCATGGACTTCTTTTGTTGGCTTTTGTAACTCATGCATTAATGAGTTATGATGATGGGTTTTTATGTTTGCAATCAATCCCATTCGGTTATAGATGGAGGAACGACTTATCATTTTTTTTTTTTTTTTGGCGGTTACCACACAAGGGGGACTCACGAATTTTTGGGGGATTGTTTTTTAGTTTTTTTTAATTTTCTTTGGGGAATGATGGTAAACGATTATGGAGACTTGGGGAGGATGGTTGTTCAAGTCATGAATAGCTAAACTCTTTGTGATCATTTTTGGTGGAAGGTTTTGTAAGACATTTATGTTTAATTCCGTATTTCTAGAATAACAATCATCTCTTTATTGAACTGCTTGTTGTGGTGTGTGATTACTTGCTAGTAAATTGTTGATTCTTGTTCTAAACTAATTAGAAACCATACGTTCTTGGTGCCGTTGGCAATCGAGATATCATGGGTATAGTTAGGCTTGGGTAAGGGTTGATTGATCATCGGGTAACAACCTCACGTTCTAGGAATCTGAGTACTTAGTTCCCTTTCATCACTGCAATTGATCATACATGAACTATGTCTATGTAGTTCTTTCTAGTGGAATGTTAGCATAAATGTCAAAGCAAAACCGGAAACTAAAGATGATTACTTGTCTCTAAATTGTTTACAACCAAACTTTTCTCTTGCAATTTACTTAGTTTAATTTAGTCTAAAACCAATTCACTCACATAAACTCTCGAATCTTATTTCTTTTGCGATTAGATTACTTTAGTTAAATTAGACAAACTTTCAAATAACACACTTTCCACAAACTCCCTGTGTTCGATACCCACTTGCCACTATCTATAGTTGTATTTGGGATTAAATTTGTGTGACCCACGACAATCACGTCAGGTGCAAATTGAGGTAATGTAAAATTTTCACTCCCCACCTCTTGCAACTATTGCAAGTTGTTTTAAAACACTTAATGCTCCTACTGATCTTTAATATCTCTAGAATGCTACAAGAAAAGTTTCAATGAGCTACGTGACGTGGGAACCTATCACATATACGTTAGACTTTATTTGATTTCTTTAATGTCCAGATATCATAAGAAACTTTAGGGACATATCTAATAGAAATCTTATTAAGTACATACATGAATAGATTTCTTCTAAGAACGTCAGCCATATGTGACAAAATTTAGATACAAGTTGATAGTCTTTTAAATGATAAATGAATTATGTCTAAATATTCCATTTTGAATAAGTTCCACGAATGTCAATGAATGACTTATGATGGACCCATACTTATTCCTTAAGCCAAGTTATATTTTAGGGCTTTAACGTCATGATTTGAAATCACTTAGAATGAGATTAGTTGAATAATCATCCTCATTAACCATGTCATGATTTCTCATGAATTTCGGTTATAATGGATGAAATTTATAAGTCTCATTTTCCTTTTGTCAAATTCTCATTTGCATGATGACAAAAGTTGTGAAAGAGTAAGGTATCATCTAGTTCCATCTTAGTAATGTTTCAATCCAGATATTTAGAACAAATAAGATGAGAGTTTAAGGTAAGTGTGACTTTATGTTGACTATGCAAACCTCACAACCTTCATGACATAGCCTAAGTAATGATACTGTATACTGATTAATCTTCAGAATATGTAAGGTATCGAAAAGCTTTGTTAAAAGACTGCTTATTATGGTTCTTATAGCCTTAACATTTAATTTTGTCACTAACTCTCATGTTAGTTATTTGTCGAGTTCTGGTAAGGAAACGTATGGAACTAGAGTCAACTAATCATGTGTTAATTGGAATATTAAAATTATCAGGCTTAAATATCATTAGTAAGTGACTACCTAATTAACTTATCCAACTGTTCTTTGGAATAATGGATAGTCTTGTTGCTTATGCCTAGTCTAATGACATAATTATGCAGTGAGATTTTCCCTTGAAGAACCTTAGAGTTGGGATTAGCACTTGTAATTTGTCTATGGACCTTAGAACAATCCTCTTTTAAACTATTAGTGGTTGTAAGGTGAATAACATCTTATTTTCCAGTTTCAAACATTTATTTCTTTGTACATATGTTGCTTATCAACACACTCATTATACTTTGGTACTTTTGAGTGTTATAGTTGATTTATAATGCATCAAATTGTACAAGTGAAAATCTTAGTATGTAATGTACTGGAAAAATGTACTTATTTCCATGCGTAAGCCCTTAACTTTATGGGTCATGGTATTGTACATTATTATGTATTCACATATACCACTTAGCTTTATAATTTTAAATGAATGCATGCATCTTAGGAGTTCTTGTGATTAAACCACACATAATAGATTAGTCTTAGGAAAAACTTAATCTGGAATAACCTTAGTGACATCACTTATTCTTGATTATCATAAGAGACATCATGTTCGATTTATCCTAATCATCACGCTCTACTTTTCTTCTGTAGTGCTTTATCAGAAGAGAGCAATAGAATTATCGTGTCTTAAGAGATAATCAAGGATTTAATTTAAGAGCTAATCTTATAGAAACTTTAAATAAAGCAAAACATTTTAGGTTTAAAAATTAGAGTGGATGAGATATAGACTTATAGAAGAAAATTATAGTGAGTAAAATTATGGGTACTAAGAATAAGGCAGACGAAATGATCATAAAACTTAATTAAGGATCATTAATATAAGGATCATTGTGTGAAGAGGTTGTGATATGTCTATTACTAACATCAAAATAATAGACTTATTTAAAGTTCTACTTAAACGAAGACAAAACAGCTTTGGCCAGAAGTGTAATCATTTAAGCATGTGTGCAAAGTGGTTGTAACAAATCAGCTTTGGCCAGAAATTGAGACAATCACTTTAGTTATGCACTCGTTAAGTATGCCATCTATGAAGGAATTAAATCAGCTTTGGCTAGATATTAAGACATTCATGTTTATGATGCACACTTAACATAGCTTTCGTAATACTTGAACGATAAGTAGACGCATCAAATCAGCTTTGGCTAGAAGTGATACATCAGAAGCTCATTCAAGTTAAGCCATTTTGGTTTTGTAAAACATTATTTGATCCTTATTGATTAACTAAATATTTACAAAAACCAGTTATTTAATAGCAAACCACCTGTTAGCGCGGATCGAACTCCGCGGTGAGTTCGCTGGGGGTGCGGGGACAGCATGCCCCCGCCCGGGGTTCGGGGCGGAGCCCCGAAATTTTTTTTAGTTCACATTAAACAGCTTAAAATAATGAGGTTTCGAGTCAGGTCTCGACTGAGTTATGAGATCTCGAGTCGCAACCTTATTATCTCGAGTCGGAACCATGGTCTCGTCTACTATATCTTATGAGATCTCGATTCATGATGAGGTCTCGAGTCGCAACCACGGTCTCGAGTCACAACCTTATGGTCTCGAGTTATGACCTTATGGTCTCGAGTTATGACCTTATGGTCTCGAGTCGAGACCTTTGTCTCGAGTTATGATCTTATGGTCTCGAGTCGAGACATTTGTCTCGAGTTATGATCTTATGGTCTCGAGTTGTAAAGGTTTAAGGACCTGATGATTTCGAGTCAAGACCTTATGGTCTCGAGTCGAGACTGATGGTCTCGAGTCGTAATCTGATGGTCTCGAAACTTCCTGTTAACAGCTGTGAATGTGGAAACATAACTAAAAATTCGAAATCTAAGGGATTATGAGATATGATTTCCTATTCTAATGCTGATCTGATTTTGTCAAATATCTCGAAAAAATATAATCTGTTTATCTAATAACAGTTTTCGAAAAACTTTAGAGGACAAAATCAGATTAAAATTAGGAAAACACTTAATAATCCGAATCATATTCCAAAACATACTAGAATTCTCGAATTTTCCTAAGAACATGATGAACCCTAAAACATAAAACATAAAACATAAATTCTGGAACCCGAAACCTGAATTTTAATAGTTTTTCTAAACAGATTTCGGTTAAAACATAATCCAGTTAATTTCGAATGAACATATGATTAACCTTTTTCCGAAAACAATGATCTCGAGTGGACATGACCGACTCGAAACCGGCTGTTAGATTCATAAGGTTTCAAAAATTCCGTTTTCCAAGTTTCAATCCCAGAATTATGGATACGAAAACAGAACTGACTAATCAACATATGCTCTGATACCACATGTTGGTTCAGTTCTGTTTAAACATAAAGGAAAACATGAAAACATACCTTTGATTGCATCAGACAGGCCAGCAGAGAATCCAGATGGAGTCGCAGCAATAAGGTTTGACATGGTTGTCAGCTTGATCTGGTTCCTCCTTAGGGTGCTAACTGATGATGGTGGCTAAGAAACCGAATAGGGGATTCAGTTATGGGAGAGGAGGTCGATGATGATGTTATGACTAATGGGGTGTGTCTAATTGTGTAACTGAGTAACCCTTTAACCTCCACATAATTCTCCTTATATAAGCACCCAGGGGGAAACCTAATTAGTTAATAAGGGTAATATGGTCCATCAACAATTACCAACTAATTATTTAATAGGTTATTATATATTTTGATCTATATAATGTAAATGATTATAATGGCTACTAGATTAAATATTATACCATAATATATTTAATCTTACACTTCTTGTATCATTTTCTTCTACTTCTTGACATACTTTTCTACAATGGCTTCAAAGAACTCTAAAACCACAAATTCCCCATCCGTCAATAATGTTCCTCAAGCTCAACGGTATTATATCGTACATTGCAGCTTTTTTTTTTGAACGGCAAATTTGGATCACTGACGGACCACTGGAGTATCATCGTGCCACCAGAGGAACCACCCGATCATATCCATCTCCACTAGGCATAACGCCACACCAATTCAGGAGGAAACCCAATAAACATGGGAAAACCCCCTTGTGAGAATCGAACCCAGGACCTATTGGTCCCAAAGTCTTATCCCACCATCAACGGTATTATATCGTACATTGCAGCTTTTTGATTTGAAAAAACCGACACACCCGGTTCCAAACAGTACCCGGACCCGGGTCCACAGTACCCGTAACCGGTTACATCGGTTATAGTTTTATTGACTTCTACCTGGGTTCAACCCGGACCCGGTTCTTCAGTGAACCCGGTTCTGCTCACTACTATCAGTACCCGGTTTCCGGTATTAAATATACCCGATTACGCCCATCTCTACATGTAACTTCAATATGGTAGCTAAATAAATTTTAATAGAGTGTTTAGCTATGTTTCTATATAAACATTCATCGATTTCTTCAAGATACCCACGGTGTAATGGATGACTAATCCACCGAACTCTTCATATTGCTTAACATACGATATTTTATAAAAGTTTGAGTAGACCATTACTACGTGCCTATTTAATCTGCATCTTGATATATATATATATATATATTCAAAATCGTTAGTAGTAATGCACAAGTAATTAAAGCATAAACGTACATATTATCAAAGCTACCTCACAGTTAATTTATTTTTTATTTTATAGTTTGATGCCGCTTACCCTTTTTGTTATTCTAATTTGGAATATACCGTTGTGACGTGCTTATGTTAATCAATTAAATTACGATCGAGTATGCCGTTGCAACATGCCTAGTTTTTATGTACGTATCAAAACACAAACGTACATGTCATCAAAGTTTTCTAACACTTTAGTTTTTTCTATAATATAACGTTTACCCTTTCCGTTATATATTAGTACTATAATATAACGTTTTAATAATTTTGGAATTCACCTGTGCAGCATGCTTACTTTATATGTGATTCGAACCAGTTAAATATAGTTATTTTTTGCTATTTGCAGTGATGCCGATACCGTTCAAAAAACATCGGTACCATATTCGTTTTTATGGTTTTCTCAACATGACAATATAAAATTCATTGAAAATAGAGTTGTATTCACGAACCGAGTTTGTTTTTGTAATCTCTTTCGGTTACCGGCGTATTTAGGGCATGTTTGGCTTAGCTTATTTTCAACTTTTGAAAAGTACTTTTGGCCAAAATAAGTCAGGAATTCCTGACTTTTGGCAAATCCCTCTCACATAAGAAGAAAAGCCAAACACTTTCAAAAGTACTTTTGCCCTTCAAAAGTCCTTTTACCCTCAAAATAAGGAACCCCAAACACCCTCTTGTATCATGTTTTTTTAGTGACGCATTTCGTCAAACAGATGGTGGTCAAATTGGGTAAAACTATCCCAAGCCCAAAGGGTTCCTTGGACCAAAAACTATATGATTCTTCCGAATTCGTTAATCCATCATTTAATATCTCCAATTCTCCATCATCATCGGAAGAAATCTGTTTGATCATCGAAGATTCTCATAGTCGATAAGCAAATTTCTCGCCTCATTTCACTGTTTGTATCTGTTTTGATTGTAAGTTTCTCATATTTTCATCCGATTATTGTAGTTTCGATTTATTATTTTCATGTATCTTTTTTCAATCTGTCAATCCGTTTTATCTTGCACCCTATGTATGCCTATTAGCGGCCATTGATTCTTAATTTACATAAGTGTGCTGCACCCTTTTCATTAAATAAATTTTAATAGAGTGTTTAGCTATGTTTTATCTGCAATTCGGGATTTCACAAACAAGATAGAATTAGTGTTTGTGACTGAGAATTAACATACCTGTAACTGCTAATCAGTAACTTCCATGCTTATTTTGATATATGTTTTTTTTTTAATTTTATTTTTATTATTGAATAGCTAAAGAACAATGGGCTACCCAAATGGATTGGTATCACAAGGGAAGCAGCCTCTTTTCTCATTTGGGGTTATCACAGATGTACAGTATGCCGACATTCCTGATGGTCGATCGTTTCTTGGCGTTCCTAGATATTACAGAAACAGCATTCTAGTCTTGCAAAAGGCAATACAAAATTGGAATAATCACCAAAATATTAGTTTTGCATTAAATCTTGGTGACATAGTTGATGGGTATTGCCCTAAAGATCAATCTTTAGAAGCTGTCAAGAAAGTAGTTGCAGAGTTTGATAAGTTCAATGGTCGTGTGTATCATATGATTGGCAATCACTGTCTCTACAATCTCCCCCGCAGCAAGTTGCTCCCGTTGATGAATTTTCCTAATGTTGACCGTGCTTACTACGAATTTTCTCCAGCCCCAGAGTACAGATTTATTGTTCTTGACGGTTATGACATTAGTGCAATTGGTTGGCCTCATGATCATCCTCACACAATTGAAGCCGTAAAAATCCTCAATGAGAAAAACCCTAATTTGGACAAGAATAGCCCGAATGGGTTAGTGGATCTTGAAAGAAGGTTTCTGAAATTCAATGGCGGAGTTGGGAAAGAACAGTTGGAATGGTTAGACAAAACGCTCCAAGATGCAACAAAATCCAATCAAAAAGTTGTTGTATGCTGCCACATTCCCCTAGATCCTGGAGCTACATCAAAAGAATCACTTTTATGGAATTATGATGAAGTTATGGATGTGATTCATCGGTATGATTGTGTGAAGGTTTGCTTAGCTGGCCATGATCATACAGGTGGACACTCTGTTGACTCATGTGGGGTGCATCATCGGGTACTTGAAGCCGCACTAGAATGCCCTCCTGGCACAAATGCATTTGGATATATAGATGTTTATGAAGATAGGTTATCACTTATCGGAACTGATCGAATGGCTATCACTGACATGGTTTTCAACCACTAAATATACTAGATTCTATCAGCTTAATCCGTGCTTAATAGGTATTATATCAGTTAATGCACTGAAAAGCATATGAGTTACTGGTATTTATCTTATTGGGTTTGTATTGAATCAATTTCATAGTCACTTCCACTATGCACATCTGTAAACCTTTACCCCTGAAAAAATTGCTACTTGTATGGGGACTGGGAAAACAAATTATCTAACTTGACATAGATTTAGAACAGTAAGAGCATTTTCTCTCTATTCTCTGTTTTATTCTGAAAAAGAACATGATTAGACCAATGTATATTACTATGGAATAGTAAGGCGAGAACAGTGGCCAGAAGCGATTCTGAGTTCTGTGATTAGTATCTATAATGGGTTGACGTTTGAACCTTGATTTGTTGACCTAACTGGATGCAATTTGCTTGTGATGGTTCTGATGATCAAATGATAAGATTATGGCATTTGGGCAGCTATTATATAGAACTAAATGATGCAAGGTATTGATATTTATCAACTTGGCTAGAATAATAACTTCTAAATCATTTTTAAAAACTAGTAATTTAGAAAATAAAACACAGACCACTTGTGTTAAGGTATATTAATTTTTTAATATGACAGTTGCATTATTATATACTATAGCTTCCCCCTATTTATCAGGTGAAATAACTCTTGACCATGTTCAGAGGTTTAGTTAACCAAGATTAACTTATCATACACTGCAGAGTCCCTAATGACAAGGTGTTTTTTTATATTCTTTAGATCCCCTCCATAATTAAATATTAAACACTAAACCGTGGTACATCCGTCCGTACATGATGCACTCTTTAATGATTTTATACACTAAACAGTTGTTTCTACCTGAACCAATTTCTATTCGTGACCCGACGTCCCAACCTCTAAAACATATTTATATCTGGCTTACAAATTATATATTTTTTTAAAGTTGTTTCTCTGCATCTATAAATATATATAGCAGTAGCACACCTGTTGCTTCTGAATCAAGACAGCCTGCAACAGTATTAAATGTGGATTATTTTAACTTCATGCTGAGTGCTTCTATTTATTACAATCATGTGAATGCACTCTTCCATCTAACAGTAATAGTATATAATAACACAATAGTATATCAAATAGTAAGAACTTAAACTGGTGAGTCATGTATGATTTCTTATGCGGTTAAGTATATGGGTTTCTTTCATTTTGTGGACTATCCACCATCTACTTAAATGGCTCGTTGGCATGCAGTTTTTTTTTTTTTTATATTAATCAAAGGTACATCACTTTATTTAATATTCCAACAGCTGTGAGTAGAGCTCGCAAGATGGGCAGTTGGGTAACGGGTCGAAACAAGTTTGGGTTGAAGAAGGATAGTATGGGTCGAAATGGGCCGAGCGGGATTAGGTTGTTCCATTAACACTTTTATGTCCGTTTTTCGAACGTTTCTAAAGATAATTAACAATATTGTTTCACTTTAATGTATTGTACAATAACATTAAAAAAGATGTCAATAATAACAGGTTCTTGTAACTTGGCATCTAATTTCGAAACAACGAAGAGAACATGTTCCTTAATATGGTTTTTAAAGAGAAAAACATGATTATCTTTATTACAACAAGCATTTATTTATCCTCACACCTAAACACAACCACCAAAGTGAAACACAAATTAGATTTTGCTTTTCTGCATTAGAACATTAAGTCCCAAAATTACACCCTGTTGACAATCTCAGTTCTGTTGGGATGACTTTCCTTTCCTCTTCTCCATGTAAAAGAAACCAGCCAATGAAACTATGGAGAAAGCAGAAAAGCAGACCGACGCAATATCAAGTGACACATGGCGACCCGTGATTGCTTGGATCTGGAACAAGTTTTTATCTTTTTGAACATTTGTGGTCTGGCCATATGCCACCTCTTGTTCATGAGCATTAAGCGCATAGGCCCTCACAAAATATACTCCAGAAGGTATATCTTTCTCAACAGTCCATGTAAATGTGTTGTTTGAAGCGGTGTATGGGCGAGCCACAATCTTGTGTGGGCAGGTCTTGTCTTTCTTCAAACGGTCTTCTGTTTTCCTCCAAGATCGGTCCTTTTGACTAATGGGTGCATAGCAAAGTTTGACTTTTACGGTCTTGTAGTCCGAATCTGTCCCAGCTCGGTAGGTCTGGTTGAATCTCCATGACACTGTGATTTGATCTTCCCCTGCCTTCAGGACTGCAAAACTCAATTCAATGATGATTAACAAAATATCTTTCTTGATCATATTATTTATTAAAGTCAGAGATATGGTCAAACCTTTGCCTTGGGTGAATGTTGCAGTCACTATAAGAGTCTCGTTAAGGGACGAGAAGTATACACCATAGCTAGTAGCCACAAAGCAAGAGAGCAGAAGAGAAACAACCAAGAAACCAGCTGGAGCCTCCATTGATGATGATAAAGATGATGATGGGTTGACTTTTCAAATGTAAAAGGGCAACGTACTTATCTCTGATGATAAGACAATGAGAAGATGGATTAACATTTGGATTCTGAGCAGGTATATATAGATCCCCATAATGCAAGGTATGATATTTATCAACTAATCCAGATATATTAAATTAATTTGTATACATTATAAAATAAAACCTCGGTAATTGAAAGTCAACTTTAAGCTACCTACCTGTCTTCCAGGAATTTAAAGTATCATGTTCAAGAGTTGTCATATAAGTATTATGGATTTCTATCCTTGTTAATTTTATAATTGGTAGGTTTATCATATATTTGGTCAGCTATCTATGGTGTACTTCAATGACTCGGTGGCATGCAGGCATGCGTTTATTTTATTTTATTTTTTTAAAATAAAACACACATATTCACCCCTCCAAATTAAAGGTAAGTCGCCCCATTTTTAATTTCAACTACTGCAAGTAGAGGTGGCAAGATGGGCGGTGGGCTAACAAGTTAAAACGGGTCGAGACAGGTTCGGTTTTACAAACACTTCTCTTTGTCAACTTTTCAAACTTTCTGTAAATAATTAGAACATTAATCAAGATTACAACTACAATATTATTACAACATTAGTTTAAATCATTGAATAAAAAGAGCTAGGAGGATTTTTGAGAGAAGAATAGTTTTCGGGCAAATTTCAGGTCATTGGGCTCATTTTACCTGCTTCCGTTTGACCCATTGCAGATAAAATACAACCCAAATTGATCCACTCACAAGTAAATGGTTCGGACCCCCTCTAGCGGCAAGGTTACATGATGCTATGTTTGAAATTTTGATGTAGATATGTATAAGATTATTCTATTCATTATTTTCATGCTTATCTTAGGCTCCGAAGTTCTAACTAATCTTACGCTCATTCATCCATGTTCCCAGCTTATTTTTAAATTAGTAGGATTGTTACATATCTTGTCAAATATCAATTTAGACCTGCAAAGGTACGTCACACTATTTATATTTTCAACTCCTGAGCTGTTCAAGATGTAGATATAATATGTAAAAAGATTAGTCTATTCGCACTACCTAATGCTTACGTTGCAGTCGAATATTCTACTTCTGAAATATAGCTCATATTATACTAAAATGACGAACAAATTTTAAAACATTAGTCCATCCCACTTTCTTAACCACATATGTTGTACAATAACATTGAAAAAGATGGCTGGTAATATAGGAAGAACAAGTTTTCGTAACCTGGCATCTGGATTCAAAACAATGAAGAGAACATGTTCCTTAATATCTTAATTCAATAGCAGGTGTGCTATATCTCATGTCAGCATAGAGAAATTACTATAAAAAATATATTTCATAAGCTGAAGACAAGTATGTATACACGAAATGTAATCATCGTACTTCAGGGTTGAAATGTAAACCATGTACGGATGTACCGCCAATTTGTCACTTTGTGTTAAGTTTTAAAATTAAAATGGAATCTCAAGAATAAAATATACCAGGAAACCAGTAGGAACCTTCATTGATTGACTTTTGAAGCTCCACATGTTTGACCTATATATTGTATGCAGTTTGCTTATGTTGGTTCTGATGATCAGAAGATGAGATAATCGCGGCATTTGTGAAGGCATATATAGATCCCAATGATGAAGGTGTTTATTATATATCAACTTGGCTAGAAACTGAAAGTTATAATCCCTACACATCCTAAACTACAAGGGTTTTATGGTAATTAAAGAGAAGAGTGGCGGTTACATGGCGGTTACAAAGTTCAGGGGCTGATTATGTCATTTCAGAAGTTATTAACCACCACCCTCAAGGGGTGCGATCCCATGGAGACACACCTTTAGGATCGACGGTATGAAGGAGACAAGAGGAGACGCAACTCTTCATCGAGTAGACGCCCTTCATGTTAATTCTCAACCACATATTCAAGAGACACGTCTATTCACGAAGAGACACGTCTATTAGTCGCACCTGTTGGAAAACTATAAATAGGGGTCATTTGATTTCATTTGAATATACACTCTCATTCGAAATCAGTTGTACATATACACACATTCAGATTGTATTTCGATTATTATTCAAGTTATACAAGTTTGTTTATCACGTTCTAGAGATCAAAGATCCATTTTGGGGCCAACAATTGGTATCAGAGCATCAGGCTCTAGGCGTGGGAATCGCAAGGCATCGCAGGGAATTCGCGATCAGGTTTCATTTTCGTTTTCAATTCGCAAGTTCAATTCAGAATTTTTAAGAGTTTCGGTTCTAGGGTGATCGGTTGAACCGAAGGTTATTGGTTAGGAATCTAGGGTTTGTTTGATTCCGGGGTTTAGTGCGAATTAGATTGTTTGGTTGTTTGATTGTTACACGATTCGGGTAATCGTGGGCTTGAGATTTATTGAAACCAAGAAAGTAAAAGTTTAGTAAAAGTGAAGATTGTTCGGCAAGAAGTCATGTCAGGAACATCCGGACAAAATCAGATAATAATACAGAAAGAAGGAAACTCTCTTTCCCAGTTTCAGTGTCCGATTCTGAAACCAACAAACTATACGGTTTGGACTATTCGTATCAAGACGATTCTTGAAGCGAATGGTTTATGGGAAACGATTGAACCGGCAGAAAATGCAACGGTAGACACTAAGAAAGATAAGTCTGCAATTGCATATTTGTTTCAAGCAATACCAGAAGATGTTGTATTGCAAGTTGCAAGTCGTAAGACTGCAAAAGAAATTTGGCATAATCTAAAGGTAAGACACGTTGGTGTTGATCGGGTACAAAAGGCGCGTATGCACACGCTATTGTCAGAATTTGAATTGTTGCAAATGAAGGATGACGACACTATTGATTCGTTTAACGCAAAGATTAATAGTATCGTTACCCGAGCAACTGAAGTAGGAACGACATTGAGTCAACCGACTCTAGTACGCAAACTTCTAAATGGCGTACCGGATAAGTTTACTCAAATCGTTGCCTCCATGGAACAATACTCCGATCTAGAAACTATGACGCTAGAAGAAGCGGTCGGAAGATTAAAAACGTATGAAGAAAGGTTAAAGTTGAAGAAAAAGGAAAGCCCCGTGAACAATCTAGAAGAACTCCTGTATGCGGGTCATGGACAACATGTTGGAAATCATGGACGAGGGAGATTCCGTCCGTCACGAGGCCGAGGGAGAGGAAATTATCAACATAGAGGTGAAGGGCACACCTCTTACGAGTCGGAAGGAACCGACAAACCACAAAGTGATGATAGCAAGCAAGAGACACCGACTATGAGAGATAAGTCGAAAATCACTTGCTACAGATGTGAGAAACTTGGGCACTATGCCTATGAATGCCCAACCAAGAAAACCAAAGAAAGTGAGACACTATTGGTCGAAATAGAAGAAGATGATGATGAACCGGCACTTCTGATGTGCCTAGATGCTGAAGAGAAATAGAAACGTGAAACTTGGTCGTGTGATACTACGATCAAGGGGAAGAACCGTGTGATGCGAAGATAACCTGTGAAAGGTATAACAAAACAGTCCAGTGAGTGGATCGGATCAAAGCGAAGAATCCGTGAGGGAAGCGATCAATAATGAAGAACTCGTTGTGAGAGACAACTGTGAACAAGATAAATCAAGGAGAAGAGATGTGTGCGAAACATACAAATAATCCTGTGACTGGGTCAGAAGAAGGAATTGTTGTGTGATACAACCGCTAGAAATTTGAGTGAGTCAGATTATATAAAATCTATGCGAGATGGATTCAAATCATGTGATATGGTGGGCAAGTTAATCAAGATCGTTGGAGTTCGTGTTGAGACAACTACATAAGAAAAGGTTCGTGTGATACAAGTCAAGTGCGGTCAAGACAAGTGTGAAGCAAAGTTCGTGTGAAGCGAGTTCAAGTGAAGCAAGTTCGTGAGGAGCAAGGTTCGTGAATAAGAAGATACATGTGAAGTGTTAGATACCGAGGAGACTCGAGATGATAAAGCTACTCGGAGTTCAAGATCTACAACTCAAGGATGTTCAAGATTAGGGGGGTGAATGAAAGTTATAATCCCTACACATCCTAAACTACAAGGGTTTTATGGTAATTAAAGAGAAGAGTGGCGGTTACATGGCGGTTACAAAGTTCAGGGGCTGATTATGTCATTTCAGAAGTTATTAACCACCACCCTCAAGGGGTGCGATCCCATGGAGACACACCTTTAGGATCGACGGTATGAAGGAGACAAGAGGAGACGCAACTCTTCATCGAGTAGACGCAACCCTTCATGTTAATTCTCAACCACATATTCAAGAGACACGTCTATTCACGAAGAGACACGTCTATTAGTCGCACCTGTTGGAAAACTATAAATAGGGGTCATTTGATTTCATTTGAATATACACTCTCATTCGAAATCAGTTGTACATATACACACATTCAGATTGTATTTCGATTATTATTCAAGTTATACAAGTTTGTTTATCACGTTCTAGAGATCAAAGATCCATTTTGGGGCCAACAGAAACAAGCTAATTGTATATCATCCGTACAAAACTACCTAACTAACTTGATAACTAAAGTCAAATGCAACCCACTTGCGTAATAGTAAATTGATTTTTTTTTAAATGACAGTTGCATAAAATAGCCCAATTTGTTTCTATCAATCAGGTGGATCAACTCTTAACCATGTTCAAAAGATCAGTTTGTTTGGGCTTGTGATGGCGGTTCATTGATTGAGTAAGCCAAGATTAACTTACCATATACTGCAGCTTTCCTAATGCTGAGGTATATTTTATTCTTGAGATTTCATTTTAATTTTAAAAGTAAACACCAAGTGACACAATAGTGGTACATCCGTACATGGTTTACATTTCAACCCTCAAGTATGATGATTACCTTCCGTGCATACATACTTATCTTTAGCTTATGAATTATATTCTTTTTACAGTAATTTCTCTATGCTCACAAGAGATATAGCACACCTGCTATTGAATCAAGATAGCTTACGGTAGTAATAAATTTTGATTATTATGTGAACTACGGTGTATGGGTAAAAGATTAAAGATCCTTAAGTTAATTTAGAGGTAATGCACTCTTCCATGTAGCAGTAATATATATAAAGTGTATAACTATATAATAACTCAGAGTTTATCACATAGAAATAACTTTTTTTTTTTTGGTAAATGGTTACCCCGATGAATTTTATAAATGAAAAGATTAGGTACAAGGGTGAGCCAAAGCGGACACACCAACTAGACTTGGCATACCAAGACTAGACCAAAAAGACTAAAACAAAGCCCAAACAGACTAATCCAAGCAACAAACGCACAGCTAAAAAACACAACCCCAACAAAAAACTAAACACAAACAAAGACTTCTAGCCCAGATCCGTGTCGTTTTTGCTGCTATCCGCAATCTTCCATCGCTTGAATATCCTCTCCTGAGTCGAAATCTCACGAAACTTTAGGCCCATTAATCTTAAACGAATCGAGTTCTTTATTTTCTTAGTCACCATGGGAACCGTCAAATGCTTCGGGGTGAACGAATCGAGTTCTTTATTTTCTCAGTCACCATCGAGTTCTTTATTTTCTCAGTCACATAGAAATAACTTTAACGCGGTGAAGTATACGTATTTGTTTCCAAGTTGATTTGTCAGCTAGTAGGTTTATTATATGTTGTGTCAACTATCTGTCATGTACTTGAGCGGCTCATCAGCATGCGATATTCTTTCTAATTAAATCAACGCATCAACTCACACGGCACGTCACTCCATTTTTTTTAACTGCTGTATGGTTGATGATGCTATGCTTGACCTTTTGAATTAGATATTTAATAGATTAGTCTATCCACACTACCTCATGTTTATTTTGTAGTCAATTATCACTGCTGTAGTTCACTTTATTACAGTTATTTGTCCGATTTTCATTGTTTAGTTCACATAGTCATTTCCAATATGCATGTCCTGAAAAAAGCTAGGTGTATGGATTTAGAACAATAAGAGCATTTTCCTTTCTCTTTTTTTTTTTCTGAAAAAAAAACATGATTAAACTATTCTCTATTACTCTGGAATACTTATGAGAGAACAATGGCCAGAAACGATTCTGTGATTCATGTCGAATCTAAAGATAAAATACAACCGCTGCCTCTTATAGGCCACTGGTTACAAAAGTAACATTAAACCGTAACTTAATTTGTAAGAGATAACTATAGACTAATTTACACCTAATCATCTCAACAGAAAAATAGTTTAAAAATAATAACTTAGCGCCTAGCACTTCACTTCCAGGTTTAGAACACACTATTCGTCAGACATGAACAGAGAGTATGCTTTCCTTTATATTTAACGAAACAAATAGTATTTAGAATGTACTACAAACAACCATCTTTTAGTTATAAAACCAAAGTAGGATTCTCTTTTCGGTATTGAAGTATGCAGAAGAAAATCTCATTTCTGTTGGGATGACTTTCCTTTCCTCTTCTCCATGTAAAAGAAACCAGCCAATGAGACTATGGAGAAAGCAGAAAAGCATACGGATGCAATATCAAGTGACACGTGGCGACCCGTGATTGCTTTGATCTTGAACAAGTTGTTAACCTTATGAGCATCTGTGTTCTGGGCGTATGCCACCTCTTCATCCTGAGCATTAAGTGCATAGGCCCTCACAAAATATACTCCAGAAGGTATGTCTTTCTCAACAGTCCATGTAAATGAGTTGTTTGAAGTGGTGTATGGACGAGCCACAATCTTGTGGGGGCAGGTCTTGTCTTTTTTCAAACGGTCTTCTGTTTTCCTCCAAGATCGATCCTTTTGACTAATGGGTGCATAGCAAAGTTTGACTTTTACGGTCTTGTAGTCCGAATCTGTCCCAGCTGAGTACGTCTGGTTGAATCTCCATGTCACTGTGATTTGATCTTCCCCTGCCTTGAGAACTGCAAACTCAATTTAAAAGATAGTTAACCGAAACGTTATTTTGTTGATCACATTAACCACGGTTTGTGTAAATAAAAATCAAAGATTTATCTAACCTTGGTCTTTTGCGGGTGAAGCAGTAACTTCGAGAGTCTCTTTAAGGGAAGAGAAGTATACACCATAGCTTGTTGCTACAAAGCAAGAGAGCAATAGAGAAACAACCAGGAAACTAGCAGGAACCTCCATTGATGATGTGTTGACTTTTATATTAGATTATAAACTTAATTATATTTGTGTATTATGTAACTTTAGGATAATTATACGTATATTACATATGTGTGTATTCAAATAAGTGAAGGGGCATGATGGTTGAAACATACCGGTTCAAAATGGTAGGTATTCCCGCCAAGAATAACCACCGAATTAACTGCCTTCTTCGCATGTATATAATAACATTTGCCGTCAATATTTCCGGCACCAAGATATTTCACAATATCCTATATATATTCTATTTTGTTTTCATTCTGTCTTGAGGGTGTGTTGTTATCACTGTTGCAGAAATCGGCCTAGGCGGCCGATTAATCGCCGCCTAGGCGCTAGGCGGTAGTTTACTGACTAATTTTAACCTAGTCGGTCCAATTAATCGGTTTTAGTCAAAGTCGGTCAAAGTCGGAATTAATCGGTGAAAATCGGTCTTAGTCGGAATTAATCGGACTAATCGGTCCAGTCTTTTGCAGCCCATTAAACCGATTAGTCGGAATTAATCGGAATTAGTCGGTATTAGTCGGAATTAATCGGACTTAGGGTATATTAAGTTTGGGTATTTTGATATTTAGCCCCTCTATCTTGCACTAGTTTACATATGGTTCCTAAACTTGTAAAATTATATATAAAAAGTATAAAATTAACTACATATTTATAAAAAAAAATGTAAAATTATATATAAAAGTCCAATCCGATTAATCCCGATTAATCCCTAGGCGGTACCTCACCGCCCGACTAGCGCCTAGCGCCTTCTACAACATTGGTTGTTATCGTGCACTTGATCAAGGAAACAATGGAATCCACATCCAATCCTTATAGATCAAATTCTGATGTTAAGGATTATCAAATCTGTGATAATCCTCCGCTGCCAATAAGTGGTATCAGAGCCACGGTAAAAAAAGATGTTCTCTGTCCGACGTCGTCAATGATGCACTGCCATCACTGTTCCGAAGAAAAGATAGAAAGACGGAAGAAAGACTCAATCCACAAGCGATGCTATTACTGCAACGAACCCGGGCATCAAATTATCTCGTGCAAGACGAAGGAGAATGATGAAGCAACCCAGTTACTACGTCAAGCCATGAACACCGGTATACAAAGACAAGACGTCGACGATGATTACAGACCGGAATTAATAGTCACCGGAACGGAAGGCTGTTTATGGTCTGAAATTTGGTATGTTAGTACTAGTTTTAAACATCATTATGTGGGAAATTTAGACGTTTTTAAACGAATTAAACATATGTTCGGAGTAGAGACCAAAACCGGAGAAAGTAATTTTTTATTTATAAGAGGGATTGGGGCTGTTGATGTTATGTCTGGAAATGATAAATTTCGAATTCAGAGTGTGTTTTACACTCCTGAATTGGATCGGAATGTTCTTATTATGGACCAACTAGTAATACAAGGGTATACGGTCAAGACAATTGGAGAAAGATGCAGAATTTTTTCCACATTCAGTGTTCCTGTCTTGAATAAAAGAAATGAAATTTATGGTTTAACAAAAGAAGACGAGATTGGAATGAAAGAAAAACAAACTATAATCAATCTCGGTCCGGAACATGATGAGTACAAAACAGATTATTTAAACTCCTATTTCGAAAATCTGAATTTATCTTCTCAAGAACCGGATTGGAATGTTATGATCTTACAAGCTATGGAGTTTCATGAATTTCAAGATTGTAAAGCCTTATTAGAAATGTTAGAAGATATTGAATATGTCTGTAAATATAAGTATGACTTGGAGACCAAATTTGATGAGATGTTAGAGTGGTTTATAAGGACAAAATTAGGAATCTCAACGAGACCGATTCCGGCGTATATGAGTGATAAAAGGAAGGTAAATCTGCTCGAGTTATACATGGTGGTGAAACGAGAAGGTGGGCACAAGAATGTTACTTCAAATAACTTATGGGCAATAGTATCGAAAGATATGGGGTACGATTACCATGATGGTGAGTTTATGAGAATAATGTATGCTATGTATCTAGATGTTCTCGTATATTATTACAAATTCAAAACAACACAGCAAAATGTGTGTGAAAGAAAAACAGTGAATAGTGATGAATCCATAAACCGAAGTCGGAATTACTCCGAGAAACAAGATACAGTTGCAGAGCGGAGAGAAAGAGCAATGAGCGATGGCTGCATTCCGGAAGAAGAAGGTGATCATTACGCGTTATTTGCTGGAAATGATTGGCATGGGATGAAAAAGCTACAGAAACGACGTCCATTCGATTTCAAGCAGGTAGAAAAGGCGGTGGATGAAGCTAATCGAAGTGTTCTAATGCATTCTCAGAAATATAATCAAGTTTAGGGGAGTGTATTAGATTATAAACTTAATTATATTTGTGTATTATGTAACTTTAGGATAATTATACTTATATTACATATGTGTGTATTCAAATAAGTGAAGGGCTATGATGGTTAAAACATACCGGTTCAAAATGGTAGTTATTCCCGCCAAGAGTAACCACCGAATTAACTGCCTTCTTCGCATGTATATAATAACATTTGCCGACAATATTTCCGACACCAAGATATTTCGCAATATCCTATTCTATTTCGTTTTCATTCTGTCTTGAGGGTGTGTTGTTATCGTGCACTTGATCAAGGAAACAATGGAATCCACATCCAATCCTTGTAGATCAATTATGATGTTAAGGATTATCAAATCTGTGATAATCCTCAGCTGCCAATATTTTAAACCTCAATATGTTTGTCCTAAGTTGAATGCAGTTTGCTTAGGATGATTTTGATGATCAGATGATAAGATATTGATGCAAGGTATTGATGTCTATCAACTTGGCTAGAAATAAAATACTCTTAAATCATCTTTAAAATTCATGCAATTTTAACTAATAAAATAGGAAGTCAAATACAGACAACCTGTGCTATGGTATATTGTTTTTTAATATAACAGTTGCATTAATATATACTAACTTGTTCCTATTTATCTGGTAGAATAACTCTTGACCATGTTCAGAGGTTGAGTTAACCAAGATTAACTTATCATACACTGCAGAGTCCCTAATGCCAAGGTGTTTTTATATTCTTTAGATCCCCTCAATTAAAAATTGGGTTATTGGATTTTAATAATCCTAAGTTTCATCAGTTGGCCGATAATAATCCCAACTTTAAAAATTCCCTCCAATAATCCCAACTTGTAAAAGTTTGGTCGCAATTGATCCTTTTCAAACATATAAGAATTCGGTCTCCTCAATAGATTCAATTACACCTAAAGACTTCTTAATTGAGTTAAGTGCACCTATGTTAGAAAAGGATCAATGGCGGCCAAACTTTTACAAGTTGGGATTATTGGAGGGAATTTTTAAAGTTGAGATTATTATCGGCCAACTGGTGAAACTTAGGATTATTAAAATCCAATAACCCTTAAAAATTATTCTCAGACTGGTACATCCGTACATGATGTATTCAGACATGAACGATTAATCTGATTGATTTTGAAAAATACTAATGAATGATGAATGATTAACCTACTAAAACTCTAATCGGTTGACCTACGAAAACTCTAAAAGTGCCTTATCTAGTTGTTTCTACCTGAACCAGTTACTATTCGTTACCCAACCTCTAAAACATACTTATGTCTAGCTTGCAAAATATATGTTTCTTATAGTTATGTCCTTGAATCCATTGAAAATATAGCACACTTGTTGCTTCTTAATCAAGACAGCCTGCTGCAGAAGTACATAATAACTCAATTTTATATCAAGTAGTAAGAAATGGTGAGTCAGGTATGATTTTTAACTTCATACTGAGTGCTGCTATGTGTTACAGTCATGTGAATGAACTCTTCCGTCCAGCAGTAGAAGTACATAATAACTCAATATTATATCAAGTAGTAAGAAATGGTGAGTCAGGTATGATTTTTTTATGTTTTTATTTTTTAATGCGGTTAAGCATACGGGTCGAGGTTTCTTTCCTTGTTAATTTTACAATTAGTAGGTTCATCATATACATTGACAACTATGCACCATGTACTTCAATGACTACATTGGACTGCATAAAAATTTTAAAATTAAAGGTACATCACTTCATTTTATATTTTAGCTGTTGCGAGTAGAGGTGGGAAGATGAGCAGTTGGGTAAAGGGTCGAAACAAGTTTGGTTTAAAGCATGTTATTTTATAGTATGGGTCAAAACGGGCTGAGTGGAATTCGGTTTTCCGCCAACACTTTTTTGTCCGTTTTTTCAAACTTTTCTATAAATTACTAACAGTATTACTATTACAGTAATAATCTAAATCTTTTGATAAAAGAAATGGTGTTCATTAAAAACAGATTTTGGGTGAATGCTAACTCGTTGGGCCCATTTTACCCATTCCCCTTTGGCCCGTTGCACATAAAATAAAATCTGAACAGACCGATTCACAAGTAAATGGATTGAAATCGCCCCCTTTAGCTGTTAGGTTCATGATGCTATTTCTGGATTTTTTATGTATATATGTAAAAGATTACTCTATTCGCTACCCTCATGCTAATCTCAAGCTCCCAAGTTCAATTAATCTTACTGTAAATTTATCTATGTTTCCTAATTAAATTATTAATTAGTAGGTTTTTGGTCAGCTATAAGCTTACGCTTGCAAAGCAAGGGTATGTCACACTATTAATTTTTGTCAACTCTTGAGGGGTTCATGATGTAGATATAATAAGTAAAAGATTAGTCTATTTACAGTACCTAATGCTTATCTTGCTGTCAATTTGTCGATTTCACTTGTGTAAAAATAGATCACAAATTACCTAAATGAAGAACAAATTTGAAAAGATAAAATACACATCAAACAAGTTAGGAGGTGCGGGAGTGCACCCTTGTTTGAGTTATTATAATTCGAAGTGTATGGGCGGAGCCCGTACTTTACGGGGGTTCCAAGGGAGCAGCGCCCCTTGGAGCAGTGTCCAAGGGGCGGCAGCCCCTTGGAGCAGTGTCCAAGGGGCGGCAGCCCCTGGCTGGAAATTGCCACATTTTCGAAAATGTTTAAACAATGGCAGTTTTATGTCTTAAAAATAAGATAACTGCCATTAGGCAGTTAATGATCCCAAAAACCCAAATTCCTAGACAGTTTTGATTGTAATTTTCTAGTTTAGACAATTTTTCACATAGAAGCATACCCTGGTTCAATTTTATCGAAAATCAGAGTTGTATCCGATTGAAATATTCGGGTGAACCACCAAAATAATTTGATCTGAGAGTGATTACACGCCTCTCTGATCATCCGGTTTTCTGAAAATTCCCCAACACGGGTTGGGTCTAATATGCCCCCCCTCAAGATGGATGACCGAGAGAGAAGTCCAATCTTGGATGTGAGGGTCTGAAAGCGGTGCTTATGTAGTGGTTTTGAAAGCGCATCCGCAATTTAACCATCCCGACAATATGAGTAACCTGTATAGCACCATCTTGGACCTTTTCGCGAACGAAATGAAAATCAAGAGCAAGATGCTTCATTCTTGAATGGAAGATGGGATTAGCTGAGTAGCTTGAGTGGCACTTAGATTGTCAAAATAAATGGCAGGACTAACAATGGACTTGTCTCCAATTTCAGACAGTAATGAGATTAACCATTGTACTTCCGTTGTTGTAGACGCCACTGCTCAAAATTTAGCCTCTGTTGATGAGTGAGCTAATGTGGGTTGGCGTTTGGAACTCCAAGAAACCGGGTTGGATCCAAGGTAGAGAATGTATTCGGTTGTGTTTCAGTAACTCGGTCGGTCACCTGCCCAACCCAGGGGCGGAACTAGAGGGGGGTCAAAAGGGTCCGCTGACCCCCCGGACATAGAAATTTGTAAGATTTTTATATGTATAATATGAGATTTTTCTAGGAAAAAACATGTTTTAGACTCTCTAGTTATAGCCGGTAGAAAGAGAGTCTTATGATGACCCCCTAACAAAGAAGTTCTGGTTCCGCCACTGGCCCAACCCGCATCGGCAAATGTATGAAATTGTAATGGAGAGTTATGTTAAAGAAGAATACCATGATGTATTGTGCTGTGTAGGTGTAGGTAACGAAGGAGTCTCTTTAGGACAGTCCAATGTATATTTGTTGGTTTATGCATAAACTGAGAAAGTTTGTTAACGGTGTATGCTATATCAGGGAGATTTAGAGACAAGTACTGAAGTTCTCCTACAAAAGAACGATATTATGCCGGAGACAATAGAGGTTCACCATCTAAAATAGTTAGGGTGGTGGAACTAGACATTGGAGTAGTAGTTCGCTTGCATTCACTCATGTTGTGAGGGAAATAGGCCTTTGGTATGAGGTATTACCTCAATACAAAGAAAGTGTGATAAGGTGCCAAGATCCTTTAGTGAAAAACTATTGGCAACAGATGTGATGAAAGAAGCAATGAGAGAAGGGTTGTATAGGAAGGGATAATTTTACTGAATGCCTTTCTCATTAATCATTTGGTCAATATATAATTACAATGATTGACTAAGGAAAGGAAACTAAATATTCTGTACAAAGACTTTCCTATGATTGTGCAATTTACTATAGATACAAGATAATTGCTATTACACCCCCGCAGTCGAATCAGGAGGTTGGCGAACGTTGAGACTGGAGCGAAAATCATCAAACAGTATTCTAGGCAAGCCTTTGGTGAAGACATCCGCTATCTGGTAGCGAGAAGGGACGTGTAAGACCCGAACACATCCCCGTTGTACTTGCTCTCTGACGAAGTGAATGTCTAGTTCAATATGTTTGGTCCGCTGATGCTGAACATGGTTACCCGATAAATAAATGGCGCTGACATTGTCACAGTAAATGAGGGTGGCCTTGAGGAGCGGTTGATTCAATTCTAGCATCAGGTTACGAAGCCAACAGATTTCAGAAACAACATTAGCAACGCCTCTGTACTCAGCTTCTGCACTGGAGCGCGAAACTGTTGGCTGTCTTTTGGACGACCAGGAAAGTAAGTTGTCGCCAAGATATACACAGTAGCCGGAAGTAGAACGGCGAGTGTCCGGACATCCTGCCCAGTCAGCGTCAGTGTAAGCACGAAGAGAAATATTTGGGGCAGGATTGAGATAGAGACCATAGTCTGAAGTACCCTGTATATATCTGATGATTCGCTTAAGAGCGTTCCAATGATCATCTGATGGAGAGTGCATGTGCATACATATCTGCTGAACTGCATATGAGATATCAGGCCGTGTGAAGGTAAGATACTGAAGAGCTCCCGCCAAACTGCGATAGGTGGTTGGATCATGAAATGGGACGGAGGAGTTTGCACCAAGTTTGGAGCCAGTGTCAACTGGGGTAGCAACCGGTTTGCAGGAGTCCATGGCGGCCCGGCGTATGATGTCTTTGGCATAAGAATGCTGGGATAAGAACATGCTGTCTCCCGTCCGTGTTACAGAGATACCCAGAAAATGAGATAAGGGACCCAAATCTTTCATGGCAAATTCACCAGATAAAGAACTCATAATACGTCCGCGAAGTGTGTCAGAAGATGTGGTGAGGATGATGTCATCCACATAAAGAAGGAGGTAGGCAGTATCCTGACCATGATGATAAATGAACAGAGAGTTGTCAGACTTGCTTTGTTTGAACCCCTGCAATAAGACAAAGTCAGTAAACCGCTGGTACCAGGCTCGTGGAGCCTGCTTTAAGCCATATAACGATTTCTTCAGTTTGCAAACATGACCCGGAAATCGTGAATCCCGGAACCCCATGGGTTGATGCATATAAACAGTTTCCTCCAAGTTACCATGTAGGAAGGCGTTGGTAACATCTAATTGGTTGATGGACCAAGAGCGTGAGAGGGCCAAAGTGAGGATGAGACGAATCGTTGCCGGTTTAACGACCGGACTGAAGGTGTCACCACAATCTATACCGACCTGTTGACTGCGACCATCACAAACCAGTCGTGCTTTATATCTTTCCAAGCTACCATCTGAACGAAACTTATGTTTGAAAAGCCACATACACCGTATAATATTCATGTCTGGTTGACGAGGAACTAACTCCCAAGTCTCATTTTTAATAAGTGCACTAAACTCATTGGTCATGGCGGTGAGCCATTCGGGCGAGGACAAGGCAACCTGTGGGGACTTGGGAATAGGCACGATAGTGGTGGTGTGGAGGTTGAAATGGTGCTTTGGTTTGGATATACCGTCCATGGCGCGAGTGCGCATGGTACGAGTCGATGGTTGTGAACCGGAAGGAGGGGCAGTGCTCGTGGTGGGCTGTTGGGCTGGAGAGGATGGGTTTGTATGGTGGGTCGTGGAGTGGGGAGGGGACGGTGGGTTAGGATGGGTGTGGGCTTGGGTAGAGTGGGCCGGACAGGAAGGGATGGTAGATTGTATAGGAAACGCTGGTGGGTCTGGGTTAAATGATGGGCCAGCATTGGGTGTGGGACGTGGGCGTCGGGAGTAAGTGAGAGGTTGGGTTGGATTGGGCCGTGAGGGAGCCGAGGGAGTGGGGTGGTTTGTGGAAGAAGTGGATTGGTTTGTTGGGTTTGCGCGATTGGGCCGGTCATTGGACTGTGAGTGGGAAGTGGGGTGAATGTGATTCCATAGGAGTGGATTTAATCCACTGTCAAGGAAGTCATAGGAGTTGGTTTGGGTGGGTTGGGTGTTAAAGAAGGGAAAGATTGTCTCTTCAAATTGTACATGACGAGAGACAAAAATGGAATTTGTGGTGAGGTCTAAACAACGGTAACCACGATGATTAGGTGGGTAACCGAGAAAGACACATGGTTTGGAACGGTTAGCAAGTTTGTTTATGGTGGTGGAGGGAAGTAAGGGGTAGCATAAACATCCGAACACGCGAAGGTGCTCATATGTGGGATTACACTTATATAATCGTGAGGTGGGGGAAAGGAATTGAGTGTGTTTGTTGGGGATGATATTGAGAATGTAGGTGGCGGTTTCAAGGGCGTGGTGCCAAAAGGAGGGCGGCAAAGAGGATTGAGCTAATAAAGAGCGTACCATATTATTGATTGTTCTAATTTTACGCTCAGCCTTACCATTTTGGGAAGAGGTGTATGGACAAGAAAATCGGAAGTGCATTCCATGGAGACGACAAAAGTGGTGAAACGAATTATTGTCGTATTCCTTGCCATTATCACATTGAAATTGTTTGATTTTGCCGCCAAACTGCGTGGTTATGTAGTTGTGAAAAATGGTGAAGATAGAAAATACATTGGATTTATTAGTTAGGGGAAAGGTCCAAAGAAAGTTTGTAAAATCGTCTAAAAACAAAACATAATATCGGTGACCCCCGGTGCTAGGCACAGGAGATGTCCAAAGATCACTGTGAATTATATCAAACGGTAAAGAAGTACGATTACAAGAATCAAGAAATGGCATGCGCACACTTTTGCCAAAAACACAAGCTTGACATAATGTTTTGTCATGTTTATTAGATGAACTAGAAACAGATAAAGGTAACGAATGCAAAACGGAGAAACTCGGGTGCCCAAGTCGTTGATGCCAACGTTCTTGAGTGGTAGCCACAAATGCAGTAGAGGTTGGTTTGGAAGGAAGCGGTGCTGTCAATGGGTATAGATCTCCCGAGCTATTGCATCGTAGGACCCTTGGTGTAGTCCTACCTCCACAGGAAAGAAGTTTGTATCCCCTACAGGCGCGCGGACACTAGTTTCTGTTTTATCGTATGTATCCTTAATTATGTCTATATACTTCCTAGGTAGCCCTCGACCCTCCAAACTATCCCAAATCAGTTGCCGTGGGACAGTGTCATATGCCTTTTCAAGGTCGATAAACACCATATGTAAATCTTGCTTCTTCGATCTATATTTTTCCATCAACCTCCTTAGAATATGTATCGCTTCTGTAGTTGACCTCCCTTTCATGAATCCAAACTGGTTTACTGAAACCTGAGTTTCTCTTCTAATTCTAGTCTCAATTACCCTCTCCCAGAGTTTCATAGTGTGACTTAGCAGTTTGATTCCTCTGTAGTTCCCACAACTTTGAGCGTCCCCTTTATTCTTGTATAACGGCACCACGACACTACTCCTCCACTGATCTGGCATTTTTCCATTCTTGAAAATACAATTGAACAAAAGTGTTAACCATCGGACTCCTTCTTCCCCCAAACACTTCCACACCTCAATCGGTATGTTGTCCAAACCCACTGCCTTGCCTCTTCCCGTCTTCCTAAGTGCCATCCTCACCTCTTCATGTGTGATCCTCCTGCAGTAGCAATTATCCTGTTGTCGCCTTTGAGTCCTGGGATTGCTGCTTTCTTGTTGGTATGCCCTGCCGTCGTTGAAAAGATTATGGAAGTAGGTTTGCCATCTCAACTTAATGTCATGTGCCTTGACTAAAACACGTCCATCCTCTCCTTTGATAAACTTTACTACTCCTAGATCTTGTCTTCTTCGCTCCCTAGCTTTGGAAATCTTGAACATATCATGCTCCCCCTCTTTCGTTTCCAAACGTTCATACATTTGTTTGTAGGCTGTGTTTTTTGCCTCGGTCACCGCCTTTTTCGCTTCCTTTTTTGCCTTCTTGTATAACTCCCTCACCCTCAACCGCTCCTCCTCATCTGTGCACCTCAAAAGATATCTAAAACTCTGTTGCTTATCCTTTATTTTGGTATGCACGTCTTCATTCCACCACCAAGA